>JALAZF010000253.1:1897500-2335000 GCA_022829125.1 Lathyrus tuberosus
TTCACGTAGGATCGAATGCCTCGCATATCGACCCAAGACGGGACGTATGCTAAACATTCTAAGAAAGTGAGAGAAGACCCCTCACTACCTTATTCTCATATGAAAGGCTCAAATGAAATATATGTTATGCCTTTATTAAGTGTTTTTGCTTTCGTTTTGAGATGAGAAGAAGAGAAATTCAAAGGTTACAAAAGGTAAAGACTAAAGGGGACTAAGACGCAAACCCTAAAGTTATCATGCTTGGATGTTCCTAATGGTCAAGTGTGGTTTAGAAACCTAATTCTAAAAGAAACGAGAAAAAGGGTGAGTTCTAACTTACTTCCAAGATGGAAGCTAAGTTAAGAACTCAAAGGGGATGAAAGAAGTGAAGTGTCAAAGAAGCATAATATGCTTATCACAATCACACATTGAAAACTTTAAAAGATAAGAAGATGTTGTATGTGGGTGCACACCCACACACTTGGCTTACCATTAGCCCCTGAAAATGTTAGCAAAACAACTTACAAGTAAAGAAATAAGGAGAGAAGAACAAGTAAGGATCAAACAAACATGATCACAATCACACCATAAATCATGGTAAACAATTCTTGAAATCACCATGCACATTGTAAGAGAATACACATTATTAAGCATGTGGACAAATTGAAACAAATGTGCACCTATTGAAATAGAAAGCAAACGAACACGCGCATAACAATTCCAGCAGCACAAGCATCAATTAACAATTAACAAGCTCAATGTGTGTGCATTGTGTGATCGTTACATCAATTAATCAACAACGCGAGCATAAACATTCATCAATTAACAATCAAGAACCGCGTGACGAAAAATCATTCTCATGCAATAGTGTGAAGTGAAACAACTCAAGAATAGCCCACCAATCATCCACACATTAATCCATGAAGTTTAGGCATGAAAAGGAGCTCAAACAAACAAGAAAATGCACAAAAATACACATTATGTCCCAGAGTAACCGGTTAACAAATGGTGAGTAACCGGTTACTTAGTTAAAAATCAGACAATTTACGCAAAAAAATACACATGTTAACCGGTTAACAAAGTGTTGTTAACCGGTTACTCTGGGACAGTGTTCAAAAAAACCAATTCCAAAAGCACTTTTCAGCAGCAACTCACTTATCCAAGCATCCAAATGAACATGCAATCAATTAATCACGAAATTACATGGAATTACAGTCATCAAACATCAATTGAATCCAATAATTAACAACATCAAGAATCAAATTCAAGCGCCATGGATCCAAATAAAAAATCACCAAAAATCTACATCGAATAAGTTGCAAATAAGCTAAATCTAGTATAGATTTGAGGAAAACCAACCTACAAAGCGGAGATTTTCTTTGGTAATTATTGCAAAGTGGTCTTGGTGCAGAAAATTAAAGAAAACTAGAGATTCTATCATTAGTAGCCGAAACGCATCGAAACCGAGCAAAATCGCGAAAAATCACCGAGATCGAACTTGCACCAAAATAAATGGTGTGAAACCCTTGGATTGAAGTAGAATAATCTGAACTTCCAGAAATCCAACCAAAGAAAGCCGAATGATGGAGTTTGAGCTCAAGAATTAATCACTTTTCAATGTGAAAAGTGATTATCCTTCAAGAAATAAGAGCCTTTTGTGAGGGTTTGGAAGATAGAATTGAGATGAAGATGTGAGAAATTTGGTGAAAAATGGTGAATCCCCTAAAAAATGAGTGAAGGATTTCTTATATAGACTTTAGGTTTGGAGTGTGGGAGGTTTGGGATTAGCTTTGGGTTTGGAGCTAGGGTTGGAGTTAGTTAGACTCAACTCACCGAGTCAAGTTAGTTAACTCGGTTAGTTAGGATCAACTCGGTAATAATCCCAAGGTGAATTTCAACATCCAAAGGTGGAGATGCTTGGAAAACAAGGAATCACAACTGGTGTATAGGCATGTGACTTGGGCTGCAAGCAAGGCCTTGGTGCCTATGGATTTTCAGTGTGAGACCACCATGTTTGAGCCCTCGTATGACCTTCATAACATGTTCAAATGAAAAAATGTCCAACATCAAAGTTTAAGAGGACATGGAGATGAACAACTTTGATGTTCAACAATTTTCCATTTGAAGCCTTCTTGATGGAGAAAACCAGCTTGACATTTGGCACGCCAAGTGTTTGACGAAATTATGGCCTGGAGGCCTAAATCTGCCTTGCCATGACTTGAGATTTGCCTTGATTTTGTCAAACTTTGATTGATCATAACTCTCTCAATTTTGATCCAATGGAAGAGCTCTTGATATGGACTTGAAGCTTGGAATGTGATCTTTACTTGGCTCAACTTGGGCCTGAATTTTGAAGCTTTTATCTTGAAGAAAGAATGCCTTGAAGTGTAGTGCAAAATGGTCCAAACTTGCCATTTTTGGAAATCCTAAGTTTCTAAATTTGGCAACCCTAAGTTTCTAAATTTGGCAACTTTGTACAATTATTGATTTTTTGATGATTCCTCCATCATTTCTTGATCAAATCTTGTCCAATGAACATATGTAACTTGAATTTCACGAATTTGACCTAAAAAGATCAGGAGTTGACTTTTTCCACTGCACAGTTGACTTTTCCCCCAATTTCTTGATTCTTAAGCAACTGACCAATTGAATCTCTTCTGAAATGAACCAATGGGAAATCCTCCATCCTTAGACATTTGACATCATGTAGAAAACATTGAGATAAAGTTTACACCAAAATTTCATCAGGAGACTGCTTGAACCACAAACCCTAATTTGGACTGTTTTTTATATGAGGTGATGAGCTGTCCAACTTCTTGATGAATTCTCATCTTCCAATGACTTGTGGGATCAAAGTGAGATGATATATGATGAAAAAGACCTTTGAGGCTTGTTGGGGAGACCCTTGGCTCTAGCTCTCTTGCTTTGAAAGATCAATGCTCTGAAGGCCACTAATCACATGCCCTTATGCAACATGAGATGATATATGAGATGAAGTGAGATCTAACTGCAATGCAATGAAACATAAGCTAGGCAACAACAAGAGGGCAAATTTTGGGGTGTTACAGCTGCCCCTATTCAATCATCAATTAACCTGAGAAGGATGAAAGCAATAGCTATTCATACAATCAAGGTAAATTGTGATTGAATACCAAAACCCCCAGCAAATTTGCACGCTGAATAAAGAAGGAAATGGATATAAACCTCTCTGGGAATATCAGCAAGTAACTGCATAGATTGATACGACGTGTATCGGAATAGGGACACGGACGATTATCAAAGACCATACGGACGAGTACGGAAAGAAGACACTGACGGGTGTTGAGGTCAACGATGCAAACGGGCAACAGACTATCATCCAAGGAACACGACGAGTGACCAAGTCGACAATACGAACGAGTATCGGACGATGATTAAGAAAAGGAACACACACAAGTGTTCGGGTCAACGATACGGACGAGCATCGAACAATCATCAGAGGAACACGGCGAGTGACCAAGTCGACGATATGAACGAGTATCGGATGATGATTAAGAAAAGGAACACACACAAGTGTTTGGGTCAACGATACGGGCGAGCATCAGACAATCATCAGAGGAACACGACGAGTGACCAAGTCGACGATACGAACGAGTATCGGACGATGATTAATAAGGGAACACACACAAGTGTTCGGGTCAATGATACGGACGAGCATCGGACAATCATCAAAGGAACACGACGAGTGACCAAGTCGACGATACGAACGAGTATCAGACGATGATTAATAAGGGAACACACACAAGTGTTCGGGTTAATGATACAAACGAGCATCAGACAATCATCAAAGGAACACGAAGAGTGACCAAGTCGACGATACGAATGAGTATCAGACGATGATTAATAAGAGAACACACACAAGTGTTCGGGTCAATGATACGGATGAGCATCGGACAATCATCAAAGGAACACGACGAGTGACCAGGTCGACGATACGAACGAGTATTGGACGATGACTAAAAAAACGGACGAGTATCTCAAAGTTCAATACGGATGAGTATTGGCTTAAAAGTTCAAACACGAACGGGTGTTGAAAAGGGTCAATACGAACGGGTATTGGCTGAAAAGTTCAAACACTGACGGGTGTTGAAAAGGGTCAATACGAACGGGTATTGGCTTAAAAGTTCAAACACTGACAGGTGCTAAAAAGGGTCAATACGAACGGGTATTGGCTGAAAAGTTCAAACACTGACGGGTGTTAAAAAGGGTCAATACGGACGAGTATTGGCTGAAAAGTTCAAACACTGACGGGTGCTGAAAAGAAACAGTTAACACAAAAGACAACTCTACCGATGACTGAAATGTTAACCAAACACAGACGAGCGCTAAGGGAACACGGACGAGTGTTAAAAATCAATACGGACGAAGTATTAAGGGAATGCAAGAGGGTACAAACGAATGTCAAAAGAACACGGACGAGCGTTGAAAGGACACGGACGGAGGTCCAAGGTCAATACGGACGGGTATTGAATTAACATTGTACAATCGAGTATTGTGGTAAGCTTTGTTGGGGTTGCATGACAATGTTTTGTCTGTTAATTACTCTGGCTCGCAGGTAAACGGTTGAACCTGGCTTATGTTTTACATGCGTATGTTTGAGTTTTGCCGTAATGCTCTATATCAATGGAATGCTACGCTTTGGAAAAATGCCATGCAAACTATATGCAAACGCAAAAGAGACTCCGGACGAGGAATCCAACTACTCGGGGAAAAGATCATTGTCCGATCCTTCAATTGCTCTGTGGGGAATAACCCTTCTGCCTGGGATAATGCTTGCCACAAATTGCCAAAAATAAATTGGCTTGCGGATACACTGAGGTGTGATGGCCCTTTTGAAGAAGTTTACACTGGAATGACTCTGCCCTAGAGAGATTTATCCGTTCATAGAACTCCGCTGGGGATGAGAACTTTCTGAATGACGTTCTGATGAGGAAAAAAAAGTCATTAAAACTCTGCTTGGGGATCTATGATCACTTATTTGATCTCGGAAGCTCCTGAAAGGATAATATCTCTGCTGGAGAAAATGCGAAAAATCCGTCTGCTTCGAATTGACATGCTTGCCAAAAAATAAATTGGACTTTGAGATATAGGGGAGTGATGACTCTGCCAGGAATTATTTCATCTGTCTGGAGATGAATTCTGATCATAGCAACTCCGCTGGAGGAATGACAACTTTCCGACTTGGCTGGGGAGAGAATGTACTAACACTCTGCTGAGGAAGTGATTCTATTGATCTGCTAAACCTCTGCGGGGAGAAAGAACAACTCAGCTGGGGAGTATTACTAATAAGATTCAATGCTGACCTCTGTGGGAGATACAACCATATTTAGCCCTGGTTGCTAAGCAATGAATTTACAGTCTCTTCTTGCTGAGAACAAACTGCCGGGGATACAATCTTGAGGAGGATAGGAGCTACTCCTTCGGGGGTATGCAAATCCTGGTTAGAAGCCGATCTGTTGCGACATGCTAGGAAAGAAATTCCTAGAGATACGCTGGGAAAACACAAAAAGGATCCACGATGATCTGTTGAGGAACAAAACTGTTGAGCTTAGGATAAGTGCCACAATGCCCCATGTTAGGCAAACCTTCCGCTCAACGACTCCACTGGGGAAAGGAGTTTACAACAAACTCTGCTGGCGAGAACAGCTTCAAATCGTCTCGTGCTGGGGATGCCCCTTAAGAGGATTTTACAGAAGACCAAGTATCTTCAAACTCTTAAACAAATGCCGAAACTTGAGCTAAAATATAGTTACTGAGAGGTCACTCTACTGGAGATAATAGATCAGGAACACATCTTGCCGGAGGGATTTCACGATGCCCCATACTTGGGAGGGATCACCAACTCGCCTTTGCCCCAGATTATAAGGTTGATCTGAAGAAATCATCCCAAGAGAATCTTACAGAGAATTTGGCATCTTTAAACTCCTGGACACTCACTGAGCCTTGAACATTAACTGCGAGGTCGGCGAAGCACTCTACTGAGGAATTTGCAATCGTTATCGACACAGAAAAGCTTGTAACTATTGGACGTTCTGAATGGGAGAATTGACTTAATAAGATACCACGATACCCAGTGGTCATTAACTTGTCGATATCGAATCGCCGTGAGCGACCGTCAGCCGAATGATGGACTCAATCAGTAAATGTTGTGACAAAAGGGTGACATGTGAACCCTTTCCTGAACATGATTTCCCCGTTATTTTACCTTAGGGGTGAGTGATTACTTGTCTGGAAGAAACGGTCCATGCTCTCGTGTTTTTACAACCACTTCAATCTTGTTTTTGAGCCTAATACGAGGTTGTTACCTGCAAGCAAAAGGATATGCACGTATGCCCCGTGCTGGATATGAGTTCTGCAACTGAGAAAATCTAACTCTGAACCACCACTCGTTAGGGAGAAAGGTCTTGATGCATCTCTTGCTGGGAACATGATTAACTAAATCTGCTGAGGATAAGGGACCACCAATGCCTTGGGTTGGAATGCCCCTTAGTTTCAAGCCTTTTGGATGATTGACTGCATATGCGTGAACAATAGTTTTTTTTCTTTACTTGCCCCAGACCAACATGGTCCACCAAAAGAAATTGTCTCGAGAGGATTTTACAGAAGGCTTGACATCCAAAATGCCTCAAGGTCTTCAAACTCTTGGAGAAATTCGTCGGGTCTCGAAGTAACTTCCTCAGACTGTATGGTCTACCGAGGAATTTGCCTCGAGAAGATTCATGAACAATCCCATATTACCGTGAGATATTCTGCCCCAATACTCTGAACCCTGGATAGGCTGATCAGTCGTCTGGATGGACTAACTTCTCATGTTCTTGGGATGACCTGCTCCAGTATGAACCTTGAAGTGGTTTTGCCCCTGACTACTGATCTTCGAAGGAAGACCCCGAATACCTGCCTTTGGAGAGATTTGAATCTCGAAGTAATTGCCCCAGTTTGGCTGAACTCGGAAGAGATTTCTCGACGTGATTGGCTCAGGTTGGCTACACCTTAAAGAGATAATTCGACGTGATTGCACCAGATCGACTACGTCTTAACACCACTTGTTGGGAAAGCTCCCACTCAACAAAGTTTCCTGAGGAAGTAACACTGGATGTGGCTATCCTTCAGAAGTTTTAGGATTCTCAACTCGGCAAGATTAAGCTTCTGGACTGAATTTTCATATGTAAACTTCTTTTGATGTCAAACAAATGTATGCAAGCAGAAAATGTTTTATTCTGAGAATGAAATTCTAATGCAACACACATGTTAATCTTGAAGTTTTACTGAAAAGATGTCGCAAACCCTTTGTGAGAGGATCACGGGTTAGGATACGACATTAATTTTTGAATGAAAGAATGTAATGCACATGCAACACCAACAAAGATCTTTTAGCACAACTCATAGGAGTCAGGAACGCTATCTCTTGGTAGTATGCTTTCGAAATAACCCTGTTTCAATTGAGGACTTTCGGTTTTGTAATGGGGCCTAGTTCACGGTTATTGAAACAAGGGATATAAGGCTCAAAATTTATTAGTGCCCACCCACTCTTCGTGATGTCCTCCAGTCCTACGTTCAGTTAGTTCGGCACTAGCGTTCACCTCTCAAAAGAACCCTTTGTGATGGTTGAGGAACCATTGACTTTTAACAGTTTAAGCACCAATCAGTTTATTGGAGTAACAGTCATCCCCTTTTCGTCTTTGGGTCTGTGTCACACGGCTTTGTTCTTTCGCTTGAGGATCTTTCTTGGGTAATCCTGTTCACATTTCGCTTTCACATTCTTTTGCTTATCCTTAACTTTTTCCTGGACAGATTCTTTTGAATCTTTGATTTCGGAGTCCAGCGGGATGCCCTAATTTTTGCCTAAGTTGCTTGTTTTCAAGTTTCAACTTAGCGGGCTTTTTCATTTCTTTTTTTTTTATTCTTTTTTTTTCTTGAACACGTCGTGTGACACCGGCTGTCTTGATTTCTTTGGAAGGGTTGTGACTGTTTCACTTCTCAGTTGATGAGGGATAACCATTGTGGTTTCCGCTCTTTGGACCTCTTGATGCGGTAGAGTGAAAAGTAATGGATCCTTAGATGCACACTCCTTTTGAGGTTTGAACACTTAGTTAAACTAACTGACGCCTACCCTGCCCCGGGGTTAAATGTTAGGGTTTTTTTTTACTAAAAGAAACTCCTACTTTAGGGCTCCTATTTGGACGAGGGTCTATCTCCTTATATCTTCAGTGTTTGGGATTTGAAACAATGCCTTTACACATCGTCAACATGGTTTTATCCAAAAGCACACAATTAGAGATTTTTGGGTTTCCAACTCATCATCCTCCTTCAAGAGTTTAAGCACGACAGTTGGTATTGCAATGCACATATACAAACTTATGAGTGAATACGAATAGATTACTTCAGGAAAAACATGCGCGCTTTATTAGGATTAACATAAAAAGAAAAACAGATTTCATGCATGCATACCAATGTTTTGACAAACATAAAAAGCTACACATGAGAATGGTGCAAAGAAGCTAAATGATTGTCCATGTTGAGGATGCTTGACTCTGTCTGGACTTATTAATTCTGAAGATGTCTTTGCAAACTGGGCGCTCAATCTGATGAAGAAAGTTCAATTTATGGGCCACCCGTATGGTGTGATAATCTTTGAGTCAATCAAGTCTTGCACCCTATGTTTGAACACTCTGCAATTGTCAATTGTATGTCCAAACGTTCCCGAGTAAAACTCGCACCTGGCATTCATGTCATAATCCGGAGGAAAAGGAAACGGCACTGGCGTTACCTTGCCCAACTGAATCAAAGAACCTTAGAGAAGACTAGCAAGAAGCTGGCTTTGAGAAATAGGAACTGGAGCAGACACTCTCTCATACCTCCTGAGTCCTCCTTGCCTCTGTTGCTGACGGTTTTGCTGCCAATGTTGACTAGGGTGCCTAGTCTGCCCCTGTACTTTTCTTTCCACATTTAGTCGAGGAACAAACAAAGGTTGCTGACGTGATGACTTTGAAACTTGAAGCTGAGGAATACACCCGTGACCTGAGGTAGACCCTAGAGAAGGGGAAGGAATACTCACTTCCTTTGCAGCTACTGGCGTAAGATCACCTGGTACCTTCATGCTATCCGGTTCGAACTTGATTGCTTTAGAGTCAATTAAGTCTTGCACTTGGTACTGGAATGCTCTACACCCCTCAATATCATGGCCTGGTGCCCCTGAGTGAAAATCACAATAAGCCTTGGCATCCCATCCTTTTGGAAGCTTTGCAGGAGGAATCGGCTTCTGGAGCTCAATCAATTTTAACTGAAGTAGTTGCTGAAGTAATTTAGCATGACACATTGGTAGAAGATCAAAAACCCTTTCTTGCTTCTATTGATGATGAAGGGATACAACCGAGAGGGTCCCAGCTGTGATTTACTGATGCGGTAGTTTTGGAACCCAAGGCTTCTGGATTAAGGAAGGTCCCTGGGAGGAGGGAAGAAAATCCATTTCTTTAGCAACAGTTGGAGGAACATATCTTCGCTTGACAGTGCTGACGGGCGCAAACTCGATTGCCCCTGAATCAATAAGCCCTTGGACCTTATACTTGAGCATCTTACAATTTTCAACATTATGACCAGGTACCCCTGAATGGAATTCACACCTATCATGGACATTGGAACCCATAAGAAACTTGGTATGTGGAGGTCCCGCATCAATCAAATCAATTAGCTGATGCTTGAGCAAGTGCTGAAGTAACTGAGCGTATATCATCGGGATCGGATCAAACTTTTTCTCAGTCTTTTCTGGCTTAAGACCCTCAAGAAACAGTTGCTGATGAAAAATATCTGACGGTGGAGAGGATTCACGAGGCAATCCATGGTCTAGAGGAGACCTTAAAGAGATAGGAGGAGTGAGAACCTCTACTGCGGAAGCGGGCACTTGATTGTTTTCCTTTCTTAATAATGCATTCAGAACTTCCATAACCTGGCCCATCTGAGTCTTCATCCGATTGACTTCTTCTCTCAGCAATTCCTGACCTCGGGAAAATGCTTGAATGTCCACCATAAAATGCCCCAGTTGGGCCTTCATCTCAGTCACCTCCGCTCGGAGTTGTTCCATATCTGAACCTTTATTGTGATGAATCGAGTAGTTGGAAGAAGTCATGTTGGCCATTCTGCAAAGAATACCCAGTCAGAATGAGAAATCCGCTCCGGAACACCTGTTATGCATATGAGTATGAGAATGCAATGCAAATGCCATGTTTATCGTTTCCAAGGTGCCTTACACCCTGATTCCAACCTTAACCACAGAAATCTGAAGATCAGAAATCGTGATATGAAGAGACGTGTCGTGATTATGTGTTTGTGTATAGATAACTGTCAAAGGAATATTTCTGAATAAACTGCTCATTTTAATTAAAAAGAAACCAGACATACGCACAACGTTCAACAATGAGTTCAAACATCATACACTGAAATAGTGTATTCATCAACAAGCCTGATGATATCCATCAACAACAACTACATTAAGAAAATGAGAGAAAAACTGTCAATCTGACAACTCCAAATCCTTCAACTTTTCGCTTGAATATTTGACTTCCTCGAAGAGTGTGCGAGTGTGCTGGTGATTTGGTCTTTTGATTAACTCCTTAATCAGAACATCTCTTTTCGTGAGACCTTCAGTCAGCGAACCCATATGCATCAGGAGAGCTTCATCGTCACAGACTCCTTTATGCCTTTTCACGCCGACTTGCATTTTGAGTTTCCCCATATCTGCCATAGCCTCTTCAAGCTCCTTCTTGGAAGTCTTTAGCTCCTCTCTAGCACTTTCCAATTGCTCTTGGCTTTTTCCAAGGTTCTCCCGATATTTTCTCCGTTGTTCGTGCGCCCTTTTAAGCTCGTCGTCCTTAATCTTTAGTTGTTCCTACAACTCTGCATTTTCGATCCTAACCTCATCCCAGGCTTGCTGAAACTTGGCTAGCGTGTCCTCGGTCTGGGCTAAAGTTATTTGGTCTTCTTATGAGCTTGAGCGGAAGCATTGGCACCCTTACTAATTTTTTGAAAATGTTGAGCTCTTTCGGCGAAATCCTTTTCTCTTGCAGCTAAGATTTTTCCGGCGTCTTGGGCTTTATGATCCAACTCTTTGTTGGCATGCAGAGCGTTTTGAAGAAGACTACTCGGATCGGAATTCTCCACCCGAAGCTCCTTCACCAGCTTCTGCAGCTTGTCAAACTCCTCGATGGCTACCGTGGTAGGCTGCTCTGGCATTACGGGATATAGAGGGGGTTCCCTTGAAAAAGGCAAGAGCAAATCGTTTACCTTCATTTCAATCCATCTTTCATAATCAGAGTAAGATCTGCAATCCATTTTTCCAAAAACTGTTTTTCCTGTTTTACGCGGGTGCCCCCAAGCATTCACAACTTCTCGCAGCATTTCCTCATCTTCAGTCCCTGTAAAGAACAAAGATTTCTCAATATCCCGATCTGTGGGAGGATACCTGGAAGCGTATCCAAACTGTCTAAAGGCCAGGATCAGGTTATAATTGATTCCCCCTTTCCTGCCAATTAGAGGAACATTGGGAAAGTTCCCACAACTAGTGATAATCTCTATTCCTAGCAACTTACGATCAAACCAAACAGTTTTATTAGCATTTAATCCCATTATCCGATTGTACCATTGTAAATAATCGTTTGTGTCTACAAAAGTACCTGTTTGAGGTAAATGCTTCAAAAACCAATGAGATAAAAGTGGAGTGCAACAGTTGACAGATCCTCCCCTTCTTTTTTCATTCTTGAAGTGCACAGAGTAGTAAAAATCTCCTAACAAAGTGGGAACTGGATTTTTGAGAACAAAAACTCTTATAGCCTGCATATCCCCAAAATCCTGTTGATTAGGGAAAAGAACAATGCCATATATGCACAAAGCTAGGATGGAATTGTAAACAGCCCAATCCTTTGCTTCATCAGCCTCTTGAGCTTGACCGGTAAGAAAGGCTAAGTGAAAACCTTTGACCCCATTCTTGATAGTCACATTTCCTTTTAGCACTGAATCTTTCACCTATACCGCAACTGCAATCTCCTCTATGTCAGGATGACTACCAGAAAAGAATGGTACTGCTGATTCGACTGGGATTCCTAAAATAAATGAGAACTCTTCCAACGTCGGCATCAAAATGTAATCTGGAAAAAGAAAGCATCTCAACGAAGGCTCATAAAACTGTAGCAACGTGTGAAGAGCATCATGTTCATACTGTGTGATTCTGCGGACCATCTCAACCAATTTCCCATATCTCTTCTGGAAGTTGACAAGAACACCCGGGTCAGCCATAGCCATCATCTTATGCAGTAAATCCAAAGTAGGTTCTGGGAACTTGTATGCAACATTTCTCTTTCTCTTGAGAACTGTCTCTGTCGAGCCCATTGATTGGAATCAGAAGTGTAATAAGCACCTGTAAATGACAAACATGAATGTTATGACATGATAATGCAATGTAAAAGGGCATGGTATCAACGTGATCTGTGTCTGTGCTGGACTGTGTGCACGGTGTCTGTACAAATCTGAGAATAATACTGTAGATAGAAACCCACTGACTGTAATAGATTACATTATCTGTTTGTGAAAATACCAGGGTATTAGGGTATGTGGGAGGCATGGTCACCTGCAAACCTGTAAACACCTGCCCCTACTCACATGTGGGTACTAGAATAGCGGTTCCTCAGTTTCAGATTCTCTATTTTGAGAAGCAATAGTACATTCATCCCTCGGGGTACAGTATTATCGCCAAACAAAGAGAACGTTCACTGATTCCCCAAAAATAAGGGCCATCCTATGCAAGTTCCAAAGTGGGCCCTCGAATGCGAATGGGTTTGCCACAGAATGTGGTCTGCCACTGTCACCACTAAAGAGGGATGTTTCCACTAAGGTCCTCAATGATTAGTCACCAGAGTCGACAGCTTTCTAGGTTAACACCCAGAAATGCACAAGACGCACAAATCAGAGCATCTCCCAAGAAAACCTCATCTGGTTGTGAATTTCATGTAAACCATATGTACCAAGACGCTACGTAGGCCACACTACTTTCCACTCTAATCCTATGTATGTACTCAAGCCTGTGTAATGGGCTTATCTCTCAGAATACCCATCCCGCCAAACAGAAAACCAGCACAGCACAGTCCAATATAATAGTGATATGTAATGTAAAAATGCGATAAATACAATAATACAGTAAAGTAATAATACAGTAAATAGAAATACAGTAAAAATAGTAAATACAACATCACAGTAAACACCCAATGAAAAAAACAGACAAGCGTTAGGATTGACTCGCTTAGGGAACCAGAAATTATGGTCTCTTAGTTTCCCCAGCAGAGTCGCCAGCTGTCACTCCCGGGATTTTCATCCAGGTACAAACTCGAAAGTGGCGCGGAAGAAAGAAAGAGAGTCACCAGCCAGGCATTTTTATCCCAAAGAAAGGGAAGGGTAATGCTGTACAAACCCGGGAGGAAGGAAAGAACGAGGTCTCGCGAACCAAAGAGAACGGGTAAGGAAGTCGGTTACGTGAAGGGAAGGTTATCGCACCCCTTCACGTCCGTCGTACTCGACGGGATCCACGCTTAAAGTACTGCTCAAAGGGTGATAGAAAAGATGCTAGAAAAGGAACGAAAAGAGAAGGAGAAACAAATGTAGGGAAAATAAAAGAAGTGCTCGAATGGGCCCTACCCCACTGCCTACGTATCTCATCGGGAATAAGAGAATCAGAGCGACGTAGTTCCCATCAACAAGGGTTGCTTTGTTTGTGTTTTTTAGTGGAAACGTCAGAGTGCGCGTCCCAGAAGTTAGGTGTTGCAGCTCGCTGTATGGAGACTTAGGCGTTACCTGTTTGCGGTAGAACGGACATGACGAGTCCTTAAGGAATAGAATGAAGGAGATGAGAAGAGAATTTGTTTGTTTTTGTCTTTTAAGAAGTGTTTTGATTATTTTGTGTTTACAACGCATATTGTATTTAAGTCTTTCACGTAGGATCGAATGTCTCGCATATCGACCCAAGACGGGACGTATGCTAAACATTCTAAGAAAGTGAATGAAGACCCCTCACTACCTTATTCTCACATGAAAGGCTCAAATGCAATATATATTATGCCTTTATTAAGTGTTTTTGCTTTCGTTTTGAGATGAGAAGAAGAGAAACTCAAAGGTTACAAAAGGTAAAGACTAAAGGGGACTAAGACTCAAACCCTAAAGATATCATGCTTGGATGTTCCTAATGGTCAAGTGTGGTTTAGAAACCTAATTCTAAAAGAAACAAGAAGAAGAGTGAGTTCTAACTTACTTCCAAGATGGAAGCTAAGTTAAGAACTCAAAGGGGATGAAAGAAGTGAAGTGTCAAAGAAGCATAATATGCTTATCACAATCACACATTGAAAACTTTAAAAGATAAGAAAATGTTGTATGTGGGTGCACACCCACACACTTGGCTTACCATTAGCCCCTGAAAATGTTAGCAAAACAACTTACAAGTAAAGAAATAAGGAGAAAAGAACAAGTAAGGATCAAACAAACATGATCACAATCACACCATAAATCATGGTAAACAATTCTTGAAATCACCATGCACATTGTAAAAGAATACACATTATTAATCATGTGGACAAATTAAAACAAATGTGCACCTATTGAAATAGAAAGCAAACGAACATGCGCATAAAAATTCCAGCAACACAAACATCAATTAACAATTAACAAGCTCAATGTGTGTGCATTATGTGATCGTTACATCAATTAATCAACAACGTGAGCATAAACATTCATCGATTAACAATCAAGAACCGCGTGTCAAAAAATCATGCTCATGCAATAGTGTGAAGTGAAACAACTCAAGAATAGCCCACTAATCATCCACACATTAATCCATGAAGTTTAGGCATGAAAAGGAGCTCAAACAAACAAGAAAATGCACAAAAATACACACTCTGTCCCAGAGTAACCGGTTAACAAACGGTGAGTAATTGGTTACTTAGTTAAAAATCAGACAATTTACGCAAAAAATACATATGTTAATCGGTTAACAAACTGTTGTTAACCGGTTACTCTGGGAGAGTGTTCAAAAAAACCAATTCCAAAAGCACTTTTCAGCAGCAACTCACTTATCCAAGCATCCAAATGAACATGCAATAAATTAATCACGAAATTACATGGAATTACAGTCATCAAACATCAATTGAATCCAATAATCAACAACATCAAGAATCAAATTCAAGCGCCATGGATCCAAATCAAAAATCACCAAAAATCTACATAGAATAAGTTGCAAATAAGCTAAATCAAGTATAGATTTGAGGAAAACCAACCTACAAAGCGGAGATTTGCTTTGGTAATTGTTGCAAGGTGATCTTGGTGCAGGAAATTAAAGAAAACCAGAGATTCCGCGATTAGTAGCCGAAATGCGTCGAAACCGAGCAAAATCGCGAAAAATCACCGAGATCGAACTTGCACCAAAATAAATGGTGTGAAACTCTTAGATTGAAGTAGAATAATCTGAACTTCCAGAAATCTAACCAAAGAAAGCCAAATGATGGAGTTTGTGCTCAAGAATTAATCACTTTTCAATGTAAAAAGTGATTATCCTTCAAGAAATAAGTGCTTTTTGTGAGGGTTTGGAAGAGAGAATTGAGATGAAGATGTGAGAAATTTGGTGAAAAATGGTGAATCCCCTAAAAAATGAGTGAAGGATTTCTTATATGGAGTTTAGGTTTGGAGTGTGGGAGGTTTGGGATTAGCTTTGGACTTAGCTTTGGGTTTGGAGCTAGGGTTGGAGTTAGTTAGACTCAACTCACCGAGTCAAGTTAGTTAACTCGGTTAGTTAGGATCAACTCGGTAATAATCCCAAGGTAAATTTAAACATCCAAAGGTGGAGATGCTTGGAAAACAAGGAATCACAACTGGTGTATGGGCATGTGACTTGGGCTGCAAGCAAGGCCTTGGTGCCTATGAATTTTCAGTGTGAGACCACCATGTTTGAGCCCTTGTATGACCTTCATAACATGTTCAAATGAAAAAATGTCCAACATCAAAGTTAAAGAGGACATGGAGATGAACAACTTTGATGTTCAACAATTTTCCATTTGAAGCCTTCTTGATGGAGAAATCCAGCTTGACATTTGGCATGCCAAGTGTTTGACGAAATTATGGCCTGGAGGCCTGAATCTGCCTTGCCATGACTTCAGATTTGCCTTGATTTTGTCAAACTTTGATTGATCATAACTCTCTCAATTTTGATCCAATGGAAGAGTTCTTGATATGGATTTGAAGCTTGGAATGTGATCTTTACTTGGCTCAACTTGGGCCTGAAGTTTGAAGCTTTTATCTTGAAGAAAGAATGCCTTGAAGTGTAGTGCAAAATGGTCCAAACTTGCCATTTTTGGAAACCCTAAGTTTCTAAATTTGGCAACTTTATACAATTCTTGATTTTTTGATGATTCCTCCATCATTTCTTGATCAAATCTTGTCCAATGAACATATGGAACTTGAATTTCATGAATTTGACCTAAAAAGACCAGGAGTTGACTTTTTCCACTACACAGTTGACTTTTCCCCCAATTTCTTGATTCTCAAGCAAGTGACCAATTGAATCTCTTCTGAAATGAACCAATGGGCAATCCTCCATCCTTAGACACTTGACATCATGTATAAAACATTGAGATCAAGTTTGTACCAAAATTTCTTCAGGAGACTGCTTGAACCACAAACCCTAATTTGGATTGTTTTTGATATGAGGTGATGAGCTGTCCAACTTGATGAATTCTCATCTTCCAATGACTTGTGGGATCAAAGTGAGATGATATATAATGAAAGAGACCTTTGAGGCTTGTTGGGGAGACCCTTGGCTCTAGCTCTCTTGCTTTGAAAGATCAATTCTCTAAAGGCCATTGATCACATGCCCTTATGCAACATGAGATGATATATGAGATGAAATGAGATCTAACTGCAATGCAATGAAACATAAGCTAGGAAACAACAAGAGGGCAAATTTTGGGGTGTTACACCGTAATGACTGTACCACCACCCGTGGTACACACTGTCCCGAAAAGACAGATTCCATAGATACTGCCTGGTGGAAATGAGAGTATGTTCGACAAAATGAATGAGTTCCAGGAACAGTTCCTGGAGATGCAGAAAGAACTGCAAGCCATTCGTGGTCATGACCTATTTGGAAAGGACGCCACAGACCTTTGTTTGGTCCCCAATGTGAAAGTTCCGCACAAGTTCAAAGTGCCCGAATTTGAAAAGTACAAGGGCAATTCTTGCCCTCAAATCCATTTGGTGATGTACGATCGGCGAATGTGAACTCAGACAGAGAACCACCAGCTACTGATCCATTACTTCCAGGATAGTTTAACCGGTGCCGCACTTAAATGGGACATGGGTTTAAACCGCACGAAGATTACTACTTTTAGGGATCTTGGCGCCACTTTCGTTCAATAGTATAAGTATAATCTGGACATGGCACCAGACAGAGATCAACTCAGATCGATGTCACAAAAGGACAAGGAAACCTTTAAGTAGTACGCTCAGAGATAGCGTGAAATCGCTGCCCAGATTTGTCCACCTCTTGAGTATAAAGAGATGACAAAGATCTTCTTGAAAACCTTAAGCTCATTTTACTATGACAGAATGGTCGCTAGTGCGCCCAGTGACTTCACCAAGATGGTGGGCATGGGAGTTCGTCTTGAGGAAGCTGTCCGAGAAGGACGTTTAGTTAAAGACGCTGGACCATCAAGTAGTACAAAACGATACGGTAGTGCTTTCCCTAAGAAAGAAGAGCAGGATATTGGGAATATCTCTCTCAGAAAGCAAAGGAGACGTTACCAACCAGTACCAGCTGTAACTCCTGTTATCAACTCCGCGCCTGCTCCAACGTATCAACCTCAAGTTGCACAGAGCCAACTGAATCAATAGCAATGTCAGCAAAGGACACAACAGCCTCTTCAGCAGTCTCGTCCTCAGTACAACAACAACCGTACAACGCGACCACCAGGGTTCGACCCTATACCCATGTTGTACGCAGAACTGTTTCCATTACTACTGGTCAAAGGGCATGTCCAAACCAGATCTTCTCTTACAGTACCGGAAAATCCTCCCTTTTGGTTCAAAGCGGATCAAACTTGTCCTTACCATCAAGGGGGACCAGGGCATAACATAGAAAACTGTCTCAGTTTCAAATCCGACGTACAAAAGCTTGTTAGGAGCCGGGTCTTATCTTTCAAAGATACGAATCCGAATGTTCTCACGAACCCGTTGCCTCAACACGAGAAAACTGCAGTCAATTTGATAGAATGAGAGTCTAACAACAACTATCAAATTCATGATATACTCTTATTGAGGACCAATCTGGTCAAGATGCATCGCAGACAGAGCGGGTATGGCCATATACCACCTCATAATTATCACTAGTGTGATATCTGCTCTAAGAACAATCAAGGATGTTCTGTGGTGCAATCAGCTCTACAAGAACAATTAGATCTCAGGTGGATCCAAGAACACCGAATTCGGGGGGTCAACATGACTTATACAAATTCCAACATTATTCAGATCCACGACATCCGTGCGATGAATGTCAACTTAGTGGAAATGCACTCAAGGCATGGCCAGTATCATAATCTGTCGAGGCACGATTATGATTCCTGTCTAATTTGCTCGGTAGACAATCAGGGATGCTCTTTTGTACAAGAGGCACTCCAGCGTCAGATGGATCTTGGGTGGATCCAGGATTACCATGATAAAAATCTTTATCAGATCAACATGATTTAGATCTTCGATATTCGCTTGATGAATACCAGCTTGGTAGAGTTACATGCTAAGCAAGTTCAGCTCAGTTTTCTGACTTCGCATAATTATCAGAACTGCAAAGGATGTTGTGAGAGTGACCAGGGATGTGCTCTCGTTCAAATAACTTTGGAACACTTGTTAAATCATTGGTGGCTTCCGATCTATCTAGATAAAGACACGCAACAAGTCAGTATGATCGACGGGAACCCTACTAGGCATCAGATTCAGGATGTTTGGTCAGCAAAAGCCGACCTAGTGAGGTTACACTGAATTCAAAGCGAACGTGGCCGGGTGCTACCATATAATTATGAACACTGTAGAGTTTGCTCGGAAGATAATCAAGGATGTCACCTCGTGCGAGCAACCCTTCAGAGTCAGTTGGACCGTAAAGAGATTCAACCATGTCCAGTTTCAGGTTCCATCAACTTGATGCCCGACTACTTCGCTGATCAAATCAGAGATGCTGTTATAATCTTTGATCGCGAAAGGAGCAAAGATGTTTACGCCGTCATCCCTCTACTTGACGAATCAAAGGTTCTTAACCAAGAACTGATTGAAGTTACCTACGACAGTCAAAAAAATCAGAAGGCTCCTGTAGTTATCTATCTGTTGGGACCAGTACCGTACAAGCCTGATAAGGCGATCCCTTACAAATACGGTGCAACAATAGCTGAGAATGGAAAGGAAGTTCCATTACCCTCCGTAGTGAATATTGCAGACATCAGTCGAGTAACACGGAGCGGCCGAATCTTTAACCAAGGAGTTGGAGAACCTAGCAAAGAAAAGGAACCTCAGACAGAAGTTCCCAATCCACCGGTCGGTCAATCCGATGATCCCGACCTTTCAAAGAACAACGATGAGATGCTGAAGCTCATCCAAAAGAGTGAATACAACATTGTTGATCAACTGTTGCAAACTCCTTCAAAGATCTCTGTGTTATCACTTTTACTCAGTTCCGAGGCTCACAGGGAAGCTCTGCAGAAAGTCTTAGAGCAAGCCTTTGTGGAACAGGATGTAACAATAAGACAGTTCAATAGCATCGTTTCTAACATCACTTCCTGCAACAACTTGGGGTTTAGTGACGAGGAATTTCCAGCGGAAGGAAAAAGTCACAACATGGCACTTAATATCACAGTCAACTTCCAGGACGATGCCTTAGCCAGCGTACTATTAGATACCGAATCGGCCATCAACGTTATGCCGAAGTCTACTTTAATGCGGCTATTATTCAAAGGATCCCCGATGAGGGGCAGTGAGGTCATCGTCAAAGCATTTGACGGATCTCGGAAAGCAGTTATCGGCGAAGTCGACCTTCCCATAACTATCGGTCCTCACACTTTCCTAATCATTTTCCAGGTCATGGACATCCGGGCAGCGTACAGCTGTTTATTAGGAAGACCTTGGATACACCAGGCTGGGGCAGCCACTTCGACACTGCACCAGAAAGTGAAGTTCGTCAAGAACGATGAACTCGTCACGGTCTGTGGAGAACAAGCCTTGATCGTGAGTAACCTTTCATTATCCACTTGTGTAGAACCCGAGGAGGTTGTTGGAACATAGTTCCAAGCACTTTCGGTGAGCAATGAGAATCAATCAGAGAAAGGAACCTCGATTTCCTCGTACAAAGATGCTCTCGAGGTGATCAAAAGTAATAATACCAAAGGATGGGGACAACTTGTCATTCCTACTGATAACAAAGCAAAGAAGGGTCTTGGTTTTTCTGCAACCTGTACCCAGACTGCTACTAACGATGAAAGTTTTCATCCCATTCAGGACTTCTTCCATAGTGGAGGTTTCCTTCACCCAATGTCTCAAGAAGTGCATACCTTCAACGAGGGAGATTCCTCCGATACAGATGAAGAGTGGAATTCCTATCTTAACGAGGATGATTATATCTCTCAGGAAGAGGTGCCTATGCCATTTTTCTATGCCGCACAGAGTCCGAGATTTATACCTAGGTCAGATGTCAGAACGATATACGGAGATTATGATCCGGAAGGATGCCGTGCTCCACCAAACTCATTAGAGGAGGACACTCTAATGAAAGACAACTTTTACCACGACTATTATGGCCCAATGGATGGCCTGCCTATCTGGCAGCCGTGCCCAGGGGACTCGGGGCAAGAAAATCAGCCGAACAATGAAAATCAGCTGAGCATCATTGAACAGAATACCTGCGTCCCCACCTTGTCATGGGATCAACACTCAGGTCATTCAGAAAATATTCAGTATGACGATGAATTGGAAAAGTTTGTCGGACTAGAATTCATCACTATGTTTTTCCCGAGATCAATGTCATCAAAAGAGATAACTCCTCCAGTTCCAAAGAAGTGTGGGACACCTTGGGACAACCGAGTGGAAAGTTTGACTACTTCGTCAAATATACAGCTCCCAAAAGCTCTTGTATCAGGTTCGAAGACATCCAGCCAACTGGATGGGGAGATTTACCTGAGAGCACAAATACCATGCAAGACACAACAGAAGAGTTCGTCCACGACAGCTCTTCCTGGGGAACAGATTCCAATGATCCTGCTCCACAAGAAATCAACGTTATTTTTGAAGACAAATCCAGGAAGGTACCAGACTTTGTGATTCACCGAGGAGTTCGCCACCAATGGGTTGTTGTCGATGTTCCGAAGATTGTTCATAAGTCAAAGTAATTGCTGTCTTTAACCTTTCACCCTGCCCAGGTGAAACGGATGTTTTGATAGGGCTCACTTTCTGTAAATATCCCTCTTCGCTTTGCCCAAACCGACAGAGTTTTGTTTTATAGGGTTGTAATTTCAAGAATCGACTTGTTTATAAATATAATAATGTCATTCTGTAATTTCCGCATTTATTGATGTTTTCTCTTTTCGTTTTTTTAGAAAATGGTAATCCTAAAAAACAATTCAATAATAAAAACAAGCAGTTTTCAGAAAAACACTGCACACACTCTTGCATTATCTCTATCTCTTCTAAAAACAATCATGACGTCATGCAAATTGCTTGTTTTAAACCCCATTGAAACATATGATCTGATGCCTTCTCCCAACTTTGAATTTCTGGTATTTGGGGCTGAAGAAGAAGTTGGTGACGAAATTCCCGAAGAGATCTCCCGATTACTCAGACAGGAGGAAAGGTCCATTGAACCTCACAAGGAGCCGTTGGAAACAATCAACTTAGGTTCGGAAGAAGAGAGAAAAGAAGTCAGGATTGGGGCACTGCTCAGTCCAAATGTCAAAGAAAGTTTGACAAAGCTTCTCAAAGAATTTCTCGATGTGTTCGCTTGGTCCTATCAGGACATGCCCGGGTTGGATACCAGCATCGTGGAATATCACTTAACGTTAAGATCGGAATATCCGCTAGTAAAACAGAGGTTGAGACGGACTCACCCGGACATAGCCATCAAAATCAAAGAGGAGGTACGGAAACAGATTGACGCGGGTTTCCTCGCTACATCAGAATATCCTCAATGGTTAGCCAACATCGTACCCGTTCCAAAAAAGGACGGAAAGGTCATAATGTGTGTCGATTACAGAGATCTAAACAAGGCTAGTCCGAAGGACGACTTTCCTTTACCATACATTGACATGTTGGTAGACAGTACAACAAAGTTCAAAGTTTTCTGCTTCATGGATGGATTCTCGGGCTATAATCAAATCAAAATGGCGCCGAAAGACATGGAGAAAACTTCATTTATTACCCCATGGGGTACCTTTTGTTACAAGGTAATGCCGTTCGGTTTGAAGAACGTCGGGGCAACCTATCAAAGGGCCATGACAACTCTTTTTCATGACATGATACACAAAGAAATCGAGGTATATGTCGATGATATGATTGCCAAATCTAAGACAGGAGAGGAGCATGTGACCCACCTGTCAAAGCTATTCGAGCGGTTGAGAAAGTACAAACTCCGCTTGAATCCCAATAAATACACCTTCGGTTTCCGTTCAGGGAAACTCTTAGGGTTCATCGTCAGCCAGAAAGGAATTGAGGTTGATCCTGACAAGGTCAAGGCCATTCAAGAAATGCCTTCCCCGAAAACTGAAAAACAAGTCAGAGGATTCCTGGGACGTTTAAACTACATTTCTCGATTCATATTCCTCATGACCGTGACATGCGCTTCGATTTTCAAATTACTCAAAAAGAGCCAGGACTGTGTTTGGACAGAAGACTGCCAAACCGCCTTTGACAGTATTAAGGAATACCTGTTGAATCCACCGATTCTATCAGCTCTAGTGGAAGGAAGACCACTGATCATCTATTTAACAGTCTTGGAAGACTCCATGGGATGTGTACTTGGCCAACAAGACGAAACCAAAAGGAAAGAGTCTGCCATTTACTATTTGAGCAAGAAGTTCACCGACTGTAAGACTCGGTACACTATGCTTGAGAAAACCTACTGCGCTCTGGCTTGGGCAGCCAAATGTCTTCGGCAGTATATGATTCGTCACACTACTTGGTTGGTCTCCGAAATGGATCCAATCAAGTATGTATTTGAAAAACCTGCTTTCACTGGAAGAATCGCCCGTTGGCAGATGTTGTTATCAGAATACGACATCGAATAACACACTTAAAAAGACGTAAAAGGAAGTATTTTAGCCGATCATTTGTCTCATCAACCGATTGACGATCAGGAATCAGTTGGGTTTGTCTTCCCAGACGAAGATGTCATTTATTTGAAAATGAAAGACTGCGATGAACCACTACCCAGTGAAGGGCCAGAACCAGGTTCCCAACGGGAACTTATCTTTGACAGAGCTGTCAATCATTATGGAAACGGAATTAGGGCAATCATCATAACCCCTCAGGGTACCCACATTCCTTTCACCGCCAGACTTACATTCAAGTGCACAAACAACGAGGCCGAATACGAAGCTTGTATCATGGGTCTCGAAGAAGCGATTGACTTGAGAATTAAGAACTTGGATGTATATGGCGACTCAACCCTAGTTATCAATCAGATCAAAGGAGATTCGAACACATACCAATCAGGATTGATTCCTTACAAAGATTACGCAAGAAGGTTGTTACCCTTCTTCAACAGAATCGAGTTTCATCATATCCCTCGTGAAGAGAATCATATGGCTGATGCATTAGCCACTCTCTCTTCCATGATTAGTGTAGGTCAATGGAACAACTTACCTAAGATCGACATAATGTGCCTTGAATGACCCACTTACATCTTCACGATTGAAGCAGTCATAGACGACAAACCTTGGTATCATGATATCAAATGCTTCCTTCAGAAACAAGAGTACCCGCCTGGGGCACTAAGGAAAGACAGAAAAACCCTCAGAAGGCTGGCAAGAAGCTTCTTCCTGAGCGGTGATACACTTTATAAGAGAAACTTTGACATGGTCTTGCTCCGATGCGTAGACAGACCAGAATCAAACATGCTGATGAAAGAAATTCATGAAGGGTCCTTTGGCACTCATGCCAACGGACACGTAATGGCGAGAAAAATTCTGAGAGCAGGGTACTACTGGTTGACCATGGAATCCGACTGCTACAAGTACATGAGGAAGTGTCACAAGTTTCAGATATACACCGACAAAATCCATGTACCGCCTACACATCTCAAAGTTCTTTCTTCCCCATGGCCTTTTTCTATATGGGGAATCGACATGATTGGCATGATTAAACCCAAGGCTTCAAACGGAAATCGGTTCATCCTGGTAGCCATTGATTACTTCACCAAGGGGGTCGAAGCAGCGTCGTACGCTAATGTAACACGACAGGTGGTGGTCCGATTTATCAAAAGTAATCTCATTTGCCATTATGGTGTTCCAAGCCAGATCATTACTAATAATGGATCTAACTTGAACAATAAGATGATGAAAGAGTTGTGTGATGAGTTCAAGATCGGACACCATAACTCATCTCCCTACCGACCTAAGATGAACGGCGCGGTAGAAGTGGCTAACAAGAACTTCAAGAAGATTTTTCAAAAGATGGTTGTAACCTACAAAGACTGGCACGAGATGTTACCCTTTGCTCTTCACGGTTATCGAACATCTGTCCGCACTTCAACAGGGGCAACCCCTTTCTCTCTAGTATATGGCCTGGAAGCAGTGCTCCCCATCGAAGTAGAGATCCCATCAATTCGGGTATTAATGGAAGATAAGCTTACAGAAGCTAGATGGTGTCAAAGTCGACACGACGAACTGAATCTGATCGAAGAAAAGAGAATAACGACACTATGCCACGATCAGTTGTATCAGCAAAGAATAAAGAAGGCGTTCGACAAAAAGGTCCGACCTCGCGCCTTCAGGAAAGGAGACCCTGTGCTCAAAAAGATACAATCATTTCTCACCGATTCTCGGGGCAAGTGGACTCCGAATTATGACGACCCCTATGTGGTCAAGAAAGCTTTCTCAGGCGGTGCCTTGAGACTTGCAGCCATGGATGGAGAAGAATTTGCCTACCCCACGAATGTTGATGTAGTCAAGAAATATTTCGATTAAATAATAAAGAAGAAAAAAAAGAAAAAAAAAGTCTCAGTGGATTGAAAACCCGAAAGGGCGGTCCAGGAAAAAATTAGAGACATAATCAATAATCATCCCGGTGGATTGGAAATCTCAAAGTACAATCCAGGCAAAAGTTAGGGATTCATGGCAAGTAACTACGTCTGACACAGGTAAATCCTCAGTAGCAGTCATGCCATCCCTCAGAAAACTCCAGTCAAGGTCAACTTCGACAGAAGCTCAGAATGTCCCGAATTCAAAGTTGGTAGAAGGATAATGGTCGTTATGTTTCAATGTAGCCCTTTTCCCTTAAATTACCATTTTCTAACTTTGTAAATACTCTATAGAATCACGTGTTTGGATGATTTCCATCCTATCAATAATATTTGATCCCTTGTGCTTTTGTTTGCAATTCTTATTTGTTTTAGCTTTACATAACAACGTTTTAATATGATTAACGATTCTTGAAACGAAACAAAAATGAATTTACTTGTTAAAACTCTTCTGCTTTTGAAATAAAGATGGAAATTTCTTTTGACTGCTGAACATCGAAAGAACATCGATTGCGCCTCCAAAGGTGTTCGAGCTTCAAAGTGCAGAATCAAAGTACTCCTTCTAAACCAGCACGCCTAATTGAAGGATCAGTTGTGTCAGAGACCGTGTTTCATCTGACACCCCCCGACAAAGTTCTTATCTCCTAAGCCCGACCAACGGTTTTCCCCGCAGGGATTATCTCTCCTAAGCAAGGCAGGATTGCTATTTTGAACCCAGTGATACTTTTCATTTCCCACTGTGGCCGAGTATCCAATCGTGTTCATCTACTAGTCTATATATCGTGTCAGTTTTGTCAGCATATACATACATACATCATGCATTATTGATTTACATTCATATTTATATTGCATCACTATCACTCTAGTCGGTCTTGTTCCCTAGTGATAGAAGTCCTCTCAATCGAGTTGTCAGTTCTTTCCTCGTCAGGAATTGTTGCGTCTGAACAAACTCTCTTCTCCAGTTTATTTCTGGATTAGAGTTGGCCCTTGACCACTTTAATAACTTGAACCTCTGAAAGACAAGAAGACCGTCAACGAACATTACTCTTCACCATTGAAGATGATATTTTCACTTTCCCGGATTAAGGAAAATCCCTAGAGAAAGCCTCACGACTAAAGACTCTCAGCAACACATTGATTTTTCTCTCCAGTAGAGTCAATGTTAATGAAGTCACCAGACCTCAAAATTGAGGTACATTGTATGGCATTTCTCTGAGAAGATATCGAAGAAAAGTATGATGTAATATCCCCAAGCCGGAAGCAGTCTCTCAAGAGACTCGTTTTCCCAGTAGAATCAACAAATGTCGTCTCCAATAGAGAAGTTTGTACACCTCTACAGCTCAGACGAATGGGTTCCCCAGCAAGTTTGACATCAAAACTTTTTCCGTCAAATGGCATCTCCCCAGGAAAATTGGCGAGAAGTTTGAGGAAAACCGCTACGAATAGCGTCCCTTGTTAAGAAAGTTTATTGACAAAAGAAACTAAGACCAGTTCCTTGGTAGGAAACCAGGATCGAAGGGGAGTTTACATCAGAAACTTAGACCAGTTCCTTGGTAGGAAACCAGGATCGAGGGGAAGTTTACATCAGAAACTTAGACCAGTTCCTTGGTAAGAAACCAAGATCGAGGGGAAGTTTATTTCAGAAAACTGAGACCAGTTCCTTGGTAAGAAGCCAGGATCGAGGGGAAGTTTACCTTTTCTAAGCATCATTGCTTAGCAAAAGAAGAAGGATCTGTGAACTACCATTCCTAACCGCCTTCAAAATTTCGGGTATTCCGATATTTAATACTCTTGCACCCCGAATGCCCGAATACCTTCGCCATTCACACCTTCGGGTCCAAGAAGATTAAATAGGGGCATCTGTCATACCCCAAATTTTGACCACTAAGATTTCCCATCATTGGGAAAATTATCATCACAGTATGGGTAAACCCTCATACCTCATCAATCTCCCCAAAGATGGGTGAGCATTCACTACTATCAAAGATTAGGGTTTCAAACCCTCTCTGAGCCTTAGACAAAGGATCAATCAAGGAATGACATGATCTTCAACTTTTCTAACCTCTCAAACATCCATAAAGGATCAAAAGGACTCCCACATCAAAGAATCAAGCACAATGTTGCAACCTTCCAAGTGGATCAAGCCTCAAGATCGACAGTGTCACCAAATTAGGGTTTTGGTCGACCAGGGCCTCCAGATGGAAATTTTCCTCTGGTCATGAGCCAATGCTTCAAAGCATAACCTAAAATGCTCCATGGAACCTCATGGACCCAATCATCAAGTCAATTTAACCTCAGGGGATGCATTCATCAAAAATCAGGAATTAGGGTTTCTTGACCTAATTCACCCCTAAGTTGACTTTTGGGACAAAACATGAGCCAAGACCTCAAGACATGATTTGAGGGCCTTAAATACACTACATTGATCCATTTGCAACAATGTATTGATCCAAGAACCTTGATTCCCAAGTTTCAATTTCATCTAGACCACAATTAGAGTTTTGAGGAAAAAGTCAACTGTGCCTTTGACTTTTGTCCAAGACATGCTCCCAAACCCTAGGACATGATTCAATACACCCTATAACACCTATGAAATAAATCCATCAAGTTTGATTTAGGTCAAGGACTTGATTTCGTAGAGGATCGCACAGTTTGGAATTCATCTGATAAAAAGTCAATTGTCCCCAAAAGTCAAAGTTTGACTTTTTGATTTTTTGATCAATTATGGTTCCCTAACCCTAAAATGATGTTAATGTGTGATTTGAATCAACATTCATCAAGAAAAGTAAAATAAAGTGGGATAACTTGTAAAAGGGGTAACCATAAAAAACTTAGAAATTTTCTAAGTTATAGAACAAAGTGGCTAGGGTGTCAACTTCCAAGGATCATAACTTGAGATCCAAGCAACCATTTTGGCTGATCCAAAGATGGATTTGTAGCTCTCATGGAATACTTTAAAAGTGTCAACTACAACTCATTCCAATTCGTTGCGGTGACAATCGGATAACAAGCTATTAATTAACTTGCATCGCAAAACTTTGAATTCACCACCGACTTTGATTTATCCAAAGGAAAGGTTCAAGATCGAGAAAAACCTAAAGGGGGAGATCTAAGGTTTGGAGGTTGGTTATACTAAGGGAAGGTATTAGCACCCTTAATATCTGTAGTACTCTACAGGAACCTCTTGTTTAGTTTGTGTTATGTTATGTTTGTTTGCTAAGATATCTATGCTAAGGGTAAAAGTAAAGACCTAAGGGTATGTACACTAAGTTTGCTCGCCAAAACGTCGCATCTTGTGTCTACGTATCTGACTAAAGAATCAGAGCAACCGTAGTTCACCTAACTAAGGGTGAAAGAGGAACCATTGACTATGGCCAAAGTTCCAAGGGGAAATGAGTATGAGCTCATTTTAGAGTTCACGATAACTCTCTAAATCTAAGTTATAGGGGGAAAGTGAGTTCTCATGATGGTGAGAATCACATAGAGTTCGAAACTCTAACCTATTGCTAAGTTATGATTCAATGGCTCTTATGAGGCCAAGAAAAGGGAAATCCTCTTATGAGGCCAAGGTGGGATGATTTGTTTATTGACTTATGAGTCAACTGAGGAGAACTTTCCTTTGGAAGATATTGAGGATGAGTCAAATGAAAAAGGCAACCACAAATATAACATAATAGTTGTCCACAAGACTGAAAATATTTACAAGCCTCGTCAAAGGGGGGAATGAAGTATTCAAAGAAATTAAAATTGAAATTAAATAGAAATAGTCTCGTCTTAATCATGATTTAATCGAGAAATCGATGATCAATGATTCTTGACTTTCATCGACTAAAAAGTGAATGAAACTAAAATAAAGAAAAAGTGGTCTCATATTGATCGAAGTTTTGTCATTTTAATGAGATCAACAAAACCATGAAGTTTGTTATATCATCGACCAAAATAAAGATAATGAAATCGAAATGAAAAATAAGGTTGGTCTCGTCTTAATCAAGATTTAAATCGATAAATCGATAATCTTAGATTTTTGACTTTCATCGACCACCCAAAAAAGAAAAATATGGTCTCATATAATCAAAATTTATTGATTTGAAATAATCAACAAAGTTATGATGTTTTTTTATATCATTGGCCCAAAATAAAGAAAATAGAATCGGACTGAAAATAAAGTTGGTCTCGTCTAAATCAAGATTTAATCGACAAATCGATAATCTTGGATTTTTTATTTTCATTGACCAACAAAATAGAAAATAAAAAGTGGCTTCATATTTATCAAGACTTTTAGGTGATTTAGAATAAATCAACAAGTCATGATTTTTCGTATGTCATTGGCCCAATAAAATGGAATCGAAGTGAAAATAAAGGTGGTCTCGTCTAAATCAAGATTTAACTCGATAAAGTTGATAATCTTAATATTTGACTTTCATTTACCAACCAAAAGGAAAAATACGGCCTCATATAATCAAAACTTATTGATTTGAAATAATCAACAAAGTTATGATTGTTTTTATATCATTGGCCAAGATAAAGAAAATCAAATAGAAATTGGCATATCGAGATAGACTAACTAACTAAGAATCACTATTCTTAAAGAAAAAACTTCTTAGAATCAAAATAGAAAACCAAAATAGAAAACCAAAAGAAAATTATTTAAAATAAATTTAAAAAAACACAAGGAGAGGGTGTGTAAATGGAGGTGTTTCGAAGATAGAAACAGGTGGGATCATTTGGGTTTCACGGCCCATCATCCACGCCCCAAAAGAAAAACAACACGAGTAAGAAATAGTAGCAGTACATAATGAACCAACGGACCATGAAGTCCAAATCTAAAGGGAACAATAACATTTTTTAAAAACCTAAATAATGGCCACGCGTTATGGAAAGGGAGAGTCAAAGTTTTGAAAATGCCATTATATCATCAGCTTGAAAACAACAACACGGCTTACAAAATCAAAAACTGGTCACAACATAAAAGGAACAAAGGTCATCCTTCAGCAACTGAACATTTCTGAACAACATTAGAACGCCGACGGACAAACCAAGGTCGACCATGGTCATACCCTTTTTGACGGTTTCGCCTCAATCTTCTCTTTTGTTTTGTCTCAGATTTGCTTCGGTCACGACCTCATTTTCCTCGCCTAATCGATCAAAGGTTTGTGTTTTGTTTCACCTTTTGTTTCCGATCCACCTTTCTTCCACCTTTCTCTCTGTTATTGGTTTGGAATGATTTTGGGAAAGATTTGAGATTGGAGTGAGGTTGTTGTTGTTTCGGTTTCTGTTGGGTTGATTGAAGGTCCGGTAAAATGAAAGAGTAATGGAGATTTGAAGAAGAGTTTGATTGGGTGTTTTGAGAAAAACAAGGGTTCGGTTCAGAGGCGATGAAGGTTTGGTGATGATAGTTGTTGGGTTGAGCGAAGGAGAAAAGAAGGTTAAGTTTGGTGTTTTGAGATTTTCGGCTTCGGTTCAAAGGGATTCGCTGCTTTATTTGATGAAGGGAGATTTAAAGGGAAAGAGATGATGAAATAAGTTGAAGAAGATTAGGTTTCTGAAGGAGGCTGTTTTGAATGTTTGTAGGTTAAAAGATTTTTGAAGATTGATGGAGATGTTGGTGATAAAAGGTGGTTTCGTGAAGGTTTTTTTTTAAGGTTGCCACCAAAATTGGGTTCCCCTAAAATAATGAAGAGTGAGTTCTTATATTGCAACGGTTTTCTCCCCTCCTTCTTTTTAATCGTGTTCTCTCTTCTTCTTTTTTAAAAACTTCTCTCTGATGAGTCCCTCTCAACTTGCCAGATTCATCAGGTTTTCTTTTGATGCTGCAAGGTCAAAGGTTGGGAGGCCGGTGGCATGTTGTTTTAGTGTAAGGTAGGACTTTCGTCTGAGGTGCGCATTGAATAATCGTTGTTTGTTGCTCAGGGTACGCGTATGATTTGCATACAGGCTGTATCATGGAACGCAGGGCTTTGCGTGATAGCAGAGGTGTGCAGGAGTCTTGGCACCTTGTGAGCAGTGTGTTATTTTGTTGTTGTTGCTTGTGCAATGGTTGCAGATGTAGCAGCGTGAGGTGTGTGGTCGTTTTGGCAGCTTGTTGACTTGGAACAAGTTTCGTTTTATTTTTGTTGTAATAAGAGGATGATGGGTCGTGTGGGCTTACGTGTGGAATTGGAGTTTTGTAATGGGTTTTTTTTGTAAGTGGACTTTGATGGGCTTTTTTGGTGAACAACAAATAACTTATGGACCTTTGAATTGAATAAAAATAGGATTTGGAATAAATTGGATGAAGTTGAAATTGACACTTGAATTGAACTTGAATGGTTTTGGACCAAAATGGGAAAATTAAATGAAATTGGAATGAAAAAAATTGAAGAATTAAAAGAAAATTATTTGGAAATGGTTTAAGAAAAATGTGGATGATTGAATTGAATTGAAGAAAGAAAATAAATATAAATGAAACAGATATGGTTTTGGATATGGAATGAAAAGTGGATATGGAAAAATTGGATAAAAAGGTTATGGAATAGACGTGGAAATGGATTTAGAAGTGGGTAATTTGAAAATAGGTAAAGGTAACATGCCTCCACAATACTTAAAAAATCCACAAATGCACTTGACTGCCACAAATCCTGAACTACATGACCAAATACTCGCACCCGACCTGAAACGTTCCAACTGCTCTGATCTCTTTGGTGGTTCTGCAACCTCAATTGAACTGAAACAGTCCTGTACACACCATGAACTAGCTAGCCTTAGGAGACTCAACTGAACAATGTTTGTCAATCATAAACTTCAGGGGTGAGAAACCTTAATCTTCATGCCTTGAGTGCACACTCATGAAACAAATGACTTGAAGAAGACCAAAATCCTAATTACGAATCTCTGCCATAGCTTAATAACCTGATACCAATACAAACCACTTGTTTGACCAAGATTAGGTCAAACTTCCACTGAATCTCAAACCACACCACACAGACCCTTGAAGTCTCTTGAGATAAAACATAAATTCACAAATGAAACAAAATAAAAAAAAACCGATAAAATGGTTAGTTAACAATGCATAGGTGATTGATCTATGATGCTCATGCAAAAGATGTTATGACATCTAAGGGGTAAATTTTGGGGTACAACAGTTGCCCCTATTTGAATAGCTTTACCGGATGGCACGAGGAATGGAAATCCTCTAGACATCAAGGTTAAAGGTATTTAAATATAGCAAACCAACAAATTTTCCCTTAGATGGAATGCATATGCTAAGGACAAGCAACGGACATGCAAATGCTGACATGCCATGAATTTCTAGTATGATGATATGATGCCATGATAGTGCAAAAATGCAGACAAACAAGACACAAAAGGTAAAGAGCAAACAACCACAGATGAGCTTTACTGGGGAAGGATGAAGGTTAGTATCCACAAGGAAGCTCCATTGGGGATACAGGCTGACCAACATAAAAACAAGACTCACTGGGGAGACTCTGAGGCAACACTGGGGATGGAAAAAAAAGGGGGAAACCCTACAGATCCTCACTGGAGATAAGAGCTAGAGAGGTGTTCTCCACTGGGGAAAGATCTAGGGAGATGGACGATTGGTTCATATGTGACCGGACGACACTGGGGAAAAAGACACATTCTTACTGGGCATGAAACCAGAAAGAAGACATTATCTCTACTGGGGATCAATTTGAAATAAAAGGATAGACATCCTACAAAGATTTTCAGGGGATCTCTTATATTGAAGAGTTCAAACGGGATCTTCAAGAAAAGCCAAAAAAGACAGAGACAAACTCTGCGTGTGCCAAATGATGATCAATCACAAGGACTTTCAAAAAGATATTGATAACGACTGAACTTCTGCTAGGAACCAGATTAAAGTACCAACAAGGATTGGACTCAGAAGTGATATGTCAAGAGATACTGATTTGAGTTGGATAAGATAACAATTTGGATTATGAAGAATACCAGTATGAGCTGGATTTGGGTGTGCCAATATGAGTTGGACTTTGACTACCAGTATGAGCTAGATTTTGTTTGGGTTTAGGTTCATATTTGACCTGGGTTTCAAACAACAGGTTCACGATAACCTGAAGTTTAGGTTCACATGACGGATTAAAACAACGGGTTCACGATAACCTGAGGTTTAGGTTCACATCTGACCTGGTTTCAAACAACAGATTCACGATAATCTGAAGTTTAGGTTCACGATAACCTGATTTTAAACAACAGATTCACGATAATCTGAAGTTTAGGTTCACGATAACCTGATACAAACAACTGGTTCACGATAACCAGAGGTTTAGGTTCACGATAACCTGATACAAACAACTGGTTCACGATAACCAGAGGTTTAGGTTCACGATAACCTGATTTCAAACAACAGATTCATGATAATCTGAAGTTTAGGTTCATATTTAACCTGGGTTCAAACAACGGGTTCACGATAACCTGAAGTTTAGGTTCACATATGACCTGATTAAACAATGCCAGCGATCACTGGACTTTTAGATATCCATGTGAGAAGATTAAGTATCAGATATGTCAATACCGGGGTTGCACCAATGAAGACTAGACTTCCTGGGGAATATCAATTATGGTTGCAACAAGGTTGGATAAAACTAGAGATAGATAAGTTTCTCATAAGAGACTGCCACTTATCGCCATAAAAGAACAAGCTTCTCTAAGAGAATGCCACTTGTTGTTGGGTATAAATTCCAAAGAGATGTTGATATCACAATACTGCTGGAAAATGAATTTTGTTCTCATGAGGATCAAAAGATTCTTCCTGCGAGAAACGGTGCAAAATAAATGCAAGTTCAAACTAGGTTCAACAACCTAACCTGCCAGGGACCAAAGCTCAATCTAGGAACAAGCTAGAAAGAAATGGTCAAACAAGACTCCGACCATTGAGGAATGAACTCAAATGGGGATTTACCTTATCCAAATATGGAAAAGACAACTGAACCAACCATCATCCACGAGGATAAAAACTCTGGGGGGAATTTAACAATGATGGGCACTTTATGCCTAGGGCTGACAACTCTATTGGAGAGAATGGACAAACCCAGTCACTTGGGGAGATAAAAGCCAAAGTGAACAAAATAGGTAAACACCAGAATGGAAGCAAAAATGCTAAGATGTTATGCATATGAGTGCTTATGCCATGCTTATGCTGACAAAACAGACAAGAAGCGAAACTGGAGATAAAATAAACATCTCGACAAAGGATACCCAGCCAAACTCGTCAGATTGGGCCATTACTGGGGATGAATAAGTAGGCTCAATAACTTCACTGGGAAGAGAGTATTCCACCTGGGGTATAGCATCATGACTTCACTAGGATTGCCATCATGAGCTTGATTTCCTTACTGGAGGAGGAAGGTCGATGGAGATTGGCCAAGCTCGACCGAAGTAACAATTTACTGGGAAGCTGACAAAGGATATCATAAGAATATGGTAATTCTACGTCCTGACTTGTATGATGATCACCATAATGAACGACGGCTCTTGCAACAGGTAACCCTCAAATCTTCTCTGCCCTAGATTACATGGTATGTTGGGCGCAAATACCAAGAGGATTTTACAGAAGAATCGGCATACGAAATGCCTCAATATCTTCAAACTCTTGGAGAGATTCATGAATCTCGGCGTAACTGCCCCAGATTAACGGCGTTTGCACGACAAAGCCTTTGAACTTGTTCTTCAGACTGGATGATCTGTGAAAGAGATGCCCCAAACTGATTGGCCTTTTAGAGATTTACCGAATCTCGACCTGACTACTTCTGATTAACTGGTCTACGAGGATAAGTCATCAAAAGGATTTTACAGAAGAATTTGTATACCAGATGCTCCAATATCTTCAAACTTTTGAAGAGAGATGGACCTCGGCGTAACTGCCCCAGTTCAACTGAATTCATAATACAAAGTACTCAGACTGCGGTAGAAACACTGGAGAAACAAACCTGCCCCTGCTGATGGGTCACTGGAGTCCACACTTGTCATAAGATGACCTGGAGAAGACTTTCCACAATATTCTGAACTTGAAGAATTCTGGCGCTAATTCGATAGCTCTTGGAATGGTGGATTGGCAAATCCTTCCGCTTGGTTGCCCCTGACTGAGCATCCTTTATCAAATTGAATTCCCTAGTTGGCTGCATTTATTGGGATTTCTTTGACATTTAATTGTCTTTGCAAACAAGTATTGTTCATTAAAAATTGGCAATGTTAATGCAAAATTCATGCAGGCTTTTGAAATCAAAGTTTTATTGATGAAACACACATAGTGGAATGATTAAAACAATCAAAAACAAAGGTGGATCTAGCCATTTACAGAATGACAGATGAAGTGATCAACACACGCAATTAGCAAAGATTATTAGGAGTCAAGTTAATCAACCTTGTTGTAGTATTCTTTCAAAACAACCTTACCTCAATTAGGTCTTTTAAGGGTTGTAACGTGGCTTGGTTCACGGTTTTCAAAGGATAAAGGCTCAAAGTTTATTTGTACCCACCCCATCTTCGTGATGAACTCCAATCCTACGTTCAGTTAACTTACGCTACACATTCAGATTCCCATAGGCTAGGAATTGAGCTGATGATAGTTGGTGATGATTCAGACACCTTTGAAGTCATTACTCCCTTGGAGAATTTGGTTATCCTTTAATGCTGAGATTTTGAGACCTTTTCTTTTCTTCACTGAGGTTTTGAGACCTCTTCTTTGTCTTTGTTGAGGTTTTGAGACCTCTTTTGATTGTTGAGGTTATGAGACCTCTTCTTTTCTTGTTTGTTGTACAAACCTTCTTGTATAAGGCGAAGTTTTGGGCTTCCCATCTTTCTTGGCTTTTTCCTTGAAATGGGACTCGGCTTATTCTTCGATTAAGGATTTCTTGACGATCCTTCCTTATTTGTCGCTTCGGGAACAACTTGTACAACGCTTATTCACTTGATTGGAGAGAAGCCGACTGATGTCTTGCCTGAAGCGCTTGCGTTTGATTGCATAATCAAGTTAAACTGAGAACTACCCACCCCAAGGTTGAGATTAAGGTTTTTTTTTTAAGGAAAGAAAACTCCTACTTCTAGGCTTGAAGGGTTAACGAGGGATTATCTTCCTTATTTCTCCAGTGTTTGGGAATTGAAACAATGCCTTACATCCTCGGCAAGGTTTAATCGAAAGCATACCACAACAATTATGGATAATATTTTCATCATCCTCCCCAATCTTTGCTTATACAAACAGTTTGATAAGTGGATGGAGAAAAAAAAATTGTTTTTTTATTTTTTATTTTTACAAACATAAAAGTAAATGAGTGAAACGAATGGACTTAATCAAAAGGTGCACAAACATTTCATTAATCTTGCCAATTTGAAATAACAATAGCTTATAAGCAAATGCAAATTCAAACATGCAAAGAAAATACAACAAAAAATGCTAAAACAGCCAAAATATTGCCAGCTTCAGGGAACTGAGCTTTCCTTTCTTGACTTGCCAAACTGGTCTCAACAGGAACCTGCACAAGTTGAGCTTGGGCAACATCGTTCACAAAAGTCCTTTGAATGCTTGTCTTTCTTTGCCAAGGCTGTCACAATCTGATCCAACTGGTTTCTCAATCAGGTCAAAATTCGTTCTGGTCACAAACTGGTTCTACTCTTCTGAGTTCATAATCCTCCAAAATCTACTTCAAGTCCAATGATGGCTTCGGGAAGTCAACTGGGTTACAGACAAAGGACGGATGAGACTCAAGGCTGAGAAATGAAAATGCAATGCAAATGTGATGACGATGCACATGCAAGCCAAATGGTTTCAAGGAACTCAAAAGCAAGTTGCAAACATTTTGGGAAACTGAAGAGTTTTGTTTCAAAATCCATGATCTTTATTGTTTTTTACAAAGGAAAAGGCACTTGGATTCCTTGAAACCGAAAGGCCGTCATGAATGGACGAATGTATGCACAAACACACATATATAGATATTCACATATTCACACATATGTACAGGGAAACAAATGAGGGCCTAGGTTTGAAGATCACGAGCATGGAGTCATGGTCTACCCGTCCCAAAAGGTGTTTACTATGGGTTTTCATCTGCAGAACAGGGTTCTAAAAAGTTCCCAGAGTCGACAATCCATCTTTCGGATTTTATCGACTTCCCAAACGACTCGGTAATCAATAAAATTCTCAAGAGGATCTCGGCTGAGTGCAGTATCGCGTGACAACCATTTCAGAAATAGACTCCATCATGGTCACCGTACTACATCCTAAAAGGCCAAGTGGGGTTTGGTAACTAAGGTTCTCAATATCAAGGGCACCTAGGTCGAGAGTAGCACGTTTTCACGAATAGATTCGTTCAACATGACTAGACTCTCAAGAGGGCCTCAACTGAGTGATGGTGTCTCAAGTCAACTTTTTCAGGAATCGACTCCCTCAAAGCCTCCTTGAATATACCATCGTCCTATAACAAGTGCGCTCAAGTCCGGGTTAAGACTTATCTTACCACTCAATAGTAGCACCTTGCACACAGAAGATCCCAAGCAAAACAGGTATACAGATATATACAGATATGTACAAGTATAGCAAACAACATAAATAACATAAGCAAAACAAGGTGGGCTTAACCCTCAAAAATAAATGTATCCCCAATGAAGTCGCCATTTCTGTTGCGGTGAGAATCGGATAACAAGCTATTAATTAACTTGCATCGCAAAACTTTGAATTCACCACCGACTTTGATTTATCCAAAGGAAAGGTTCAAGATCGAGAAAAACCTAAAGGGGGGAGATCTAAGGTTCGGAGGTTGGTTATACTAAGGGAAGGTATTAACACCCTTAATATCTGTAGTACACTACAGGAACCTCTTGTTTAGTTTGTGTTATGTTATGTTTGTTTGCTAAGATATCTATGCTAAGGGTAAAAGTAAATACCTAAGGGTATGTACACTAATTTTGCTCGCCAAGACGTCGCATCTTGTGCCTACGTATCTGGCTAAAGAATCAGAGCAACCGTAGTTCACCTAACGAAGGGTGAAAGAGGAACCATTGACTATGGCCAAAGTTCCAACGGGAAATGAGTATGAGCTCATTTTAGAGTTCACGATAACTCTCTAAATCTAAGTTATAGGGGGAAAGTGAGTTCTCATGATGGTGAGAATCACATAGAGTTCGAAACTCTAACCTATTGCTAAGTTATGATTCAATGGCTCTTATGAGGCCAAGAAAAGGGAAAGGCTCTTATGAGGCCAAGGTGGGATGATTTGTTTATTGACTTATGAGTCAACTAAGGAGAACTTTCCTTTGGAAGATATTGAGGATGAGTCAAATGAAAAAGGCAACCACAAACATAACATAATAGTTGTCCACAAGACTTAATCAGAAAATTTTTACAAGCCTCGTTAAAGGGGGGAATGAAGTATTCAAAGAAATTAAAATTGCAATGAAATAGAAATAGTCTCGTCTTAATCATGATTTAATCGAGAAATCAATGATCAATGATTCTTGACTTTCATCGACTAAAAAGTGAATGAAACTAAAATAAAGAGAAAGTGGTCTCATATTGATCGAAGTTTTGTCATTTTAATGAGATCAACCAAACCATGAAGTTTGTTATATCATCGACCAAAATAAAGATAATGAAATCGAAATGAAAAATAAGGTTGCTCTCGTCTTAATCAATATTTAAATCGATAAATCGATAATCTTAGATTTTTGACTTTCATCGACCACCCAAAAAAGAAAAATATGGCCTTATATAATCAAAATTTATTGATTTGAAATAATCAACAAAGTTATGATGTTTTTTTATATCATTGGCCCAAAATAAAGAAAATAGAATCGGACTGAAAATAAAGTTGGTCTCGTCTAAATCAAGATTTAATCGACAGATCGATAATCTTGGATTTTTGATTTTCATTGACCAACAAAATAGAAAATAAAAAGTGGCTTCATATTTATCAAGACTTTTAGGTGATTTAGAATAAATCAACAAGTCATGATTTTTTGTATGTCATTGGCCCAATAAAATGGAATCGAAGTGAAAATAAAGGTGGTCTCGTCTAAATCAAGATTTAACTCGATAAAGTTGATAATCTTAATATTTGACTTTCATTGACCAACCAAAAGGAAAAATACGACCTCATATAATCAAAACTTATTGATTTGAAATAATCAACAAAGTTATGATGTTTTTTATATCATTGGCCAAGATAAAGAAAATCAAATAGAAATTGGCATATCGAGATAGACTAACTAACTAAGAATCACTATTCTTAAAGAAAAACTTCTTAGAATCAAAATAGAAAACCTAAAGAAAATTATTTAAAATAAATTTAAAAAAACACAAGGAGAGGTTGTGTAAATGGAGGTGTTTCGAAGATAGAAACAGGTGGGATCATTTGGGTTTCACGGGCCATCATCCACGCCCCAATAGAAAGAACAACACGAGTAAGAAATAGTAGCAGTACATAATGAACCAACGGGGCACGAAGTCCAAATCTAAAGGGAACAATAACAGTTTTTAAAAACCTAAATAATGGCCACGCGTTATGGAAAGGGAGAGTCAAACTTTTGAAAATGCCATTATATCATCAGCTTGAAAACAACGACACGACTTACAAAATCAAAAATTGGTCACAACATAAAAGGAATAAAGGTCAGCCTTCAGCAACTGAACATTTTTGAACAACATTAGAATGCTGACGGACAAACCAAGGTCGACCATGGTCATACCCTTTTTGACGGTTTCGCCTCAATCTTCTCTTTTGTTTTGTCTCAGATTTACTTCGGTCACGACCTCATTCTCCTCGCCTAATCGATCAAAGGTTTGTGTTTTGGTTCACGTTTTGTTTCCAATCCACCTTTCTTCCACCTTTCTCTCTGTTATTGGTTTGGAATGATTTTGGGGAAGATTTGAGATTGGAGTGAGGTTGTTGTTATTTCGGTTTCTGTTGGGTTGATTGAAGGTTCGGTAAAATGAAAGAGTAATGGAGATTTGAAGAAGAGTTTGATTGGGTGTTTTGAGAAAAACAAGGGTTCGGTTCAGAGGCGATGAAGGTTTGGTGATGATAGTTGTTGGGTTGAGCGAAGGAGAAGAGAAGGTTAAGTTTGGTGTTTTGAGATTTTCGGCTTCGGTTCAAAGGGAGTCGCTGCTTTATTTGATGAAGGGAGATTTAATGGGAAAGAGAGGTTGAAATAAGTTGAAGAAGATTAGGTTTCTGAAGGAGGCTGTTTTGAATGTTTGTAGGTTAAAAGTTTTTTGAAGATTGATGGAGATGTTGGTGATAAAAGGTGGTTTCGTGAAGGTTTTTTTTTTAAGGTCGCCACCAAAATTGGGTTCCCCTGGAATAATGAAGAGTGAGTTCTTATATTGCAATGGTTTTCTTCCCTCTTTTTTTTTAATCGTGTTCTCTCTTCTTCTTTTTTAAAAACTTCTCTCTGATGAGTCCCTCTCAACTTGCCAAATTCATCAGGTTTTCTTTTGATGCTGCAAGGTCAAAGGTTGGGAGGCCTGTGGCATGTTGTTTTCGTGTAAGGTAGGACTTTCGTCTGATGGTGTACATTGAATAGTCGTTGTTTGTTGCTCAGGGTATGCGTACGGTTTGCATACAGGCTAGTTGTATCATGGAACGCAGGGCTTTGCGTGATAGCAGAGGTGTGCAGGAGTCTTGGTACCTTGTGAGCAGTGTGTTATTTTGTTGTTGTTGCTTGTGTAATGGTTGCAGATGTAGCAGCGGGAGGTGTGTGGTCGTTTTGGCAGCTTGTTGACTTGGAACAAGTTTCTTTTTATTTTTGTTGTAATAAGAGGATGATGGGTCGTGTGGGCTTACGTGTGGAATTGGAGTTTTGTAATGGGTTTTTTTTGTAAGTGGACTTTGATGGGCTTTTTTGGTGAACAACAAATAACTTATGGACCTTTGAATTGAATAAAAATAGGATTTGGAATAAATTGGATGAAGTTGAAATTGACACTTGAATTGAACTTGAATGGTTTTGGACCAAAATGGGAAAATTAAATGAAATTGGAATGAAAGAAATTGAAGAATTAAAAGAAAATTATTTGGAAATGGTTTAAGAAAAATGTGGATGATTGAATTGAATTGAAGAAAGAAAATAAATATAAATGAAACAGATATGGTTTTGGATATGGAATGAAAAATGGATATGGAAAAATTGGATAAAAAGGTTATGGAATAGATGTGGAAATGGATTTAGAAGTGGGTAATTTGAAAATGGATAAAGGTAACATGCCTCCACAATACTTAAAAAATCCACAAATGCACTTGACCGCCACAAATCCTGAACTACATGACCAAATACTCGCACCCGACCTGAAACGTACCAACTGCTCTGATCTCTTTGGTGGTTTTGCAACCTCAATTGAACTGAAACAGTCCTGCACACACCATGAACTAGCTAGCCTTAGGAGACTCAACTGAACAATGTTTGTCAATCATAAACTTCAGGGGTGAGAAACCTTAATCTTCATGCCTTGAGTGCACACTCATGAAACAAATGACTTGAAGAGGACCAAAATCCTAATTACGAATCTCTGCCATAGCTTGATAACCTGATACCGATACAAACCACTTGTTTGACCAAGATTAGGTCAAACTTCCACGGAATCTTAAACCACACCACATAGACCCTTGAAGTCTCTTGAGATAAAACCTAAATTCACAAATGAAACAAAACGAACAAAAACTGATAAAATGGTTAGTTAATAATGCATAGGTGATTGATCTATGATGCTCATGCCAAAGATGTTATGACATATAAGGGGTAAATTTGGGGTACAACACAATTCTCCATGGATTTTAAGTTATGGAGTGACCAAAATCACAAAAAGTGAAAATGTCACTTTTTTCCAACACTTAGTGAAATTTTCACTAAGTCAGAATCTGCCTTGTCTTTTTTCCAAATATAGGGGCATTTTTCACTCAGATCCAAAAGGTATCAAGATAAACTATGATCACACATGTGTTGTATCATATGAGAGCTTTCCAAAATGGCCAAGAACTCCATCAAATTCCATTTGAGCCATGAGTTATGATAGTGGCAAAATGCTTTGCTGCAAACTATCATGGCAAGGCAGATTTGTGCATTTTGCTCGATTTGGGTAATTTGTGCAAATGAAAAACAAGTCTATCCATCTGAACACCTCAGGGGGAGACCAAGGAGGGACAAGCACTGATCCATAAACCTCCCAAATCTTTGGAACCAAAAGTAGCATGCCAAACCTAGAAATGCCTAAAAGGGGGACAAGACTCCAATTTTGTTTTGGAGCATTCAATGGATGCACCAAGGTGGCATGGACTGAATCATTTCCAACTGAATGAGTCAAGGATAAGATCTGAACTAGGGAACCACAGCTCTGTGCTAAAACCTCTAGTCAATGGCTAGAGGAGACTTGGATTCCCATTGATCAACATTGGTCAAACCTCTGCTGCAGTTGCCATTCACTATTACAGCCAAAATAAACTTGCTCTACTATAAATAGAGCTCAATTGTGATCAGTTTGAGTGCACCAAAGCCATCAAACAGATGCTTTCCTCAAAATCTCCTTCTCACTTCCAATTTTGCCTTCTAAGGCAAGTCACTATCGGGTTTTGAGTTTGAGAGCTATTCCAACCAAACCAATCACACACACACACACCTCATAAACATCATATGGAAGTGATCCAAACACTCACATAACATCTATAACAAGAAAATCACAAAATCACTTGCCAACTGCTCAAGTTCTTGACAGAGGTACAGTTGAGGTACCATCTCAAGTTTCAGCTTGTTTCAAACCACTCCAAGCATTCAGACACATCACTTGGCACCTAAGGAAGCTGCGCAAATGATTGGAACCAGCTTACAACACCTCTAACATGAAACACAATCACCAGCTGCAAGAGGTAAGCCTGAGCTCTTCTAACTCTATGATCCATGCGTATTTTGCTGCACAATAATTTTGCCATATGTTCATAATCATGCATATAGTGTTTACCCTCAATCAATTGCTTTGTTTGAATCGTGTATGGAATTTCTGAGCCTTCATGCAAATTTTAGGGTTCTTAAGGTTTCTCTTTGATTTCTTATTCCACACTTAAAATAAATGAAATTAAAGACCATATGCATGATCGTGAGGTGAAAACGAGCAGATTGATATGTGGTTTGTGTGATTTTATCAAGTATTCAGTGAGATTGGAAAGAAAACGTAAATCTGCAGAAACAGAGGGATGGCGCGTGTTCTTGGCATGTTCTTGGCGCCATTTTTTTGAAATTTGAATATTTGAATTTTGTGATTTTATTTAATTGATTCAAAAATTAATTTCTTTCTGAGTTTTAATGATTTTAAGTTGATTCTTTTTTTAATAATTCACAAAAATGTTAAAATATTTTATTTTACCAAAAAATCCCAAAAATATTATTTATTTCATATATTTTTGCAAAGAATTAATGTGTTATTTGTTTTTTGACATGTAAAATGTTTTTTCCTTCTTGGTTTTCCAAATTTGATTGGTTTCCAATCATTTTGTGGACTAAAACATGATTTTTGAAACATTAATCCAAGATCACAATTTGTTTTTCACACATGTTTAATAATTTTGATCATTTTAATTGAATTTTTATTCAATTAAAATATATTTTGAAAAACAAATTAGGGTTTTGATTAATTCAACCCTCATCAAACTTTTTCAAACACTTTGGGCCTCTAATAGAGTGTAAGACCCAACCCCTTAGTAAATAAAACATTTTTGGGCCTCAGTCATTGTATAAGACCCACTGTGTTTTCAAAAATCTAGGCGCGATCGCCATTTCAAAACGAAAATCATCTGAGCCTACCCTCGTGTTATAAGTCCCATTTCCTTTCTTTAAAAGACTTTGGGCCTCTAATAGAGTGTAAGACCCAACCCTTTTATAAATAAAATAGTTTGGGCCGCAGTGTATTGTATAAGTCCCGATACAGTCAAAAAGTTCAGCACGATCGTCGCCTTTTAACAAAAACCTTGGGCTTCTCCTTGAGCTATAAGACCCATATTTGGGCCTCTAATAGAGTGTAAGACCCAACCCCCATTTATACATAAATAAATTTGGGCCTCAGTCATTGTATAAGTCCCAGTACAGTTTTCAAAATAACGGTATAATCATCGTTAAAACTGGGTCTCTCCTTGAGTTGTAAGCCCCAACAACTTTTCAAAGCACTTTCTCCTTTGATTTTGAATATAATATTGTTATCAAATTTTTCTTTATTAAACGACTAACAAAACAGCATGGAAGCTCTACAACGGGTAAGTGTTTATTCGTTTTCATTTACTGCTTTCATATGTATATGACTGTATTGTGGGGTTGTTTCACTGTAAGTCTCCTTTCACCTCCTTTTATATACTTGTCAAATATCAACTGTGTAATACTAGTATAGTTATTTAGAGTTTTCCCCGGCAACTTCGTCTAGCACTAGGTAAAGCCTTGTTGGTCACTCTTAAATACAAACAAAACTAGATCCCCCGTAGGATTCCAGATACAGTCTCCCCTTCTCTTGGGGTTAAACAATATGGAACAAAGAGAAAGGCAGCATTCTCAGTGAACCCTTTCTCAGATTGCCACCCTTAGAAATCGTCAAAGAAACTATACTCCCCAGAGTTGATCTATTCTCCATGAATAGTATCTCTTGAGTCTCTTCCAAATTCTCGAACTTTCCTGGAATGATCTCTTCTCTGTGAATTGCATTTCTTGAACTTCTCTTGGTTTGGGGACCCACAGGCTTCCTAAAAGCATCCCCGCCTACTCTTGGGCATTGTACAAGGACCCTTCGGCTTCTTAGAAGTTCTCATGCCTTCTCTTGGGCTTAATACAAGGACCCTGACGACCTCTTAAAGGTATAAGATAGATTAGTCATCCTTTGCTAGAGCAGTCTTTTAGTGTTAAACCTCTGGCCATTTTCAGGGTTGATACTCATCCCTTAATGCCCGTGCCTCCTCTTGGGCATTGTACAATAGATAAAACTCTAGACTTGGACAGTCTAAACCCCTTGAGTCTCAAAGACATTCTCAAGTTCCTTTCAAACATAGGGAAAAACACTGGTCACTCAGAAACCTGACCTCTCTCATGAGGGCTCTCCCACTTGGTCCGTCCTATGGATCTAATCCTCAGCAGTAAGATAGCCTCCTCTTAGGATTTATATAATGATCATTTCCTCAGGAAAGTTAGCCTCCACTTGGGCTTTGTACAAATGACTCTCCCCAGTGGAGCTAACCTTTTCAGACTCTCTTGTTGAGTCAGTCTCCCTTTTAGCCTCTGTCTTGGGCTTGGTACAAGACATATAAAAACCCACTCTCTTGTTGAGTATAAAAGATTCTCTTGTTGAATCAACTTTTAGCCACCGTCTTGGGCTTCATACAAGACACATATAAAACACTCTCTTGTTGAGTATAAAAGACTCTCTTGTTGAGTCAATCCCCTGTTAGACTTTATCTCGGGCTTCGTACGAGACAGTAAAACACTCTCTTGTTAAGTATAAAGGACTCTCTTGTTGAGTCAATCTCCCTTTAGCCTCTATCTCGGGCTTCATACGAGACAGCAAAACACTCTCTTGTTGAGTATAAAAGACTCTCTTGTTGAGTCAATCACCTGTCAAACAGACTTTCTTATTGAATAAACCTTTTTAGCCTCCGCCATGGGCTTTAAACAGGATAAATAAAAGTACTCTCTTGTTGAGTCAAACCTTTTAGCCTCCGTCTTGGGCCTTATACAAGACACATAAAAATAACTTTCTTGTTGAGTCAGTCACTTGTTAGTACTCTCTTGTTGAGTCAACCCTTATAGCCTCTATCTCGGGCTTCGTACGAGAAATAAAAAACACCCTCTTTATTGGGTCAATAGCCTCCTCTTAGGCTTTGTATAGAGAAATCCCAGGTTGAGTCAATCAACCTTTTAGCATCAAATTCGTGCCTTGCTCACAGCATACAAACATCAACAACTCCTCTTTAGAGATGACAAATTCTCTCTCACCCAGAACCTTTTAGCTTCACATCTTGGGCTTTGAACAAGATACAAATCACCTTTAGCTTCATGTCTTGGGCTTTGAACAGGACACCAAAACAACCTTTTTCCTCCCATAGAATAGGAGGAACTACGATCGTTCTGATTTCCCAGTTTCGGGAATACGTAGGCATAAGATTACAAAAATCTTAGTGAGCATACTAACCAAAAACCCAAAATCCAGTACCTTCATATATTAATCAAAAGCATCCGACCTAATCCTTTACCAGAAACCTAGCCCATAGTCCAGATACGGTGTTTTTAAGCCAATAACCTTAAAAGACGAACCTCATTTTGATAGCATCTGTAAACCAACAGTTTTGACTATTTAAACTCAGTTTACGAGCAGGGTTAATTGGAGACATCTATTTCCCTTCCTTAATCAGCTCAATAGGATAAAAAATGAATCGAACTATAGTACCCAAGTGATACTGATTCGAAACCACAAAAATTTGCGCTACAGAACACCTACACACGGCGATAGGTTCTTCTGGTCCAGCTTTAAGGCTCTGAACAAACAAGTGTACATGATGTCTACAGCGCTGCCCTGGTCGACCAGGATCCGTCGAACATCAGTGTTGGCAAGTCTTACTCTGATGAGCAAAGGGATATGCGAGTTTGGGGAACCCCCCGGCAGCTCCTCTCGGTAGAACGTGATGGGCTGAGAACGCCCCCGAACTTTCTCGAGCGTGGATAGCTGGTCGGGACTGCAGCCGATGAGCTTGTCAAATTTTCTCTTGATCGACCCTACTGTGAGCTCGTTGTATCCCCCACATGAGATAACCATGGTCGTGGGGAAGGTCTCCTAGGTGTTGTGCGCGGATATCTGAAGGGGGTCTTCAAGGTAGTCAGGGATGACGAAATCTTCTGGCCACGTGATGACCATAGCGACCTGTGGGGAGGACTAGGTGGCGAAGACTCTGTCTCCTTCTTGGTCTCCGAAGTCTCTCTTTGGGAGAACTCACCCTTTTTCGTATACTGCTTTAGGTGACTCTCCTTGATGAGGATTTCGATAGCATCCTTCAGATGCACGCAGTCTTCGGTCACGTGGTCGTGGCTGCAATGGAAGCGACAGTATTTACTCTTCTCCGTATTCCCCTTTGATGATGTTGGCTTGGGGAACCTGACACCCCTCTGCTTGAGCTCCGCGTTGATGCATTCGGAGAGAATGCATTCGCGGGGAGCTGTCACCAGAGTATATTCTGTAAAATGACCAGTGGGCCCATTGCCTTCACGAGGATGATCGTCTCGTCGTCTCTCTCTATCTCATCTAGGGGCCTCTAATTCGTCTTTTTTTGTTGCCCGGGAACTCTCCTGGTCCCTAGAGTCTCGGGCTTTGTATGCTGCCTCTTTCTCCCCATATTGTATATACGATTGAGCTTTACGGAGTAATTTTTCCAGGGTGTGAGGAGGCTATATGCCCACCGCCTTGCGGAACTCGCTCTTCGGTCTCAACCCTTTTTCGAGGAGATATTTCTTCATATAGTCCGTCGTGCAGACCTCAACATCCTCCTTGTTGAGACGCTCGATATATGCATGCAAGGGCTCATCTTTGCCTTGCATAATGGCTTCCAGCATGGCCTCCGACTTGAAATGTCACCGAGAAGCGGTAAAATAGCTGGAAAACTGGTTCTTGAGATCCTTCCAGGACGTGACCGAACCCCGGGGAAGCCGCTTGAACCAGGCCATGGCCCCCTTCCTGAGAGTGATGGGGGACAAAATGCATTTAATAGCCCTGCTTACGTTATGATAGTGGAGAGTGGCTTCAATGTTTTTTATATGCTCGCCCGGGTCGATGGTCCCGTCGTAAGTGGCCAGGGGAGGCGGCTTTTCTAATCCACGAGGAATGCACATGTCCATGATCTCCTGAGATAGGGGCCCATGGACATCATCGTCACTGCTTGTGCTGGATGACCGACAGGGGGAATTGCTACACCAGCGACTTCTGCTGCGTCGGGGAGAATGTCTGCGTGACCTGCGGTGCTCATGATGGTTCCTCGAAGGTTTGGTCCTCTTCGGAGTGGGAGAGCGTCTGGATCTCCGCGGGGAGACTGATGTCATCGTCAGGCAATTTCTGAATCAGGTTCCTCCGATCTTGAGCATCTCCGGGGGGAGAAAGACTTTTGGACCTGACTTGCCTACGCTTCTGAGGAGGAGATTGTGGCTGCGGAGAAGTACAGCTTGGCTTCTATGAGGGACGCTGCTCCTGGAGGGCGTGCTCGAGCATACTGATGTTTTTGCCCTGTTGGAAGATCAGAAAGTTAGACCTGTTGAAGGAGGCGATGAGGTCAGCAGTGCTTGGGTCCGCGTTTTGAGGGACATGTGTAGGCTCAAAAACGGGACCAGCAGCTTGTGCACGCGGCTTCACATCATCGAGGGTAGGAGAGGCGGTCTTTCCATCCTGATGATCTATCTCCTAGAATGTAGCTCCTGGGACGAGGTGATCGACGTTATCAGCAATAACGGTGATGGCAGGTTCTTGACGCGCATCATTGTTCCTGTTGGAGGCCATGATAATTAAGTGAGGTCTGGAGAGAGCTTTGGTCTTTTGGGTGAAAAAGATGGGGAATCTTGAATCAAAAAGACGGGGAAGCTGATTCCCATAGACGGCGCCACTGATCTGAGGTGATCAGACTGGATCGTCGTGGCCTTCGTGTAGGGCAAATGATGATGCTTGTAGAAGAGAAAGGGGGTTGTACCTGCAAGGCACTCTAATGCCAAAGTAAGGAATTGGGTCAGGGAGAAAGCAAGTACTAAAGTATGATTTTAATTATTGAATAGTGATCAAACCTGCCCCTCTCAAGTGAGAGGGTATTTATAGAAGTAACCCCTAGCGCGGGGCCAAGGTTTCCCATGTGGCCGAAATATCTGGTCGACCAATGGGAGACTGCCAGCTAGATGGTAAGGCGCGTGACCCTTTGACCTGGTCCAACTGTTTTCGTGAGATCCGAGAAAGCAGTTGGTCGCTTGAACTGCCAAGCGAGTGAGGGGGACATCCCCAACGGTCATATTGTGCCCAACGGCTAGTTTGTGCCCAACGACTAGTTTCTGGCTATTGGGCCTTTCCAAGAGCTGGACTGGATTGGGCCTTGAACTACTGTGGACCAGGCGCCTGCCCAGTCCAGAACAATTTTTGACTGTGGCAAGTGCGAAATAAACCAGTTATACAGTAGAGGTGCACAACATGTAATAGCTCCATATCCTTTGGAAGTCCTATGATGGATGGAATGATAAGTGTCTCCAAGCAATGTAGGCACTAGGTTTCCAACCAAAAAGATCTGGATGGCATCAACATCAACAAAACCCTCTAGGTTAGGAAAAAGTACAAGGTCATAGATAAGTAAGGCAAGAATAGCCTCAAAAGTATCCATACATCCCATACTAGCAAAGGTAGAAGCTTTTCCCAACAAGAATTTGGAAGTTATCCCAAGAATACCTCCCTTAGTAACAAAGTTTCCCTTGACATCAAATTCCTTGAGATGAAGAGCTTTGGCAATAACTTGAGTCGTATGAATTTCGTCCAGACCACTAAAAGGAACCTTGTCGGAAATAGGCAATCCTACTCAGTAAGAGTACTCCTCCAATGTTGGCACAAACTGATAATCAGGAAAAGTGAAACAATGGTACAGAGGATCATAGAATTGAACCAAGGTATTAAGAATCCCTTCTTCCACATTAGTGTTGAGAATATTCAAGGGCTTCCTAAAACAGTCTTTGAAATCCACAGGACTAGACATCAAAGATCCTAGCTTTCTCAACTCTCATAAATCAGGAGTCCTGAAACTGTACTTCTTAGTATTCCTTCTTCCAAAACCCATAACCACAATATTTGCGATGTTTACAAAAATAATCTATAAGTTCCTTGAAAACATGGAAAATTCCCATGAATGCATGAGTGCATGTAATGCAACAACCACAAACAAGATCACACAAAGCACACAGGGTCAAGGGTTCAGAGTCATGAGCATGGAGCCAAAGGTAAGAACCAACCCACAAAGGTATGTACTAAAGGTAGATCATCACCTGTAAAACAAGGTTCTAAAAAGTTCCCAGAGTCATGATTCCATGTTTTGGATATTACCAGCTTAAACTACTACTCGCCAACCAATAATATTCTCAAGAGAAACTCGTCTGAGTATAATATCACATAACAACTGATTCAAGTCTACACCTGAATAGTCACCGCACTACGTCCTAAAATGCCAAGATGGCTTAAAGGGTTCTAAGGTCCCCAGCTTCTCAGGCTCCCAGGCCGGAAAAAGTAATGTCAATATACGACTACTCATTATGACAATCAGCAATTCCAAAGGGGCCTCCACTGAGCGGTGGATCTCAACTTGACATGCTAAGGATTAATCCAAGCATATCTCCTTGATTATACCAACCATCATATCATAAGTGCACTAAAGTCCGGGTATAGGACTTATCTCACCACACAGAGAATCACCAAGCACCCATATAGAATAATTAATAGCAAGGAAATCAAACAAAAAAGCAATAAATAAATCAAAGTAGGCTGAACCCAGTAAGGACTACTCCCCAGCAGAGTCGCCACTTTTCTGTAGCGGTAAAAATTGTAAGTATAAGCTATTGATTAACTTAACTCATAAAGCAAGAGTCACCACCACGCTTTTATTATTTCCAAAGGAAGTGGAAAAAGAACGAACAAACCCTAAGAAGTTCTAAAACAAGAACAAATAAACAGAGAGAAGGTAAGGGGGTTGGTTACGCAAAGGGAAGGTGTTAGCACCCAAAACATATATAGTACTCTATAGGAACCTCTTTGAAATATCTACACTTTTTGGTTTGAAAATAGTTTGCTTGAAAAAGATTGTAGAGGTGAGAAAATAAGTATTTTTTTATAATTTTGTGTCTGACAAGACTTCCTGAGCCTCGTGCCTACATACCCACAAAGTGCAATGGAGGATCAAAACCTCGTAGTTTGTGGAAAAAAAACAAAATGGTTTGTTTGGTTTTATTTTAAATGAAAAGACAAGTTGTCATTTTAAGGAGAATACTACAACTAATCACCCACAAGTAATGAGAACTTTGCATCACAAGGAAAATGGCTCCAACTTGGATAAAAATCTACAAGTATGCCACTAACTCTCACAAGTGGAAAAGAATTACCATCAATACTATGGAGATAGGATAATTACATCTCAACTATGGAAATGACTCATGTCTAAACTTTATGAAAAATTTTAAAAGAAAAAAGTGTACAAAGGCACAAAATGATTTGAATGGATTAAGTGTTTTTTTTTAAGTTTTTTGAAAATAGTCAAAGTATGCTTAAGATTTATTAGCATTTATTAAAGAAAAGATTTTAAGAATACACTTGACAAAGTCAAGGTTTATTAAGAAAAAGGTTCTAGTTTGAAAGAAGAAGATTTTTGAAAAAAAGGGAGAAAAGTTTGAAAATTTAAGAATGGGGAAGAGATGAAGAGACTATCCTATTGCATAAAATAGAAGCTAGGGACAAAGAAAGATCTAACCAAGAGAATATGGTAAGCTCCATGACATAAGCCATTCAAGAATTCCCTCATTTGGATTAAGCTTCAAGAAAGCCAAATAAGCAATGACAATCCAAGCATCAGATGAAATCTATAATAACCAGGATGAGTCTTCAAGAGAATCCTTAAGCCAAGGGTACCAGATGAATCCAAATAGGTCTTAAGATGTACTTCCATGCCGAGGTCAAAGTCTTAATTCTAAGTCCATAACTTCTCAATAATGCATAGGGTTGTAACATAAAATCCATGAAAGTAACAAATTTTTTAAGAGTTTTGATATTTATTAATGTTTTAAGAAAATTTCCAAATGGAAAAAATAAAAAGAGCATAAGCATAAACACAAGTCCACATAGACAAAGAGAAAACAATATGATAATATGATATGAAATGCTAAAGTAAAAGCATAAAGTAAATTGCAATAAGTAAAGAGCATAATATAAATGACTTTAATGTAAAGATTAGTTCAACAAAATCTTAGTAAGTTAGTGATTAACAAAGTGTCATACCCCAAATTTTGACCACAAAGATTTCCCATCATTCTGAAAATCATCATCACAATATAGATGAACCATCATGCCTCATCAATCTCCTCAAAGAGGATTGAGCATTCACTACAATCAAGAATTAGGATTTCAAGCCCTATCGAAGCACTTAGACACAGGATCAATCAAGAAATGACATGATCTTCAACTTTTCTAGCCTCTCAAACACCCAAAAGGGATCAAGAGGACTCCCACATCAAGAATCAAGCACAGAGTTGCAACATTCCAAGTGGATCAAGCCTCAAGATCGCAAGTGTCACCAAATTAGGGTTTTGGTCGACTAAGGCCTCCAGATGAAAATTTCTATTTGGGCATGAGCCAATGCCTCAATATATGGTCCAATAAACTCAAAAGGATCTCAAGAACCCATCCACAATGAAAAAATCACCTTGAAGGTCTGTCTATCAAAAAATCAGGAATTAGGGTTTTGACCTAATTCAACCCTTGAGTTAACTTGTGAAGTGAGGCATGGCTTGAAGCTTCAAAATGAACTTCAAGGACCTCTAATACATCATATTGACATGGCTACAAGATTTGATTAACTCAAAGAGCTCAAATCATAAGTCACAAGAACTCAAAACCATCTGATCACAAATTAGGGTTTTTGATGGAAAAAGTCAACCCTACCCTTGACTGTTGACCTACCCTTGATCTCAAACCTTGGGGAGGGGTCCAAAACATTCCTAAATACTCTTGGAGGCCATCCATGAAGTTTAATTGAGCCCAAGGATTGATTTCACAAAAGAATCACAAAGTCAAAATTTCATCTGATGAAAAAGTCAACTATACAAAAATCCAAGTTTGACTTTTTGGATTTTTGGTCAACCAAGGTTCCTTAACCCTAAAACAATGTTAATATGTGATTTAAATCATCATTCATCAAGAAAAATCAAAGAAAGTGAGTTAACTTGTAAAAGGGGTAACCATAAAAAACTTAGAATTTTTCTAAGTTATGGAACAAAATGGCTAGGGTACCAACTTCCAAGGACCATAACTTAAGATCCAAGCAACCATTTTTAATGGTCTAAAGCTAGATTTATAGCTCTCATTACATACTTCAAAAGTTTTAACTACATATCATTCCAATTCCTCATGGATTTTTAGTTATGGAGTGATCAAAATGGCTGAAAACATGAAAATGACATTTTTCCAACACTAAGTGAAATTTTCACTAAGTCAGAATCTGCCTTACTTTTTCCAAAATGTAGGGACATTTTTCACCTTGATTCAAGTCAAACCAAGTCTAGGGGTGAACATCAAAGTTAAATTATGCCATAAGGGCTTTCCAACAAGTACCAGATCATCTCCAAATTTCACTTTAACAGGGAGATACAACCCTTGGAACATGGCATCATAAACTGGTTTTTACAAGGCATAATTTGTGCATTTTGTTCGATTTGTCCAAATCTGAAAAATCCAAGCCTTGCCACCAATTTGGACACATCTGAGGATAAAACAAGAAGGGAATGATCTGATCCCCAAGCCTCAAAAGTCCAATAATCTACAAGTAGCCCTAACAAACCTAAAAAGGCTAAAAAGTGCCAAGACTCCAATTTTGTTTCCAAGCATTTAATGGATGCACCAAGGTGGCATGAACTGAGCCTATTCCAACTGAATTCAGTCGAGGCTTATCTCTGAACCAAAGCTACAAAGCATGTGCTCTAATCTTAAGTCAATGGCTAGAGGTGACTTGAGATTCCATTTGATTACAATTGGCCACAGACCTGCTGCAGTTGCCACACACTATTGCTGGCAAAACAAGCTTGCTCCACTATAAATAGGCCTCATTTGTGATCAGTTTGAGTACACCAAAGCACCCAAACTGATGCTTTCCTCAAAATCTCCATTTCACCCCAATTTTGCCTTCTAACTCAAGTCACCATCGGATTTTGAGTTTGAGAGCAATTCCAACCAAACCAATGGTTCACACACCTCACCTATAACATATAGAAGTGATCCATAACATAAAATCACATCTGGAACATTAGATTCTCAAAATCACCAGCCACTTGCACAAGCCTTTAGCAGATTTGCAGTTGAGGTGCCATATCAAGTTCCAGATCATTTCAATCCATTCCAAGCATTCAAACACACTCCTTGGCACCTAAGGAAGCTGTCCAGGTCATTGGACCAAACTTATAGCACCTCCATAACCAAACTCGATCACCAGCTGCAAGAGGTAAGCATGAGCTCTTCAAACTCCATGATGCATGCATATTTTACTACACAATAATTTTGCCATATGTTCCTAATCATGTATGGAGTGATAAACCTCAATCAATTGCCATGAATCAATCGTGTATGGAATTTCATTGTGTTCATGCTAAAATTAGGGTTCTTGAGGTTTTCTTCAGATTTCTCACTCAATACATAATATAAATGCAATTAATCTATATCGTTGTGATCCTTGTTCAAAAACGAACAAGATTAGTGTTTGAATCGTGCAAAACCATTGAGAAATCATGGAAAAAAGTGAGAAAATACAAATCTGCAGAAACAGGGCACGCAGGCAAGAACTTGGTGTTCTTGGCACCCTTTTTCAAATTTTCAAATATTTGAATATTTTGTTATTTTTGTTAATTGATTCAAAAATTAATTACTCTCTAAATATTTATGTTTTTGAATTGATTCTTTTTCTCAAAATTCAGAAAAATGTTAAATTATTTTATTTTACAAAAAAAAATCCAATTTATATTATTTATTTAATATAGTTAGAATTTTTGTAATTAATTTCATTTTAATTGTTTTTAAACATTTTTAAATGGAATTTCCACTTTGATCTTTCAAAACCAATTAAATTTCAAACTCTCATGTAATTAAACATGATTTTTTAAAATATTTTTCAAGATGTACAACTTATTTTTTGAATATATTTGGTATTTTATATCATTTTTTCATTTAATTTCCTTTGAAAAATAACACTTTATTTAAAATTAGGGTTTCCTCTTGATTTTAAATTTTAAAACATCTTTGGGCCTCTAATAGAGTGTAAGACCCAATCCTTGGTGTAAATAAATAATTTGGGCCTCAGTCATTGTATAAGTCCCGATCCGATTTCAAAAATCTCGGCGCGGTCGTCGCCTTTTAAACAAAAATCATCTGGGCCTCCCCCCGTATTGTAAGTCCCATTTTTATTTTTTTCGAAACATCTTTAGCCCACTCCTTGAGTTGTAAGACCCAACCCTTTTGTAAATAAACATTTTTTGGGCCTCAGTCGTTGTATAAGTCCCGATACGATCTTCAAAACAACGGTGCGATCAATGTTAAACCTTGGGCATTTCTTTAAGTATAAGCCCCAACAATCTTTTCAAAACACAACTTCTCTTTTGATTTAGGTTCAAATATACAGTTGTTATCAAAACTTTCTTTAATTTCTTTGAACAACTAACAATACAGCATGGAAGCTTACTCACCTGTAAGTTTTTATTAGCTTTCATTTACTTGCTTTCCTATATATAACTGTATTGTGGGAAGCTTCTCCCCTGTAAGTCCTTCTTTCATACCCTTTTAAATACTCGTCATATATCAGCTGTATATATACTAGTATAGTTATTTAGAGTTTTACCCGACAACTAGGTCTATAACTAGGTAAAGCCAGTTGGTCACTCTTTAAATACAGTCAAAACTAGATCCCCATAGGATTTCCAGATACAGTCTTGCCTTCTCTTGGGCTTAAGCAATATGGAACAAAGAGAAAGACAGTATTCTCGGTGAACCTTTTCTCAGACTGTCACTATTAGAACTTGTCAATGAAATTTAGTTTCCCCAGAGAGGATTATTTCTCAGTGAAACCTCTCTTGAATTTCTTCAAACCCTAGAACTGTTCACTAAAGAAAAGATTATTCTCGATGAAACTTTTCTTGAACTCTTCTTAAGTTTGGGACCCACGAGCTTCCTAAAAGCATCCCCGCCTCCTCTTGGGCTTTGTACAAGGACCCGCCGGCTTCTTAGAAGTTCTCATGCCTTCTCTTGGGCTTAATACAAGGACCCTGAAGACCTCTTAAAGGTATAAGACAGAACTTAGTCATCCTTTGCTAGAGCAGTCTTTCCAGTATCAAATCTCAGACTTATTTAGGGTTGATTCTCATCCCTTAAAACACTTGCCTTCTCTTGGGCATGATACAAAGATAAACTCTTCCACACCAATAGACTTGGATAGTCTAAATCTCCTCTTGAGTCTCAAAGACATTCTCAAGTTCCCTACGAACATAGGAGAAACCCCGGTCATTCTAGATCAACCTCCAAAAGGGTTCAAAAACCCAGTCTCTCTCCTAAAATTCCTCAACCAGGGTCAGTTTATCATCAGTATAACACTATCCCAAATCAGAACCTTAAGGAATCTGATACCTCAACCCTCAGCAAGAGTTGATTCCCCATTTGGACCTGCCTCGGGATCTCAATAATTCCCAGCAGAAGATAGCCTCCTCTTGGGCTTTGTAAAATGTTTCTCCCCATCAGAGCTAACCTTTTCAGACTCTCTTGTTGAGTCAACCACTTTTCAGACTCTCTTGTTGAGTCCGTCACCTTTCAGCACTCTCTTGTTGAGTCAACCCCTTTAGCCTCAATCTCGGGCTTTGTACGAGACAGATAAAAACACTCTCTTGTTGAGTCAATCTTTTTTTTCAGTCTCCTTTTAGGCTTGATATAAAGATTTCCCCTAGTAGAAGTTATCCTCCTCTTAGGCTTTGTAAAATGATTTCTCCAACTTGTTCAGCCACAATCCTGGGCTTCATACAGGACAGATAAAAACACTCTCTTATTGAGTCAAACCCTTTTCAGCCTCAATCTTGGGCTTTGTACAAGACATAAATCGTCATAACCTTCTCTTAAGCTTGGGACAAATATCTTCCCTAGCGGAGTCAATTCCTCCAAGCCTTCTTTTAGGCTTCGAGAAATAATTTCCTAAGCAGAGTCTAACTTATTTCAGCCTCAATCTTGTGCTTTGTACAAGACAGATAATACTCTTCCACAGAGTCAGTTTCTTTTCAGCGTCAATCTTGGGCTTTGTACAAGACACATACAAACCCTCCCCGGCGGAGTCAAAATCCTTTTTAGCTTTAATCTTGGGCTTTGTACAAGACAGATAGAACATTTTCTCTGGAAAAATCAAACTTTTAGCCTCCTCTTAGGCTTTATATAATGATATCCCCAAAGAGTCAGTCTCTTTTAGTCTCAATCTTGGGCTTTGTACAAGACAAATAAACACTCTCTTGTTGAGTCAGTCTTTTTCTAGCCTCCTCTTAGGCTTGTATAAGGACTTCCCCAATGAAGTCAATCAACCTCTTATCTTCAACCTTGGGCTTTGATCAAGGCACACAAAAATCAACATCCCCTCAGAGGAAATCAAATCCCTCTGTAGGAAGTTATTTCTCTGTTTATCACTTATCAAAACAGATAAATCAAAACAAACCCTAATCCCAGATAACTGCTGTAAGTGGCACACTTGTTGATTAAAATATCCAAGTTGTCATCCATCTTTTATCCTGGTAAACCCTTTCGTTCATCTAATTGTTGTAAGCGGCAAGCCTCTGGATTATTTACATCCACGCCACTGTCCCTCTCTTAGTATGAGAAATTCCTAAGGAAAAATGGCATTGCTCTACACTGAGTTAAAGTTTTTTCCTTTAGGAAAAATCCCCTATAAAGGAAATTATGGAATTGCTGGATTCACATATCCCAATTAAAGTAATCCTCCTTTATGAACAGTCACCCAATCGTTGTGATAAACTGACAAGATGTCTCCCCTTTAGAGATGACAAGTTTTCTCTCAGTCAAACCTTTTAGCTTCAATCTTGGGCTTTGAACAAGACGCAAATACTCAACCTTTTAGCTTCAATATTGGGCTTTGAACAAGACACCAAATATCGTTTTCCTCCCTTAGAATAGGAGGAACTACGATTGCTCTGATTTTCCTGTTTCGTTTAAACGGGAATACGTAGGCATAAGATTGCGAAATCTTAGCGAGCATACTAATAAAAAACTCTACGTCCAGTATCTTCATACATCAATCAAACATTAGGTCTAGTACCTTACCAAAAACATCGGGAAAACCCGAACATCAACAAAAACTCACTCACTCTCTCATACTTTCCCAAGAAACTTTCCCAACCCATTAACGGATAAACACCATCAAGTACAAAGCGAAGCCTAAAGCTAACATCCTGTGGATAACCACATATAGGATGGGTAATTGACAACTCCCCATTGTAGCAACCCCCCTCCTCTTCATTGAGGAGAAAATCCAAATTCCACAATAAGGTGGTCGTGTCACGACAAAAATCGTGCGCTACACAAAGAGAGACCAGTTTGTCATTTTTTGGAGAATACTCAACTAAACATCCACAAGCATGAAAACATGGTCTTATACATTACCAAGAGAAGGGCTCCAACTTGGATAAAATCAACAAGTATGCCACTAGCTCTCTTTAGTAACAAAAGATCCAATCTATTTCACACAATACCATGGAGAATAGGAGGCTGACAATCTCACTTACAAAAATGACTTAGTTTCCGATTCGGGACAAATTTAGCGCTATGTTAAGCAATCGTAGCACAACCTATAATGAAGGTCATACTATGGGAGACCGGTCAGTAACAATTTATGTGTTAATACAAGCTAGAGAAATTACATGTAAGTTATTCTCCTAAAGTTTGCCACACCAAAAAGAAAAAGAGGAGTGATCTCATCTTAATCAAGAACTTCCATCAATGATCAAAGTAAACCCATCACTACTCCAAAGTGAAATGAGTGATCCAAATGATCACTTCAATAACATGTTTGAAATAATGAAGGTTCAAACATTTTTTATCATCAACAATCCATGATGTTACACATTAATAAAAACAATAAATATATAGCAAATTTGGAGTTTTTTCTTGATGCTCTGAACCCCAATATGAAGAAACGGGGGCATGGGCAGTCGAAGTCAACAATTCCACCGTCGTCGGAAACTGTACCAGAGCCGGAGGTCCAAGAAGAAGAGTCAAGAGAAAATCTCAATGAAGCAGAGGAAAACAACAACGATGAAGAGAAGAAGATCAACAATGTGAACGAAACCCTAACGAAAAATGTGGAACCGAAAATGGAGGAAAAGAAACTCCGGGTTGATGTGATTAGCGACAATCGAAACCCTGCCAAAGGATTAGCCATGGAGTATGTGGCCCCGAATATGGTAAACGGAGTTGTGGAAATTGAGATTGATCAAGAAGATATTGTTATTGAAATTCAATTCTGGGAAAACGCTCTGATCCTATACGTGGTGGGTGAGGATTTGAGTATGAATGCCATGAAGTACTATTTGCAGAAAATGTGGATTTTCGTGAAGATTCCGGAGGTCTACTACCATGATGAGGGCTATTTCTTGGTAAGATTCTGTACCCAGGAGGATAGAGATGAGGTGATGATGAAAGGACCCTACACTATAAGGAATATGCCATTGATCTTGAAGGAGTGGAGACCTGAATTCAATTTGAAGAAAGACTTGCTGCGAACACTTCTGATTTGGATTAAACTCCATCAACTTCCCCTTCATCTATGGGGAGTCAGAAGCCTCAACAAGATTGGAAGTGCCATAGATAAACCACTTATGACTGATGAATGTACAACAAACAAGTTCTGTGTATTGTATGCTAGGATCTTAATTGAAGTAGACATCACACAATAGCTTGTAAGTGAAATTGCCATAAAGAACTCTGACGGAAACATGATGATGCAGCCTGTTGAATATGAATGGAGACCAATATTTTGTGAAAAATGTCAAAAGTTGGGACACAATTGTGGTGATAGAAAGAAGATTCGGCAATGGCGACCAAAGCAAAAACCACCTGAAGTAAAAAAGCCAACAACTCCTCCTCCAGCAGCAGGACCAAGTGGAGTAGAGAAAAAGGAAGATATGGAAGGAGAGAGATGGATCACAGTGAGAAATTCTCTTAGAGATAAATGTAAGAATGTTCAAACTGATTCTACTAGTACTATTAAGTGCACTAATGGATTTGAGGTTTTTGAGGTTTTGAATGACCCTTTTGTAACCATCAATCTTGATCCATGTTAGCCTCATGGAACATTAAGGGCCTTACCAAAGTAGGAAAAATAAGGGAGATTAGGTCCCATCTCCTTAATCTCAAGCCTGCTATCATTGTTTTGATTGAAACCAGAGTAAAAGAAGCTAAGGCAAAAAATATTAGAGATAAGCTCCAAATTTATGATGATTATCTGGACAGCTATAAGGATCATTTAAATGATAGAATCTGGTTGATGTGGGATAGAACTAGGGTTGATGTTAAAATGGTGCAAATTTTTAGCCAATTGATTCACTGTGGGGTATATGAAACCATTGGGGGATTCAAGTATTGGCTCAATGCAGTGTATGCTCACAACCAGCTAAGTAAAAGAAGAATTATGTGGAAGGAAATTGAATTTCTGTATGGAAATCTACAAGGACCTTGGTGTGTAATAGGTGATTTTAACAATGTTGCAAAAGCCCAAGATCGTGTGGGAGGCAAACTGGTTACAAAAAGTGAGTATGAGGATTTGCAAAAGATGATGATGACAACAGGGTTAAGTGAAATCGATAGCTTGGGGATTATTTTACTTGGTCTAACAAGCATGATGTGGGGACAATCTACTCTAGAATTGATAGAGGCCTTGGAAATACTGATTGCCTTAACAACTATATGGAGAATAGCCTAAAGATCCTCCCTTCCCCCCCCCCCCCCCCCCCCCCCCATATATCTGACCATGCCTTGTTGTTCATTGATAGTATAGAAGAAAAGAGAAAATTTAAGAAGCATTTTAAATTCAGCAATTTCCTAGTGGATCATCCTAGTTATGATGATGTGGTTCAGAAGGGCTGGGAGAGACGTCTAAGGGGAAAACCAATGTATATTTTGTGGCATAAACTCAGAAGATTGAAGCAGGACTTGAGAAGGTTCAGCAAACCTCTATCTGATGTGAATCAAAGATTGAAGGAAGCCAGAAATAATCTTGCTAATGCTTACAAGGATCTTGTTGTCAACAGGATGCACAACCAGACAATTGAAAAAATCAAGAGACTGGCTAAGGAGGTTTTATCACTTAATGACCTTGAAGAGAAGATTTTGATGCAGAGGTCTAAAATAGAATGATTGAAGAAGGGGGTGGTAATAACTCCTATTTCTTTGCTTCTATCAAAACCAAGCACCACACCAATAGTTTGAACAATTTGAAAAAAAAATGATGGCACCATAATGCAGAACCAGTATGACATTAGCAAGGAGGTTCTGGAATATTATAGAAATCTTATGGGGAAAATGGATAACAACCTCACCCATGTGGATATAGAGTCTATGGGGATGGGAAGTCAACTGACTAGAAATCAAAGGGAGGCCTTGATTAGCCGAGTAACTAAAGCAGATATCAAGAAAGCTTTAAAGGGAATTGGAGACTTAAAAGCTCCAGGTGCTGATGGGTTTGGAGCAAGATTCTTTAAATCCGGCTGGAATATAATAAAGGATGATATGACTGCTGCTGTGAAAGAGTTTTTTGAAACAGGCCAACTATATAAAGCTTTCAACAGTACTATTATTTCTTTGATTCCCAAGAATAATAATGCTAGAGAGATAAAAGACTACAGGCTTATAGATGTGTATACAACTTTCTACAAGCTTATCTCAAAAATATTGATAGATAGGTTGGGAAATGTTCTGCAGTCTGTGATTAGTCAATGTCAAGCTGCTTTTGTCCTAGGGCACCACATACACAATCACATTTTACTTGCTAATGAGCTTCTCCAAGGCTACACCAGAAAAGGAGGAACCCCTAGAGTTTTAATGCAACTGGACCTTCAAAATGCCTATGATATGGTCAATTAGAGATCTCTTGAATGCATCATGAGGGAAATTCGCATCCCTAATAAATTCATCCAATGGATAATGGCTGGAGTTTTTATTGTCTTCTATAAATTCAACATAATGGGAGATTATACTGATTACTTGCAGGCTAAAAGGGGGATTAGGCAAGGTGATCCCAAATCACCTTTGCTTTTTGTTCTTATCATGGAATACATGAATAGGCTCATGTACAAAATGTAGTTGAACCCAGACTTCAACCACCATGCTAAATGTGAAAAAATGAAACTTACTAATTTTACTTTTGCTGATGATGTCCTGCTTCTTTGTAGGGGAGACTCAGTTTCTATTCAACTCATCCTATCAGCTTTCAACAAGTTTTCTCAATCTACTGGGCTAGTAGTCAACCCTAGTAAATGCAAGATTTACTTTGGGGAACTGGATGGAAGTAGCAGAGAATCTCTTAGAATTCTGACTGGATATCAATAGGGTGTTCTACCCTTCAAATACTTGGGGATTCCCATCACTAGTAAAAGGCTGAATATTCAACACTACCTACCCCTGGTGAAAAGAATTGTAGCCAAAATTCATCATTGGTCAGCAAAACTTCTCAGCTATCCTGGAAGAATTCAACTGGTCAAGAGCATAGCTTGTGCTACTGCACAGTACTAGATGTACTGTATGCCAATTCCCAAATTTGTTATTAAGAAGATCAACTCCATCTGTAGGAGTTTCATTTAGTCTGGAAAGGAAACTATTAGCAAAAAAAGCCCTGTGGCCTGGAACAAAATGTGTAAACCTATCAATCAAGGAGGAATGCAAATCTTAAACCTGGAAGTGTGGAATAAAGTCTTACTGATGAAGTGCTTGTGGAATCTTTGTAGGAAGGCTGACAACCTATGGGTTAGATGGATCCATACCTACTATATTAAAGATAGTGAGGTGATGGACTGTGAAATCAAAACGCACAACTCTTGGATCTTTAAGGGGATAATGAAGCAAAAGAGTAAAATCCCAAAAGTCCAAGTTCTGTGGGAGCAGACATTGAAGAACCGAAGATTCAAGGCCACTGATTTTTACTCTGAGCTCATTGATGATGGGAGTAGAGTGATTTGGAACAAGCTGCTGAAATATAATAGGGAAAGACCTCGTGTTGTGCAGTGCTTATGGATGGCCTGGCATAACAGTCTTGCCACAAAGGATAGACTTATGCGATTTGGGATGCTTAATGACAACATTTGTAGTCTCTGCAAGAATGAAGTAGAAACTATATATCATCTCCTCTTCAGCTATGATAAAACAAAGAGGATTTGGAAAGCTGTTTTAGATTGGATCAATGTAAACCATGTTCCAACACAGTGGAGTGAGGAAATTAAATGGAATTGTGGGAAGGTTAAAGGCAAAGGTTGGAAAGTTGACATCTTGAAAATGGTTGTGGCAGAAACTATATACCACATTTGGAATTACAGAAATGATATTGTTTTTGGGAAAAATGTAAATAGCAATAGTATTGTGAATAATATAGTTGACACTATGGTTTATAGAGGATGGCTCAATGTTAAGCTTAGAAGCCATCTAATAGAATTTATGATGTAATCCTAGTCTTTTAGATTTGGTTGGATCCCTCTTTGGATTGCCTTGTTTTGTAATTGTTTTTTGAATTAATATATATCTTTTCCCTTGATTCAAAAAAAAAACAATCCATGATGTTAAAGGTTTTCATCAACCAAAAGAAAAAAGAAGAAGGGAGATGAAGAAGAGGCAGCAAGGAAACCAAAAACAACAAGTTGAATCCAAGGATTGATCATGCTATCATCAAGACTAATCATCCATTTTGGTAGATTAGGGTTTTCACCCCATCAATACCCAAGATCCATTGAGCTTGATGAAACTTGACCAAATCAACCAAGATCCAAGTCAAACAGAAGTCAACAAAGGTCAACAAACACAAAAATGCAATAATATGAATTAATATGCATCAAAATGAATTTTAAAATGAGAATAAGCATGAAAATGAAAAAGATGCATCAAACAAGATCACAATGGACCAAGAAAAATCCAAAAAGTCTGAAACAACTCAAGAATGCTATGCAAAACTTTTGAGAATTTTTAAATGCATAAAAATATTTTTAAACTATTTAAAATGCAAGGAAAAAGAGAAAAATCATGAAAAATATCAAATAGTAAAAATAAAATATGAAAAATGGATAATCAGAAAGAGGAGAAAATAAGAAAATTTTAGAACTTGGTTTTACATTTTTTGGATAAAAAATGAATTAGTTATGAACTTTTAAAGAAAATGCAATTTAAAATAAAAAGAGAAAAAAAGAAAATAAAAGGAGAAAATGTCTGGTGCGTTGGATGGAGTCCACTTATGTTAAGTAAGAAGATCCAATGGTCATCAAAAGTCGCACACCATGGAATTAATGAAATAAAAGCACCAGATCCCAAAAATACATCAGCCATTAGATTTAAAGGAAAAAGTCAATGTATATGCATCCTATGGTCCAGATGAGAGAGAGCACCATGGACCTCTCAGGAAATAATGCACTAGATTTAATTTAAACACAAATCTCTCCAGTCATCTTCTCCGGTGAGCCCTCACTAGAGCTTTGGCAAAAAGTTACCTCAGGTCATGAGACCTATGCCAACCTGACCGTCTCATTGAGACGACTTCAACCATATGCTTCATTTTCATTCATAGAAAATGAGCATGGTGAATTTTGCAGAAAACGCAGAAAAAAGCAACTCACAAAATTTAAAATTAAATGATGAACAATAAGAATCAATGCAAAACGATTGAAGGGAAATGATCAGAGAGTGATGGACTACATCTTGGTAACTTGTTTGAAGCAAATTGAAGCTTCTAACTACCTTGTTGAGATGGTGGCTGGGGGTTGAAGAAGCTTGATGTGCTCAGAGCACTTCAGAGGGTCTGGGAGCTTTAGACTTGATGCAAAAGATTCAAAGGAGGGCAAAGAAGGTATTAGAACAAAGAAAATGGATTAAAAATGGATAGAATTCAAAATCCGATAGTGAAAATTCTGGAAAAAATTTGAAGTTCAAGCATGGGTTCAATGGCTATCAAAAGCTTGGAAATGAAGGTAGACTGAACCTCTATTTATAGATGAAGATGATGGAATGCTGAGAGGGGTGAAATGATCAAAGAATTGGAGAATTCGTTCACGCCCTCATCATGCCAAAAGTGTGACTCTCAAGTCATCAAAACTCAACCAAAACTTGCGTTTTAAATGCTAAACAACTTCTGGATACTTGCTAAACTTGATTTGGCACGAAATTGAACTTTAATTTGGCCTCTAATTGGAATTAGAATGAATAAAAAATATGATCATGGAGCTTTCTTCAGTTTCAAGTCACCATGTTCACCTTGATGGGGCATCCTACACAAGAGGCTTTTTCCACCATTCTTCTTGGAATGTGTAGTCCTCATAGCCTAGTTTACAAAGTGCCAAGAAATTATTCATTTGGACATCTGAGGAGAAAGTTATAATGTGTTGAAGTTGGCATGAAAAACTGGTCATCATACTTAGAAAAATTCTAAGTCTTTGAGGCAGAAAATGACCTATAATGTTCCATCAAATTCCAAGGCCTTCCAAGCATAATTTGATCTTAATCATTGAAGCAAACTTGTAGAGGACATTGTAAATGACATTGTGCAAAAAGAATAATCTTCAAAGGATAAAAATTAAAGAAGTTGTGATCCTTGAAAGTTGAGAAAATGTCACTTGAAAATAGGTCAAATTTCACTAAGTCCACAAATGACCTATAATGTCTTCAAACTTTTGATGATCCTCCAAGCATAATTGGCTCTTGTCATGTAAAGAGAAGTTGTGGAGGATGATGAGAAGATTCATATGAAAAAAGAAGAACTAAAAAATATGGAGAATTGAAGGAGTTGTAGTCCTTGGAACTTTGATTTGAAAATGTTGACTTTTTTGTCAAACCTTCTTGAACTAACTTGTATACTTGATATTTTCTTGCACTTCAAGGCACATGGATGATCATATGAACCCAAAATAAGACTTACTTGAATGTACTTTGATTAAATTCACCAAGGCTTGAGATAACGTATTGAAGAAGGCATGGAAATAAACACATGAACCTTTGACTTTCTTGAGAAAAAAGCTACACAACCTAGAGGTATCTTTGCTCAAAATGATATAGAATGATGCTTGAGAACATAGGCCTTGATATTAGAATCCATATCTTGAGAAATAAGTTCTTGGGAGTCAATGGATGTTCACACTTTGACTTGATGGAACAAAACCCTAACTGAGGGACCAAGCTTGGTGCTTTTGATGAAATGCTCTACCTTGCACAATGAGCTTAAAGAAAATAGACATATTTTTGCATTTTGATTAGTGGTTAGTTAAACAATAAGCATATAAACATAAAGATGAAATACACACAAAAAGGGTGCTTAGTGATCTTAAAAGCAAAACCCGACAGGATGAGAGAGAAGAACCAAGTGTGATCTTGTCTGTGTAAAGATGCAAATGATACTTGGAATCTTAGGGTTAAAAATTAGGATATGATAGGTACGGGTGGATTTTGAAATAAAATTGAACCAAATCAAACCAAACCAATGCGGTTTAGGTTGGTTCAGTTGGTTTGGTTTTTTACAATATTTTTATTGAGTCATACATACACATATAGAGAACAACATAACTTTGTGTTTAGTCATTCATACATTACCAAATAACAACAAAACTCATCATATTTGGACAACAACTTCTCATTAAATATACAAAAATTAGATTATACAAAAGTGGAATAAAAAACATAAAATAGTAGCATAAAACAATATTGAAAACATTATAATGAAATAGAAAAAACAAAGGAGAATATGTAGAGAGTAACAAGTGTGAGTTGGAAAGGTTGAGAAACAAGGTGTGGGGGAAGTCCCACATTGATTAGAAATGCGGAGATTTGAGAATTTTAAGTTAGATAACCACACGCCTATCACCTTAAGGTTTTGCATGAATAAGTGGTGTGTCTCTCACAAGGTGCGTTACTCGTAAAGAAATGCTCTAATGAAAAATGTTCCCTCGTGTTGACCCCCAACTTAATGACCCAACAAAGGAGAGATTAGAGAAGATGAAACAGAAAGAACAGAAGATATGTGGGGTTAAAGGAGAAAGGTGAAGCGTAATTGGAACAGAGAACAATAACATAAAAATGAGAAGATAAAAAAGAAAAAACATAAGAGATGAAAGGTTGGAGTATAAGAGGTGAGATGTACATGGAAAATAAGATGAGAAAAAGGTGTCATACAACTACGAGAGATTAGACAAGGCTGAGATTGAAACACTAAGTGTGAGTAAGAGAAAATCATCGGTAATCGTAAGGCTATGACATAATAGGGGGTTTTGGGTTGGATGTGGGATAAGTGAAGTTTGGGTTATAACGTAATGTAGCTTGGTTTAGTTTGTTTCAGTTTGCAAAATACAAACCGCAAACCGAACAGAACCGTGCAGTTTTGTTAAAAAATGACCCAAACACATTCTAACCAAATTTGTTTTTTTTTTTGCAATTTCAATTTAGTTTGATTTGGTTTGCGGTTTTTTATTGGGCCAATTCAATTTTAAACGCCCCTAAATATAAGTGTATCCATGTGTTTGTATATTTTCTAGAACTTGGGATTTTTCTTGGTACTCTGATCCTTTTATATGCAGCCTTTAATATATTATAATATCTCTTTCTAGACTCTTTGATCTTAATCCCATATTTTTATTATAAACTCCATATTACAAGTTGTATGGCCTAAATGAATTATTATTACCCATCTCTCTTTAAAGTTAGGTAGCTACTAAAGAGTTTAAAATGAAAAAAGTTATAAGTTTTGGGTTGCTCATGAAGTATCAATATTTTAAGTTTAGGGTGGTAGTCCTAATTCAATGAAGATAAAATGACTTGACAAAGTGCTGAAAAAATGAAATAATAAATAAAAGGTAACTATATAAAAGATAAGATAACGAATAAATATGAGTATCCTTGTGAATAAAAAGAAAGGCAAGCCACTAAAGTTAGTTCCACCTCTTGAATATTATTCCATGGTATAAAACATCAAAAGAAATGAATGATTGTAAGGATAATGTGTCTAACTCCAAAATTTTAAGCCTACTACTCTCAAAATTATCTCATCTTAACCTAAGTCATGTTACAACCCTTAAATACCTAAAATATGTGTGTTATATATAGTCTTGGTATGGTTAATAGTTTGGAAACTTTTAAAACCTATGGTAAAATGACACTTGTGTGCATATTGAGTGATCACCCTGGTATCCACTTGAATGAATGAGCGAGAAATAGAGAAAATTGAGTAGAACTAAAAGTTGAAAATATTTCTTTGAACTTATTCATTTTGAAGTTTGAGAATGAAAGTAACACTTAGGCATAATCATGGAGGTATTCCGATAAGAAGCATTATACTTAAAAGTTAGAGGGTTTCTTAATACAGCACCCAAGTTTCTTAGGCACCACGTGAAATTTCTTTTTTGCCCCCAGTTTCCGGATGTGCACATCCGGACGCACCAATTTTTTAAATAACGCTGATGTGTTCCGGATGTGCACATCTGGAAACATAGCATAATTTTATTTTTTAAATTTTCTGATCTACAGATCCGGAAAAATAACATAACTTTATTTTTTTTTTAAATCGGTTTTGTCGGTTGGTCGCATATGTTAATATTTCATCGCAAGTTAATATACATTCGAATAAGGGGAGGGAGAAGGTCTTGACAGCATGATGAAGATCTTGAGTCAAGGGATTAGGTTTCCCGCCAATAGAAAACTTTGTTCTTCGTATCTCTTCAATGTGTTGTTTCGGTGTAGCCATTAATCTTCAGTCAATGTCAATGAAGTAAACATGCATTACAGAGTGAAACGTTGATGAATAAAAAAAAATTGTATGCATAAAAAAACTCATTATTATTTACCTGTAAGGGCACAGAGCACCGAAAAGACTGAGCTTTTTGGAGAAGAAATGTTAAGAATGGGAGTAGTTAGTAACTTACACGATACAAGAAAAGTGTTTGTATGCATAAAAAATTCATTATTATTTACCATTTTGGACTATTAAAAAATATAAATATAATTGTTGATAGGACAAAGCAGGAGGGAAGACTTCAATTGTTGATCATAATTTTGCCTGATTTTAAGGGCAAATCATATGGTAAGTTTTGTAAGGCGGTGGCCTCAGAAGGGAAATCGGGTCGCTGCAATTATAAGATAATTTTGTTAGATTTGTGGCGTGTGGCTTTCTATAAATCAACTGGGTTTAAGCCTAAAAGGATTATATTTTACAAGTTCGAAGATTGTAGGACAAATGAAGACCAACAGTAAAATATTACTTCTTTGACGTTACCCAAGATAAATGACAGCAGAGTCGACACAAAGTTGGTGGTACTCCTATTGCCCCTTGCAGAACCAGAATCAGAATTTTCGACTTTACTTATGTAGTATCGAACGCGGAAAGCTAGTAATTGTTCCTCGGTTTTAGCCACTATGATAATAACTAAAAAGTTAAAGTTAGCTATGTCATACCTTCCCAATTGCATCCATCTCATAAAGCAAAACCTGACTGAATTGACCCTCACTTACTCCATCTCTGATAAGCAGAAATTAACAATGCAAAATAAATCATATATAAAATTCAAACAAGTTATAATATATACATATACATAAATATACATCAACATGTATCATTTAGGCACCAAGCTCGATACTACATAAGTGAAGTCGAAAATTTTGATTCTGGTTCTGTAAGTGGTAATAGGAGTACCACCAACTTTGTGTCCACTCTGTTGATCTTCATTTGTCCTACAATCTTCGAGGATAGATTTTGGAGTTCGGATATTCACAATGCCTTTTTTGGATATATAACTTATGGTCACAGATCATGTTTGTCATCATAGGTGGATGACCGTTATTTTGTTTAAATATGGGTTAGAACTACTAGACAGCTTTTGGATACAGAACAAGTGGTCTTCTGTTAAAATACATATTATTATTATTATTTCTTAAAATAAATATACCTTTCAATATGTTGAGTTTCAGCCATTTTTTCGGATGTGCACATCCGGAAAACGCGTAACTTATCATTCCGGATTTACACATCCAGAACAAAGCAACATTTTTTAAAAAAATGGTGCGTCCGGATGTGCACATCCGGAACTAGGGGGCAAAAACGGAATTTCACGTGGTGTATAAGAAACATGCACTACGCCAAAAAAGACCTTTAGCAGCGCTTTTTTTAGCCTTTTGCAGCGCTTAGTGGCGCTGCTAAAGGTAAAGACAACGCTTTTTTTCTTTAAAAAGCGCTGTCATAGGTCCCCCTATAGGACCCCCTTTAGCAGCGCTTTTAAAAGCGTTTTCGTATGACCCCCATATAGCAGCGCTTTTAAAAGCGCTGCTATAGGTCCCCCTTTAGGCAGCGCTTTTTCAAAGAAAAGCGCTGCTATAGGTCCCCCTTTAGCAGCGCTTTAAAAAGTGCTGCTAAAGGTCCCCCTTTAGGCAGCGCTTTTCTTTGGAAAGTGCTTTCGTAGGGCCTCCTTTAGCAACGCTTTAAAAAGCGCTGCCTTATATATACGCCATGACACCCCTTTAGGCAGCGCTGTCTTTTATAAAAGTGCTTTTTAAAAGCTTTTTTTTAAATCAATTATTAATCCTGTATAAACCTGTATAATTTATCAGAATTCATAATCATTCATCACATGGCCTTTGATACCATTATATGTCAACACATAGGCCTTATAGCGTTATAATTCAACAATAGGCCTTTATAAGATTAAAATTCAACACATAAATGGTAAAAACCTTTGTACAATGCAACACCAAAATAACCATTACATGTATATATCTCAATACAAACTATACAACACGAATTCCATACACCAATTCGAAACCTTATACATCATATATGCATCACCTATATATACAACACCTTCCATAAACCTAACACAATTTCTAAAACTAACAAATTCTCATTTCAACCATGTATTGACACTAATCCTCCTTTATTTCCTCCAATTTGTCTTTTGTGTAGGTGGCACACTTGAATTCATCAAAATACTACATTTTACATAATATGCATGATTTAGTTAAAAGTAATTAATTAGATGAAATATCCGATAATAAATCTTAAAATAAATCATAACTTATATAAAAATTCATACCATGGTTGGAATCTCTATGTGTTCCAAAGAATATTTTCTTTCATGAATCTCAAGACAAAATAACCACAATCGATACCATTACGTTGCCGAGGACAATACATATAGAAAAAATGTATTAATAAGTATCATAGATGACTTGTGTTATGGAGTAGCATTACTATTATAATACAAATCATACCTCCACTCTTATCCATGTAATGTTGTTTGCTTTGCTCTTTGGTACCCGAGCTTGTCGTTTTGATTGGAATATTTGTATGGATCTATCATAATATAAACGAATATTTAGAACAATCTCACATAAATAAAGAAATACACACGCGAATATTTAGAACAATCGCATCACTTACCTATCAATCATCTTCTTCATCTCCGGGTATTTTGTATGATAACCCTCTAGCGAATCTAGATAATAGACTATTTCTTTTATCGGATTAATCGCAAGCAACAACCAGTGTCCATTGTAAAATAAAACAAAAGTATAGATGGAAATGTTATACACAACGTAAAAATGCGAAAGATTATAATAAAGGAAGTTAGGATGAAAATCTTACCCATGGACAGTATTATATGGTAAAAGATACAACTTCTCTGTATCAATGTTGGTCATAAATTCACCTACTAAGTGATCTTTGACCGCATCTGTAGTTCGATTGATTAAATTTGCACTGACACAGTTGGGAGACAAGAAGGAGTATCTTTCAGTCAACTGACGCGGGAGCATCAATTTTTCATACAAGAACCTGAAATAAAAACGGATTATAATAAATATGTTATTATAGTTAACATTCTAATATTCATTGAAATGAGTAAATAAATTGATCAATTAAATAAATAAAATCGATGGATTACCTGATGTAAGAATTCATAACACCGACGCCTAATTCAGAATGCGTAAATATCTGATCAAAGTCTTCTTTAGCAATTGTTTCTGAATAGGTAAACCCAAAAATACCTGCTTCCATAGGTATTTCACGGATACCACCTTCCATCAAATTCGTTGTACCTACAATTGTTTCAAGGCACAATCGAAATCGAGAAATAGATGATTTTTTTGCCTTGGCTACTACTGCCTTCTTGTTCTTGCTCCCTTGTTGCATCTCTTATGTAGGAATCTGAAAATCATATAAGTCATAAACTTAGTAATCATGAAGCTTTTGAATTCGGATCACAGAATTAACATTTTCGATGCATATATATCATTGTACCTCTTTTTGTGATGCAACTGACTCAGTTTGCACACCAATCCGTTTATCTTTTGATTTGGATTTTGTAGGAGTCTAACAATGTCATGTAAATAAAAAGTGCATAAAATTAAGCATAACATAACTTATATGCAAGTAAAACATTTGAAAACTAAAAGGTTAATAATGGTTTTCAACATACCGAGTCATCTATGATGATGAGGTTTGACGGCCATGCAACATACGACCCTATTGCGTCCCCCGCCAATGTTGCATCTGAAACTTCGTCAGGTATAGGTAGTAACGCATCCCGCTCTAAAGCAATATCAACCGAAACCTTCAAAAATCCAGCAGGGAGCGGTCTAGTGTGAAGGACGTCTCTGGGAGTGTTATGCACTTTTCCCTTGCCAACCATTCGATATGTCGGTGCCGATAAATATAGTTGACAAGGTGAAATGCCCTAAATAAAACAAAAATAATACGAAATTGTTATTGTGCAATGATGTCAATATAAAAAATTGTACTAATTTAATAAATATAATTATTACCTCCAGAATTTTTTGTTGACAATTGATACTGACCTTGTCACTAGTATCTTTAAATTCTAAACCGCGCATTTCCGACATATATCTTTCTTTATCCTGTTGCAGTTCACGAACTTGAGCTCTCAATTCTTCCAACGTTTCCATCACCTCTCTATTGCTAGGATTTTTTGTCTTTGAACGTTTATAAAAGGAAGATGGAGTGACTCCAAATCCCTTACCCCTCACGCGACCAGAATACTCAGGAACATTTAATACTCGACTCAGTATGCTCCTGCAATCCTGGTCTTCTGTGGCAGGTAAGGACTGAGATAGAGTCTCCTGAAATTCAATATTAGAGCCATGCATAAATATATTAGATAAAGAAGAACTTTATATCTAATTAAACAAATAACTTTATACTTACACATTGTTCAAAAACTTGTTGAACACCTTCAGTAATAACTCCATCCTTTCCCACACGGGCAGCCTACCACAAAACATGCTCCGGAACAGATGTTTCTTCACTTTTCTCCTCTGCAAGCTACACATTAAGTCAAGAATTAGGATGAATAATAATACAAAAAGACCATAGCAATTATATATACTTACGATTTTTTTGTTCCAAGCGTGCATAACGTCCTTTCTTGTATGGATACGCGAGTTTCGAGGCTCTTTGACGATTAACGTCACTCATAACCTGCATAAACAATTAAAAGTCATATCACAACACATGTAATAACTACATGAATATAATAAAATGTTCATGATAAATTAAATTAAGATTACGTGGAATTCTTCAGTTCTTCGTTTGGCGACAAAAGTGTCCCATTCTTCGGGTGCAATCAAGTCCGCATACTTCTTCGGGCATTCCGCTTCAACAAACTTTCCTTGGGCATCCCTCAGAAACTTGTTGGATAAAAATGCTCGGAACCCTCTAAGTCTTTTTCTGGCTAATTGAAGACAATATTTTTGCTTCTCGTCACCAATGTTAAAAGATCTCTACAATAACAAATAAAGTGTGTTAGTATAATTAATTTAAAAATATAATCGTCAAAAATAACAAATAACATCACATATAGTACCTGTATCCTACTCCATATTTTATCTTTGGAGGGTTTCAACTGTGGATTTCGCCAATTGTCACAAGTAATAGCAACTAGTGAACGGACAAGTGCACCAATGTAACTAGTCAACATTGCGCCATTAGGCTCAATTAGTTGATCTGTTTCATTCCAATGAACGTCGTATTTTATTCCCTTGTCTCTAGCACGAATAACTCCTTTCATGATTGTTATTCCTCTTGAAATATCTCCTTCCACATCATGAACTGATTCTTTTGGATCATTCTTGGAAGTATCGTGCGAGTTCTCCTCATTAGTAGCCATTTTACCTATAATAAAGAAAAACACATATAAATCCATAATCCATAATCCATAATCAGTTGAACATAATATAATCCATAATCAAATATGAAATGACAAACACACGACAAACATATAAATCCATGATCCATTATCAAATATGAAATAACAAACACATGACAAACATATAAATCTATCATCTATAATCCATAATCCATAATCATTCTCAAATATGAAAAATACATGACAGAATATATAATTTTACTATTACCTCTTTATTAACGTCTCTTACTTTTCCGGGTAGGAAGGTGATCTACTTGTCTCTTAACAACACGGATGGATGGATTGATCCAAATTCCCTCATTATGATCATTTCTAATATATGATTCACTCGCTCCAACAGTCTCATCTTGATCACTTATAATATATGTTGCATTCGCTCCAACAATATCACCTTGATCTCCAATGTTATCATCAATTACTTTGTTAGATAAAAGCACTATAGACCATTTCGTACTTATCGGGTCAGTGACATAGAACATTTGTCTAGCTTGACAGGCTAGAATAAAAGGCTCATCTTTGTACCCCACCCTATTAAGATCCACTTGCAAAAATCCTGACTTATCCATTCGTATGCCACTATTATGTTCAACCCACTTGCAACCAAAGATAGGAATCTGAAACTTCTCATAATCAAAAACCCAAATGCGCTCGATAACCCCAAAATATGACATATTTTCATATTTGGGGTTTAAGTCCTTCACACTTGAAATGTGCATTGATTCAGCTACCAAGGTGACACCACTATTTTGCATTGTACTTTTTCCATCTTGTTCTTTGATATAAAATGTGTATCCATTAATTGCGTATGCACTATAAGAAAACACATGCAAACTTGGACCATATGCTAAACATCTCAACCTTTCTATTATTGAAGCGGGATCTGCACAAAACTTTGAATAAATGTGATCCTTAAACCATGGTATGAAACTTCGATTGTGCTCTCGTACTATCCAATTTTCATTTCTATTAGGATTTAAACCTCGAAGAAAATCCTTGTGCATTTCAACATACGGCTCAACCTCATAGTCATTGTGCAGAACATACAAATGCACTTGCTCCCGTTCAGCCCTTGATACGGTCACAATTTTATTTCCAATTAACTTTTTTCCTTATTTTTTTTCAACGATGTGAGATTTGGGAAGTCCAATGGATTGAACGTTGGAAAGATATTCAGTACAAAACTCAATCGCTTTTTCAACAATGTATCGTTCAACAATACAACCCTCTGGTCGACTTCGATTTTTCACATACCCTTTTAATATTTTCATATACCGTTCAGCAGGGTACATCCATCTCATATAAGCTGGTCCACACAATTGTGTCTCCTTTACAAGATGAACAACTAGATATACCATTATGTCAAAAAACGAGGGAGGGAAAAACATTTCAATCTCACACAATGTAATGACTATTTCTTTTTGCAATGTTGGTAAGATCGCAGGATCGATCACCTTACTACAAATTGACCTGAAGAAGAAACACAATTTAGTTATTGTGCGTCTTACTTTTTCCGGCAAAATAGAACGTATACCTATTGGTAGAAAATGTTCCATTATAACATGGCCATCATGCGTCTTTAAACTCTTTAATTTGAGGTCTTTCATAGACACATGTCTTCTAATATCTGAAGAGTATCCTTCTGGAACTTTAACTTCACTTAGAAACTTACACAATATTTTTTCTCCTTTCTAGATAGAGTAGGCAGCAGGTGGTAGATATGTTCGTTTTCCTTTCTTCAATGGTCCTAATTCAGTTCTTATCCCTATCACTATCAAGTCCTTTCTTGCTTTAAGGCCATCCTTAGACTTTCCTTGTATATTGAGTAACGTACCAATAACACTGTCAAATGCATTTTTTCAATATGCATAACATCAAGAAAATGTCTTACATACAACGACTTCCAATATGGCAATTCAAAAAAAATTGACCTCTTCTTCCACCCACTCTTGACAAGGGCATGTGCAAAAGGCTTGCCAAACTGAGTACTCACATCTTTCACCTTTTCAAAAACTTGGTCACCTGTCAATATAGGTGGAGCTCTACCTTGTTCTGCCTCTCTATTGAAGGCTTTTCTCCACCCACGGTAGTGATGATTAGAATTTAAGAATCTACGATGACCGAGAAATACATATTTCTGACCAAACTCCAATTGCGTCCAATCTGTTTTATCTTCACAAATAGGACACGCACATTGACCTTTTATGCTATACCCTGATAGATTTCAGTATGCTGGAAAATCATTAATTGTGCCAAACAACACCGCCCTCAAGTTGAATCTTTCTTTCCTATATCCATCATAAACCTCCACATTGTTCTCCCACAAAATCTTTAAATCTTCGATTAAGGGTGTCAAGTATACATCTATGTCATTCCCTGGTTGTTTAGGCCCAGAAATTAACATAGATAACATCATGTACTTACGCTTCATACATAGCCATAGAGGTAGGTTATAAATCATAATAATCACAGGCCATGTGGTATGTGAGATACTTTGAAGACCGTGTGGGTTCATTCCATCAGTAGATAATGCCAAGCGAAGGTTTCTTGCTTCTTCTTCAAATTCAGGATAATCATTATCAATTTTCGTCCACTGTGGTGAATCTTCCAGATGACGAAACTTTCCATCTATAATTCTTTCATCTGCATGCCAAGTCAAGTTTCTTGCATCGGTTTCACTATGGAACATGCGTCTGAATCTCGGAATTATAGGAAAATACCACAAGACTTTTGCTGGAGACAACTTTTTCTTATGTCGAGAGACACCGCATTTAGGACACTCACTTAACAATGCATACTCATTTTGAAACAAAACGCAATCGTTTGGACAAGCATGTATCTTATCATAGCTCATCCCAATAGAGCACAACATCTTTTTGGCCTCATATGTTCGATTGGGAAGAACATTATCCTCCGGAAGCATATCTTTCATAAGGGCTAATAACTCTGTAAAACTTGTATCCGACCATCCATTTCCCGCCTTTAAGTTATACAACTTTAATACCGCAGATAATCTTGTGAATGTAGTGCAACCCTTATACAACAGTTTCTCTGCATCGCTTACCAACCTCTCAAACATTTTGGGATAATCCTGAAGATCTTCTTCAAGTGCTTCTGCAATCTCTTCGACTCGATCACAATCGTATGTATCTGTGGCATTGTCATTTGAAGCATAAGTCTTATTAACCCCCAGTTCAACATTCCCGTTACTTTTCTCACCATGAAGTGTCCAACTTGTATAACTTCGATCAATTCCATGCCTCTTTAAATGCGACTCCATCTGACTCGCGTCAATCCGATGCCCAAAACAGCAACCCAAGCAAGAAAATGTGATTCGACTGGGGTCTTTGGCAAGTTCAACAACAAACTTAACGAATTCTGATACCCCATTCTCGTACTCTTTCGACAATCGATTGGACGACATCCATTTTTTATCCATGATTTTACTAAGTAAGCAAAACAAAAACAAAAGAACAACTACGTACCTGTATATATAGAAGTCAGCAACTTCTGGACTGAACCACAAAGTGTAAGATTCTTGAAAATGATCAGAATTCACTCTTCACAAGTAACCCCTATAGCAAATGAACGTAAGTTAGTAACTGATGGTGTATACCACATATAACAAGACAAATTTAGTATGTAATATGACAAACAAGAAATATCGGAGGAACAAGTCAAAGTTTCAAGAAACAAATTTAGTAAACATCATTAAATCAAATAGCATGGTATAGTTCCAACTCAACATTGTATAAAAAAAACAACTTCAATCAACTCTCAAATAGCATGGTATAGTTTCACTATTTATGATTTTCAATCAACTCTCAAAATAACAATTAATTTTATAATTAATTTCAATCATCTCTCAAAATAAATTCAAACACTAGTTCACTTAATTACTAATTTCATTATCATTTTCAATAACAACCAAATTCTTACATCATTAAAATTTTCCGATAAATATTCACTTAAACTTTACAAATAGCCCTATAACAACCTCAACAATCTAACTTCTACAACACTATTAACTACCTTGAATTTTCTAATTAATCATTATTCTACAAATTTTACACATTAAACTAACTTCTACTATTCTACAAATTAATCATTAAACTAACTTCTACAAATTAATCACATTTTACACAATAATCACTATACTAACTTCTACTAATTAATCATTAAACTAACTTCTACAAATTAATCACATTTTACACAATAATCACTATATACTAACTTCTACTAATTAATCACTTTTCTACAAATCAAAAATCAACAACTAATATCAAATCAAATTTATCAACTAACATCAACAATCAAAAATCAAATCAAAAATCAACTAATAATACAACTAATACCAAATCAAATCAACAATCAACTACTAATCACATTTCCAATTAATCACTAACAAACTTCTACAAACCAAAAAATGAAAACCTAACATCAACAACTAATAATACAACAAATTTATCTCACAGAACTTCTACAAATCAAATTTATCTCATAACAAATTCCATTAATGGAAAGAAAACCAGAAAAAAGAGAGTAAAAAACTTAGAAAAGCTCACCAATGGCGGACGGAGGGAAATCAACGAACAGAGGAAAAAGAGAGACGATGATCAGTGTCACGAGCGGACGATTTCTAATGGAGGCGATGAACAGTTTCGTTCATTGGGAGAAAAAAGTGAGAAGATGAACAGTGTCGTGAGCTGAGAGTTAGGGATGAATGGAGAAATAGAAACGGTCATAAGAAAATAGATGGAGTATGTTTTAATTTTAATATTTTAAAAGACATAAGGCAGCGCTTTTAAAAAGCGTTTTTTTATGTTACTGCTTTAGCAGCGCTTTCGGGGTAAAAGCGCTTTCTTATGTGGGATTAATGAAAGGCATTTAGCAGCGCTTTTTAAAAGCGCTGTCTTATGGTACCCCTTTAGCAGCGCTGCCTTATTTTACCCCTTTAGCAGCGCTTTTCAAAAGTGCTGCCTTATGGTACCCCTTTAGCAGCGCTTTTCAAAAGCGCTGTCTTATGTCCCCCATATAGCAGCGCTTTTTTCTTTCGTTTTTTTAATTTTGTTTTTAGCGAAACATATAGCAGCGCTTTTGCCAAAAGCGCTGTCTTTGTTGTTCTGCGAAAAATAATTTTTGGCGTAGTGATGGGTGGTGTATTAAGAAACCCTCTAAAAGTTATTATCGTTAAGAAGAATTTTGACGTGATAATCTCTTTGAACTTATTCATTTTGTTATTCTACCATAAATTCTCATCTTACAAGCTTGTTCCTTAAGGACAAGTAGCAATTCAAATTTGGGATTGTGATCACACTCTGTCACGCTACATTTTTCTAGTGTTTTATTTAGCATTTTAATCATATTTATATCTAACATATTGCATGAAACATATCAAGTTGTAACAGGATTCCAGATATTGTGAAAAGACTCAATTCAACTAAAAATCACTCTAACAAGACGATTCTACAGTATTTTACTTGGTGGAAGTGAGACTGACGCACAAGACTTGAAAAAAATATATTTTTTGAAGGACTTAACCATCTGGAGCGTAATCACAAGAATTGTGGCGTGATTCATGAAGCAAACAAGAGTGCAAGCCCATGGAAATACCATGTCGCGGTCATCATGGAATTAAGACACAATTTGAGAAATCAAAGAGATTATCATATCAGATTAGTAACTGATCGCCACATGATTGAGCACCATCATGGTGCAATTACGCAATAAAAAAACCATCTTAGTAAATTTCGAGGTTCGATTTTGATAGAGAAAGGAGTATTTTTTGAGTTGTTTTGGGGTAAAAGGGACTTTCTTCACTTTCAAGCCATTGCCTTTTATATGAATCATGTAATATTTCTCTAACCCTTATTTCATATTTAATTTTAATATGAGTATGGTTTAGGATTTAGGGAAATGTAACATGAGGGGGTGTCATAACAACCCTAAACCTTGTCATAACAACCCCCAACTTTAAACCCTTAATCCTAAATCGTATATCTTGTAACCTTGTATGTTATTGATATATTGATGGATTATTCTTATGGTATTTATCTAATATACAAACTTCATGCTTTTTATTAAATAATCACCAATAAAATGATTAACGATTTACCTTGTGAAACAAGAGTGAAATAGATAAATACATTGAATTATGTATTCTAGTTGATTGTCACTTATGGATAAGGGTTGAACTATGAAACTCATATATTACTGATATTTTCATGCTTAAACATAGATTTTAACTTACAATAGTAATTCATTTTAGTTGATAAAGGTTTAATAAAAAAAATAAAGTTATATAATATTGAGAATGCTATAAGTGTGAAAGGAAAAACCTAAATTCAGTTAATCCTTGACAATCTTTTAAATATTATTTTTGTAAACTTTATTTTTTGTCATTCAAACAATCAAACAAGCCAACAAAAATCTTTTTGTTGAATAAGTAAAAAATTTAATTTCAATACTAAGGGGCCGTCTTTGAGGATGCGCAAGGAGACCTATATGACCTCTCAATTTTTCAAGATTATGCTACGGAGACCTATACGACCTTACAATTTTTCAAGATTATGCTACGGTAAAAAAAACCTTCATACATATATTTCACAGTTAATTTACAATTAAAAGTGCCTATTAAAAATTTTCATAAGTTTACCCTAACTTCTTACACGAGACCTCTCAAAATTTTGAGACGGCTCTGTCAATATTAATTGTGTTCTTCGTGCTCAATACTTAATGATATTCACCACAATATTACTTAGAACAATATGGTAAATCTGTCACATTTTCACACACATCTATCTCTTATAATTTTTAGATTATCGTTCAGATATCTGTATGAGTAATCACATATGAACATATTATCATTTCTAAACCAAATATATAACTAAAAATCAAAGTTTTCTCTAAACCAACATAAACTATTTGTCTCTCAGATACTATTTCCTCCTCAACTTCAACCAAAACATAGTCACATGGTTCGCAATTCGTTTCGGTACGTGGTACGAATTCGGGTACGCGGTTCGCAACTCTCTAAGAATTCGGTACGTGAGGGGTATACATAGTCGGTACGGTATTTGGGTTCGTGGTACGTTCAAATATAATAATCGGTACGCTATTATTAAAAAATTGTTTACTTATAATAAAAATTGGTTGGGAGAAAGACTTCATAGTCCCACATCGACTATTTTATTAACACTACTTTGAAAAATCAGTTATAAATAGCTAGTATATACTCATTACTCTTATATCAGCTCACAACTGTTTTATTTTAATTGATGATGGTCATTAATATTCACTTTTATCAAAGTGATAAAGACATTATCCTAATTAAAAAATTAGTTGAGAAGGTTTTTTTTTAATTTCTAGTTTATTTGACTATTATTGTCTCATTTAAACTTAAAATTTATATTTGATTCGTGGATATTTCATTTTACGTGAATTCTACACGAATTCGTGTGAACCAATTCGCAAAAGTACCGCGAACCGGTACTCGCGAACCAATTCGCGGTTCGCAGGGGGTACCTGCGAATTATGTGACTATGAACCAAAATCTAACCATGTCCTTCTGCTTGGAAATGCAATGTGGATAATTAGTTCTTCAATGTGAGGATAGAACTTCTTCTTTTTGTGGACCCTTATGGTACATATTTATCGAAAAAAATGTGGTAGCATTAAGACACATAATTGGTGTAGTACCTACGCACTACCTACTAGTAAACAATTGAACGTTAAGGAGGTACAATAGTTGCCGGTGTAAGTGATTGAACAGGGACCATCAAGATCTGGAAAATCAATTTTGATGTTTGAAATATCAATTTTGATTATTTTTACATTGATCAAAATATTTGAGAATAGGGCAATAATTTTTCATTTGGTGTGAGTATTATATAGCACAATCAAAATCAAGATGCAGTTACTTGTCATGTTCTTGTTAAGGTACTTATACACCTTTATAAATGTCTCATCTGATTGTGATGCATCAGTGCATAATGCATAATGGATACCACTTTTTGAACTTGCTTTTTTCTTCCTGTGTGTTCATATGGACAAACCTTGTATTTGGCTAAATGTAATGGAACGTGAAAGTTCATCATGGTCCTCTAAACCGTTATTGATTGTGATGCATCACTGATTTACCGTGATTCTGAAAATTATTGTTATTCTTACTCTTATATCTTTAATTTACTTCATAGGGTTTTATGATACCCTACTTTCTGGCTGAAAATCATGTCCTACTAGAGAAACTCTACTTACATATTATTGTCATGTCACTAACTCAACTACAATGCTAGAAACAAATAAAAAATTGTTTTCACGTGTTTTTAATTTTTATTTACAATATAGAAGATATGATTGCCTACCTTTACTATTTCATGTCTTTGGTACCTTTAGTCTAATAACAACATTTATAAATGAATAAAATAATAAAATATAATTTAGTTGAGAAAAAAAACACACAAAGTTATCAAAGGCACCAAAGCCAAAGGTAGCAAATCCTAACCCACAATATAGCATATGAAAAGTTCTAAGTGGTTTGAACATTGTTAATTAAACTCCACATTTTTATTATGACTCATATATCATATTGGCTCTGTCCCATAATGAATAATCCATTTGAAATTAAAAAGTGTTTTAAAATGAGTGAGTCATTTCAATTTTTAACGTATATTTTTCAATTTTATCCTTTAATTAATATTACTTTCATCATTTTTAATAGGGGTGTGCATAATCCAACCCAACTCAAAGACCCGTCCCAACCCAATAGTTTCGGATTAGTCTTTTTCTCGTCTCATGCAAAAAAAATGGCAAAAAAAGGATTGTCCAAAAATGAACCCAATATCGTTTGGGACGGGTTCGGGTTGACCCTCGAGTTACCCAACCCGTCCTAATATTATGAATGCACTTGTGATACTATTTATTTATTTAATTTATTGATATATTTAGATTATTCAAAATTTCCAACACATTTTTCCATTTTCTTACATCATGTTTTTTATTTTACATATTCTTACTATGTTTTAGTGAAAATAAAAGGGTGATGACATATCTATAATTACATCATGTTTTTTATTTTAAAAAGTTGAATGTACATGTCTTAATTGTTTTTAATTCATTCTAATGATTTTATTTATATTTCTTATTTAAATTAATTTTTTAAAATACTATAATAAATTTCTAAAGTCACTAAATTTTTTTTCATATATTTCGAGTCAACCCGATATCGTCTTACATTAACCCGATCTAAACTAAGGTATATTTTATCGGGTTTTTTTCGGGTTTAGATACGGGTTAGAGTCATTAAAATAGCCCGATCAAAATTTAGGACAGGGTTAGAGTTAATGATAACCTTTCCCGACCCGTCCCTTGCTCACCCTTAATTTTCAATACATTATAAGGGTACTTTAGTAAAAATATAATTCTCTTTCAATTATTCTTTTTTTAAATCTGTGTGAAATGGTCAACAAATTCACTTATTGTGGAACGGAGGGAGTATCATTTAAATCAATTCAAATTATATTTTAACCAAATGAGACATATTTTCATATGTTGTCCTATTTGTTTATTTTCTTCTAATGTGAAACTCACTTACATGAATTTTTCATTTTACGTTTTCTGTGGATTTTTTGTATAGCGTTTGTTATAAAATAATTTAAATTGTGTAATCTAAGGCCAAAGTTAATTAGGGTTTATATTTTATTACGTAATATACAAGTTAGTTGTATATAAATAGATACATTTTGTAATTCAGTTTGTACAATCATAATTCAATAATACAATCCTTATTTTTTTTATTCTCTCTCTTTTTCTCTCCTCACTGAAACTGCCTCACACACTAACAAATTGGTATCTAGAGCTCCGGTTAGATTATTGGCCGTGTTTTCAAGAATCACATGTTAGTGATCGTGTTTTCGTGATCATGGACTGTTAATCAGTCACTGCAAAGATGAATGGTACTAATGACATTTCGAATTCTCTTGCAATTCTTGAGGACAAAAATTAGATTCGATGGAGAAAATAGATGCAATCTTTGTTTTCCTTTCATGAAACCCTTGAAGTGGTTACTAATGGCGTCCCTGAGCTTGCTGAGAACGCAACTGATGCTCAGTAAGTCACGAACAATGAGGCCAAGAAGAAAGACTGTAAGGTCGCATATTGCATTCAATTGACGGTAGATTCGACGAATTTTGACAAGATTTCTCATGATGAATTGACGAAGGGTGCATGTGATATTTTTCTCAAGTATTATGAAGGAGGTGTGAAAGTCAAATTCGTCGAATTGCAAAGTTTGCGACGACAATATGAATTACTTTGTGTCAAAGATGCAGAATCTCATCCATCTCATAAAGGGTTGTGGTGAAACCCTAACTGATAAGATGATAGTTACGAAGGTAATGCATACATTGACCTCTCACTTTGATCATGTTATTGTAGCTATTCAAGAAACCAACAATCTTCAAACCTTGAAATTGGAATATTTGGTTGGTTCGTTGGAGGTGCATGAGATTAGGATTGTCGAAAGGAAATGGGTTCAAGATTCGACACAAGCACTGTAAGCTCGGGATTGGAAGAAGTGTGGTGGTTCCGACAAGTTCAAAGGCAAATGAGACAAGACTCAGAGCAAGAAGTCTTGGTCAAACCCTCAAAAGCATAAGGTCGATGATAGGGTTTTTGAATCCTTGAAAAAAGGAGAAGGAAACTCCTATCACAAAGACAAAGAGAAAACATGTGTGCAATGTTATAATTCTGAAAAATGGGGTAACTTGGCTAAGAATTATTGGTACAATAAAAACAAGGGAGTGAAAAAAGGCAAGGAGGAAATAGCGAACCTTGCACGCCAAGACTCAAATGATTATAAAGATATGATGGTTATGCATGTAGTTGTAGATGACCATATTGACTCCAAGATTTAGTTCCTCAACTCGGGATGCTCGAATCACTTGATTGGTCGAAAAGTGTGGTTAGCAGATTTTGACTCGTCGAAGAAGAGCAAGGTTAAACTTGCTAATAATAGATCGTTGCAAGAAGAAGGTACTGGCGACATAGTTATTCAAAAGAGCAATGGAGGAAAAGCTATGATTAAAGATGTACTCTATGTACCTGGAATGTAGTGCAATCTCCTAGGTGTTGGACAACTGGTCGAAAAAGGTTTCTCAGTGAATATGAAAGATGGAGCCATGGAACTGTTTGACACTCAGAATAATTTGGTCTTAAAATCTTCTTTGTCAAAGAATAGGACATTCAAGACATTGATCAGTTTGACTGAAGTACAATGTCTAAAAGTTGTTGTCGACCATAAACATAGTTAACTATGGCATTTGAAGTCTGGACATTTGAACTTTCTATCAATCAATCAACTGATTACTCAAGATATGGTAATTGGTATACCAAGTCTTGAGATGGCCGACAAACTTTGTGAATGTTGCTTAGTTGGAAAGCAATCCAGAAAGTATTTCGTTTCGACTATGCCAATGAGATCCTCTCGCATACTATAAGTAGTACATTCAGGTGTATGTGGCCCGTTTAAGGATCATACCATTGGTGGAAATATGTATGTTGTCTCATTTGTCGATGAGTATATTCGAAAGCTTTGGATCTATGTTATCAAGCGAAAGAATGAAGTATTTGCAATCTTTAAGAGATTTAAAATACTTGTCGGAAACCAAAGTGAAAAGAAGATCAAGGTTCTGGATGGAGGTGGAGAATATACATCAAAGATATTTGAAGAAATCTGTGCAGAATATGGTATTGATAATGAGGTAATTGCTCCTTACACGCCTCAACATAATGGAATAGCAGAAAGAAGAAACATAACCATATTAGACATGGCGAGATGCATGTTGACGCAGAAGAACTTGCCAAAATCCTTATGGGGTGAAGTTATTTCCAACGTTGTTTATATTCTGAACATGTGCCCTACCAAGAGGCTGAAGAACAAGGTTCTTGAAGAAGTTTGGAGTGGAAAACAATCATCAGTGAGTCATTTGAAGGTGTTTGTCTCTATATGTTACAAGCATGTTCCTGATGCGAGAAGAAAGAAGCTTGATTACAAGAGTGAACCTATGATTCTAGTAGGATATCACAAAACAGAAGCATACATGATATTCAATCTAATCAATGAGAAAATTGTGATGAGTCGAGATATTATTATTGATGAAAATTATGACTGGGATTGGAATTCTGGTGATCCAATTAACAAGCCATTGATGAGCTATGGTGTCGACGAAGAAACCGATGAAGTCGAAGTCGAAGCAATTGCTGATTATCCATTCAAAACAGTTGTTGACTTTCTTGAGATAGTCGAAGTCGAAGAGGGTATGGCTAGCACAAGCTAGAGACCTCAAAGAAATAGATTTCGTCTAGCAAGACTTCAAGACTACAGAGTGACTAGTGATGATGAAGTCACAATAGATGGAGATTTAGTTGAGTTTTCTTTACTTGCAGGTGTTGAACCAATCAGCTATAGCAAAGCTTTAAGAATATGAAGTGGAAGTATGCTATGGTCGAAGAGCTACAAGCCTTTGAAAGAGACAACACATGGGATTTAGTCAAATTTCCAAAACATACAAAAGCTATCGAAGTGAAATGGGTGTTCAAGTTGAAGCATAACGTTGATGGGTCGACAGAAGACATAAGGAAAGATTAATAGCTCGAACATTTCTTCAAGAGCAGGACTCGAGTACTCTAAAGTATATGCACCAATAACAGGATTTGAGACTATTCGATTGGTGGTAGCCTTGGAATGTAAGCAAGGCTGGTCGATATTTCACTTATGTGAAATCAACATTTTTGAATGGTCCCTTAGACAAATAATTATATGTCACACAACCTCTTGGTTTTGTGATATAGGAGGAAGCAAGGAAACTGTATAAGTTGCACAAAGCTCTCTATGGCCTCAAGTAGGCACCTAGAGCATGGAACAAGAAGATTGACTCATACTTAGTCGAATTGAGATTCATCAAATGCAAATCTAAGTATGGTGTCTATGTTCATGTTGTGGCACAAGATATAACAATCATCTGCTTATATGTCGACGACTAGTTAGTAACTGGAAATAGCTTGAAGAACTTGTCGAAGTTCAAAGAGTTGATGATGATGGAATTTGAAATGTCGGATATAGGTAACTTGTCTTATTTCCTAGGCATGGAATTTTAAATGTCAAGCAAGGTATGGTGCTACATCAAAGAAGGTATGTCAAAGAGATACTCAAGAGATTCCGAATGGATGATTCAACTCCTGCTTCTTCACCTATCGAACCAAATTTGAATGTTGGAGAAGCGTGGAGAGGAAGATAAAGTCAATGCAACTTTGTTAAAACAAATTGTCAGATCTTTGAGATATGTGTGCAACAGTCGACCTGATATAGGTTTCTTAGTCAGATTAGTGAGCAGATACGTTAGTGAACCAATGGTGTCACACATGAAGGATGCAAGAAGAATCCTGGGATACTTAAAAGGATTAATAAACTATGAAATTCTATTTCGATGAAACTCTTAAAGCAAATATGTTATGGTTACTTGTTATTTAGATGTTGATTGGTGTGAGGATAAGGAAGATTGAAGAAGCACAAATGGTTATTTCCTTCAAGTATTTGGTGCCCCAATCTCTTGGTGCTCGAGAAAGAAATCTATGGTGGTATTGTCATCGTGTGCGGCTGAATATATAGTAGGATCCTATGTTGCGTGTCAAGCAATCTGGATTATATCTGTGTTGGAAGAGATTGAGGTTGAAGTGAAGAAACCCTTGGTGTTGTAGATCGACAACAAGTCAGCCATAAATCTTGCGAAGAAATCAACTTTCCATGGAAAAAGTAAGCACATCGAAGCTAGATTTCATTTCTTAAAGGAGAAAGTAAATCGAGGTGAATTTAAAGTAATGGATTACTCTAGTGAAACACAGTTGGCCGATATTTTCACCAAACGATTGAAGATCGACAAATTCTTGAATTTGAGAAAGAAATTATGAATAGTTCAGATCACATATGATTAGCGTATGTTCGACAACTTGGATTATAAGGGGGTATGTTGTGATATAATCCAAGTTGTGTAGCCTAAGCCCAAAGTTAATTAGGGTGTAGGGTTTGTTTCTTAGTATATAAGTTAGTTGTATATAAATAGACATATTTTGTAATTCAGTTTGTACAATCATAATTCAATAATATAATCTTTATTTTCTTATTCTCTCTCTTTCTCTCCTCACTAAAAAAGCCTCATGCACTAACCGCGTTTTGTTTGCGAAACTAAAACATAATTTTCTGCAATTTTTTCTGCAATTTTCCTTTCTTTTATTCTTGTTTGCATTTGTTGTTGTCATTTTTAACCTATTCCTAGAATCTCTTGTGTTGAGATTAACTGTGTATTACTACTTTTTTTTTATTAATATACTTTTTCTTAAAAAAAAAGAGAGATATCAACCATCATACTACTTTTGAAATTTGGTAAGAAATTAGAAAAAATTAATTTAAATAGAGATGAATGTTTTTTTATAATCAAATTGTATTCCAAGGGGTACTAGGGGTACCCCAACCCATCATACATATGCCATGAGCAAAATCCTAGACAATGAGACCAATCTACAACTATACAATTATCCAACCTGTTACAATAAATCTGACGGACATTTGAACCACTCATAAGAATTGCATCTAATAGTGTGAGTTGAATTAAGTGACAGCCATCACCACGAAGAATGTTGGATTCTTTGGAAATTTTGATTAGGATTTACAACACCGTCATTAAAGATCACTTGGTTTCTAGTCCACCATATGCTCCAACATGTAGCCAACCAAATCAAGCACGCATTCAACTTCAAACTTGTCCTTTCGCTTCCCAAAACAAATCCAACATATGATCCCCACAATTATCATGCTCTTTATGAGGGAGCCCTACCCAATTATCAACCTCCTTCCAAGCCATTTTAATACGAGGGCGTGTTACGAAGATGTGATCATTATGTTCATGAATATGAAAGCAGCAAACACAAAGCTTCTCATGGCTGTTAGTGATGATACCTCTATCCACTAGATTAATTTACGTTGGAAGCCTATTAAATAACATTCGCCAACAAAAAGATCTAAACTTTCAGAGGCACCTTCGATTGCCACAGAATTTCCAATGCCATCTTAATGTTCTCCTCCAAGCTATGTTATCCACCTTCCTGCAACAAAATCTCGTAACAAGATTTGACTGTAAATAGAGATGAATGTATATTTATTAAACCATATCTGTTGTTTTATATATAACATACTAATATAATTTTTGTTGGAGGTTCTTTTTGGATTAATTATTTTAAAATTTATAATTTTTTGCTCACATGATAGAAAAATAATTTGAACAAAATAGAATATATGAAAGAATTTTATTAATTTCTATTTACATGTTGAGGCTCTTAGATACATCTTATATGAGATAGTCTTATTAGAACAAGATTTGTTCATGACATATATTCCTTGGGTTTTGATGATACCAAAGTATTTAAAGAACAATGGTTTTATTTGATCTGTGTTTCTTGTATGCAGGTTCTAATACTTGTAAATATTTAGATACAAAATCCGATATACAAAGGCACACTTGAGAGAAGCTGAATTGTTAGCTTCTGATGGTACAAAATTTGAAGAACACTTGGTAAGTGATGTTTGGTGTAGACTCTGAAGCTGAAGGTGTCAGCATCAGAAGAAGCATCATAGTTGTCTCTACACTTGGTGAATGTAAATTGGCTTCTGGTATTGTTTAGAGTTGGTGATAAAGCTGAAGTCGTTTGTACTGCATACAAGAAGTATGAAGCTATTTTTTGTGTTGCTATCGTACATATGGTTTGTGTTGCTATGAAGAAAAAATACAAGAAGCATGAAGTTATTCTGTAAACTTCATTCACCTTGTACTTCTTCTTCATAGCATCATAAACTAGATGTACTTCATAATTTCTTCCAGTTTCACGATTAGTTTCAAAAAAGGTGTCTTCTTGAAACACTTTATTATATCTTGTGTTGTTGTATGTTGTTGTTGATTAATGTTCTCATAACTTCATAATTTGTTTTTGTTTTTGTTTATTATATCTTGTGTTCTTGAATCTTTTTTTATTTGTTGTATATTGTTGTGTGGTTGATAAATGTTGTTATATGTTGTTGTTGTTGATTAATGTTTTCAGAACAAGAACAAAACATTGCTAAGTCATAAGAAAGGAGTTTCTTATGACTTAGCAATGTTTTTTTCTTTACATTTTTATGCAGGTTTCACAGTAGATGAAGTTGAATTTATTATGTGCTATGTAGATTATTTGTTTCACTAGCCCTTCACCGAAAATACATTTCATTTAAATTGACATAGAAACTTATAATCTGAAAAATTAAGTTGTATTTGAAAACCAACTTATATCAATCAATGTTTTTCGAATTGCATCTGTCTTACCATTTATCTCACGCTGTTTAACATTTAGAATGTGGTTCAATGACCTGGTTCCTTCATTACATCTATATCTTCTCTTATAGTTTAATTTGAATAACAACAATTTATTGATATTATTCAAATTAAACTAGAATAGAAGGAATCAATGTCATAAAGGACTTAGACCATTGAACCACATTCTATATGTTAAAGAGAGGAAATTGAATGATAAGACACATGCAATTTGGAAAACAGTGGTTTGTTTAAGTTGGTTTTCAAGAATAGTTTAATTTTCAGATTATATACTTCTTCATCAATTTGAATGGTTGTATGTTGCTGTTGTTAGAACAAGATTTTGGTTCTGTATATAATCTCTAGTTTTGATGATAAAAATGCATATATTTTATATGAAACAATTTTATACTCTAATGAATTTCTGAACTGTGCAGTTGTTAAACTCAAATTGATTTTGGATAACTCTCAAGAAATTTCATCAGAATTTTTCCGGCATGCCTCAAGAAATTACTTTGTTCGCCTCTGAAGAAACATCAGCAGCTCTGATGAATGTTGAATACCTCTGAAGAAAAAAAAAGAAAGTTATATGCTTCTAAGAAAAATTTTGCTTCCAACTCTGATATCAAGTTTTGAAGACTCTGAAGACAAGGTTCAGTTGAACAAGTTATGAAGATTCTGAAGACATTACTTCTAAAGACTTTGAAGACTCTGATTCCACTTAGTCTTTCATCTTCTGGACTCATCATCACTACTCATCAGATAAAGTTGATCAGAAGTTAAGGTCAAGACAGAAACGGGTAATGAAAGAATCTGTACAAAAGTTCATTCCCATTTTGGTATAAACCGATTTTACATCAGTACTATTATATGGAATATGGTGAGACTTTACTACTATTATCTCTCACGGTCTTGTCATTAATGTTGCAACAGCTGGCATCAATATTTACGTTTGTACCCTCCAACGTTCAAACATTCAGCTATATAAAGAAGTCTCAACCTCATTGCTTCGAGCAACAAAAAGAACGATCAATATCACAAGTGAAATACGCACAGTCATAAAATCTATCAAAACACAAAGAGTTGTTGCTCATATTTGTGTAACACATTGTTCTTAATTTGTTTCATCTGCTTTATAGAAGCATCTTTGTAAACACTTTCTCTATATCTTCTTTGATATCATTTTTCCTCAAGTGACTAAGTGTTAATCTGTAGACTTTAAAGGGCTAAGGTGTTTTTCTAAACATTTAGACGAACTTGTTGTAATCTTTCTAGATTAGTGGATTAAGTCCTTTTTGAATGCGAAATCACCTTGGCGGGTTGACTGGAGTAACTTTGTTAACAGTGAAACAGGATAAAAATACTTGTGTCTACTTATTTTTATTCTCTTGTTAATCTTTTGTGCTGAAGGTTTTAAAAGTTTACATTTGGTAAAAACTCAATTCAAATCCCCTTTCTTGTGTTTTTGTCTACCTTTAGCTGTGAGGTTTATTGAAAAATAAGCAATCTACATATTATATAATAAACTCTGGGTACTTTCAACAACGTTTATTTATTTTAACCGTGGTAAAATGTTATTTACCTAAATGTATATACCACAGCGGCTGATACAAGTAACCATTGTAGTAGGTAGCGCGCGTCCTACCTTACTATCACGGTCTCGCGACTGTGGTGGAAATCATCATACATACAATCACCTCTTACCTCACAACGGTTGGTCAGGCTTCGTGGTATCCATTTTCCAACCGTTGTGGTATGACTTTTCCGTGGTACTGGTATTACATTTCGTAACTGTGTTTTGGTTATTGGGCTTCTCGTGGTCCTTTGGCCTTTCGTTCTTAGGACATGAAAATATGATAAAACATCATAAAGTAACCATTCGTAATGGTTAAATTATATTTATAAATAAGAAACTATAATAAAAAAAAAAGTTTAATTAGTTGAAAATCAGGTATAAGATAGTTTAATAAAAATATTTAATTATTCTTTTAAGGTGTACACTACTAAAAATAATATTGTATTTGTTGAATAAAATTTATCTTTTTTTATATAAGCAATAGGCAACTTGGCATTAAAAGAAGCAGTATAAATATTCACCCTTATACAGCCAAGAAACCAAGAAAAAATCAATCAACAAACAACAACCAATTACCAACCAAAATAAATAGAGCTATAAGAACTACTCCCAACATGCTCTGGGATTATTACACCAATTAACCTAAGTAATATTCCTCCCTTTCTATGGAAAACATTTAACCAATTCTAAGTTAAAGCCTTAATAAAATTCAACACATCCAAAATTATAAGAGTACAACACTTAAGAAGAATAAAATTTCTACAAAACCAAATAGACCAGTAAAAGGCAAGACCTTAAAACCAAAAAAAATATGAAAGAATTTAAATTTTGAAGCCTCACCACCAAAAAATCCGCAATAGTATCAACATCAATCCAAAAGAAAAATTTGTTTCATAAAAGATTAGAGAAAGCACATGACCAAAACAAGTGCTCCACATCCTCCTCTTCCCAAAAACACAAGAGACAAACCACATTATGAACACTTTCAATAATCCATCGCTTAGCTAATTCCATTCTAAGTGACAACTTATTGAGAACTAACCTCCAACCAAAAATAAAGATTTTGTTAAGAACCTTAGATTTTCAAAGACAAGCTAACGCTTTAGTTTTTAAAGGATCCAAAAATAGGCACTGAAACACAAGCTTCCCAAATTCTCTTATAACAATTTTAAACCCCAGACCCATCTTTATGCCTCCATCACAAGAAACGATCATTTTCAAGAGGCTTAGGCTCCATCCCATTCAAACGCGGAAGAAGCTCCTCCAAGAACAAAGTGCAAACTCCACTCAAGGCCACTCCATTAAAACCAATGTCCCACACCCAATAATTGTTTGACCAAGCCCCTGCCTCTCCCATTTTAAGCCGGGACCAAACACAACACCAAAATAATGTGGGAAATAAAACTTTAAGAGATAAGGAACCTAACCAATGATGTCTCCAAAAATCTAAGGACTTCTATTTTCAAGTTTACACAAAATGGAAGAAGAAACCCAATTATTATGATAGGATCTATCCACGGGTTCTCCAATAGAGCACAAGTCTTTCCAACACAAAGACCCATTCCTACTCGAATACACTCCACCTAAAACCTCTTACTTCACATTACCATACCAACAAGAGAGAAGTTCGGACAACAAAGAGGAATCCTCATTTAGAATCCTCCACTTCCACTTACTTAACAAAACAAGATTGAACAAACCACAACGTTTAACCCTCAAACCACCTTCCTCCTTAGATAAATAAATAGAATCCCAACTCACCCAACTAATCTTCTTAACATCATATCCCCCTCTCCATAAAAACTCTCTTTAGATCTTAATGATCTCATTAATAATCACCTTAGAAACCTTGTAAAAAGAGAGAAAAAAATAGACATATTTGATATAATGGGAATATAAAAGAACCACCCTATACCTCCAATAAAATTTATCTATTACAAGATAAATGAAATAGTTTCGTTATAATTTTGCATAAAAAATTTAAAGGAGTTATCACAATTCACAACAGAGTCCATTTGGATCTTGCATCTACAATTAAAACCCCACGCATTTGCCACAGAGAATCCAAATTCTTAGAATTCAAACAAAACATAACACACCTGAAACAAATTATTGGTGTGGCAAAATTTTTACAATAAATAATTAGAAAATTAGTATAAGATAAATATATAAACAGAAAAGCACATGAGCACAACTGTACCATACAAACCTAATAATGATACTTTCAAATAGATTTATTGACATACTGACTAACAACTCACAATGTATTAAATAGGTATTATATTATGCATAAGGTTGATTCCATCATTAAATCAATAAACTCACAACTATATCAAATAAAATATGATGAAATTTATTGATCCATAGTTTTTAAGAAAATCCATAGTACAATACTAGTTTATATGTGCAGAATTAGCTTACATTATATAGTAGAAATTATAGTACTAAAAATCATGATGATTGTTTTTATCTTTATGAGACAATAGCCAAAACCAGTCGTTGTTTTGTTGCACTCTTTGTTTTTAAGGGACAATTGGTGACACTAAAGCTGTCCTCATATATATCATGTCTCATCAACCAGTACTGGTTTTTATTGTATGCTATTGCAATTTCTTCTCATCGAGTTCTCATTGAATCAACTTAGTATTTAGAAATTAACTAATTAAGTTACTTTTCAACTGTCTTGCAATATCATAATTAGGACAACCCTATACTTTTTCAACTGAATTCTCCAAACCTTTAGTTTGTTATTGACATATCCAATTCCTACTATTACATCAAAACTTTGTAAATTGGTTGCCGAGATCTTTTTATTTGTCGGATTCAAGGATTAGTGGTTAAATTTCACATAGTTTGAATTTGTAAAAGAAGTGATTCATATACTGAATCGTTAAGATTTTGGGTGGAGATGTAACATCTCCCTCATATGTGTTTCTGGAGCATTGATTTCATTGTTACTCTCGTCTTCTTTAGACTTTGCAGCAAGTAGTATCAGAGTCTTTGATTCGGCTTGTGCATGAGCGAGATCTAAATACTAATTTGAATCTTGTTGAGTGTGTAGAAGATTGTTGGTTTCAACTGTTAATGGTTAAATTTCATGTAGGGTATGAATTGTAAAATATTGAATTTATAAAAAAGTTGGTCCATATACTTAATGATCATGCAGACATGCTTGATATGTCCACACCAATAAATTATGTTGCATTTAACCACTTTTAGTATCAAAATTATTACAAGTGTTTATGTTCTTAGTATTATTTCTTTTGTAATAATAATAGTACTATATTTTAGTCCATAGTCACATAATTCGCAGGTACCCCTGCGAACCGCGAATTGGTTCGCGAATACCGGTTCGCGGTACTTTTGCGAATTGGTTCACACGAATTCGTGTAGAATTCACGTAAAATGAAATACCCACGAACCAAATATAAATTTCAAGTTTAAATGAGACAATAATAGTCAAATAAACTAGAAATTAAAAAAAAAACCTTCTCAACTAATTTTTTAATTAGGATAATGTCTTTATCACTTTGATAAAAGTGAATATTAATGACCATCATCAATTAAAATAAAACAGTTGTGAGCTGATATAAGAGTAATGAGTATATACTAGCTATTTATAACTGATTTTTCAAAGTAGTGTTAATAAAATAGTGGATGTGGGACTATGAAGTCTTTCTCCCAACCAATTTTTAATATAAGTAAACAATTTTTTAATAATAGCGTACTGATTATTATATTTGAACGTACCACGAACCCAAATACCGTACCGACTATATATACCCCTCACGTACCGAATTCTTAGAGAGTTGCGAACCGCGTACCCGAATTCGTACCACGTACCGAAACGAATTGCGAACCATGTGACTATGTTTTAGTCATTAAAGAAAAAAGGTTCATATCCCAATTTTACAAGATTACTGTCATAACTTTAATGCATTGGCTTTAGGTATTGAAACGATCTCAAGAGTTTCAAAAAAGCATCATTAAAATGAATAATGTATATGTACTTGGACGGGTGAACAAATGCACACATCATTTAAATGCTTTTGAGAAACACACTTATATACAGTACTATTAGAGAATCTCAAAAGCACTAGAGAAACAACACACCAGTCACCAATGCTACAAAATCACAAAAGATTGACACTATCACAATTTCACTCAACCACTAAAAATTTCAAAGTGTAATATTTCATCAATCAATCATGAAGAGTAGAAAAAGATGTAGCAGAAATGTTGATATGGATCATGATATAATAATCATGGAAGACTTATCTTGGATATTAGAATCTACAGATGTGAAGGTAAGCCATGTGTTAATTAATGCTTATTTTAAATTAGGGTAAGTTTGACAAAATCAAATAATATTTGTTATTATAAACAAAATAGTATTAATCATAAGTATAAGGATACTCCAACCCATTACATAATATACAAGAAAATCAAAGAAATATGATTTTGTTGAAATTCCAAACTAGTTGTGTGTGTTAAATTTGGGATAAAATTAGAAAGGGTTATATATAATGCTTATATAAGATAAATTAGGTACCTGAATATGAACTTTGCAGAGAGCATAACACCGCCACATCATCACCATGGTTTTTTAATTTTATATAAAACTAAATCTGAGGTTAACTTTAACCCTACCTCAAAGAAAAACTAGATCCTGGACTTTATATATAATTTTTTTTTTCTTATGATGGCAATTTGCAAGCTTATAGAAAAAAAATTAACTTGGTATCCTTGAAACCCTAAGAACGGAACCAGAATTAAACCATTTTGATCAAAGAAAGTTTAATCAAAATGTCAGAAAATTCACTTCTATATATTTTTTTTATTCTTCTGAAAGGCTCAGAACATTGACTTTAACTATTCAACTTTTATATGAATTACAGAATATAAAATTGTTATGAACACAATAAATACATAAGGGTACGGTTTGAATTTAGAATCTTACCCCTCAGAGAACTTGAAGAAACCATATTGAAATAGAAACAAGAAGATCCAAGATCCAAAATTTTGGAAACTTTAAATTAAGATAGATCTGTTGAAATCATTTATTGCTGATGCAGCATCATCAAGATTCTCAATACTAAAAAAACTCTTATCAGTGTGTGGTCACACCAATTGAAGAATTTGTATGTGAATCTTGATGCTGCTGCACCTGCAAACAACGACTATGATGAATTCGTCTTTGCTTAACAATGTGTTTTTGGTTTTTTGGGTGATATATTGAATTATGAGTCCAATTGGTTGATGAAGAAACCCTCAACGAAACTTTGCTATTTATAAGTGAAATTCAACTTACAGAACCCTAACAGAATATACTCTTTCCATAATTAAATTAATGGCTCAAAATATAGAGAGAGAGACAGGCACAACCTATGAACAAATTGTATGATGTTTGTTGTGGTATGATGGATGGATGGATGAAATTTTGGTGGTGTATCCATGGTATATTTATACTAAATTTTCTCTTTTTTATTTTTTTATTTTATAATTTTAGTCAATTTTTTTATCATATTTATATGTGAATATTTTTATTTTTGAATTTTGTAAAGGTATGATATAAAGATTGCCAATAATTCAAGTTGCAGGTGATAAGATGTTATAATTATATTTTTAATATTTTTTTTTAAATTAATTTAAATTAGTATGATTGTTAAATTTAAAGTTTTTATTAACTATTGAATTTGAAAATCTTGTTAAATAGATCTAATTTGTAGAGATTTATAGTATTTGTAAACTATGTGATATTTTTATCAATTTATATTATTTTAACATATAATATATTATTTAAAATATATATAGATACTTATTTTTATATACCATTGAATGTCTATTTGTATATATAATTATTAATATAATATAAGATAATTTAACTGTTGAATTGATACTATTTTAGAATTGTGATTGAGTGGACGAGTGATTTAGTTCAATTGGTATATATATATATATATATATATATATATATATATTTTTATAAAAGTTCAATTGGTATATGTTAGTTGAAAATTTTAACTCATACCCCATCATTTATTCTCCTACCCCTATATTATATTTTTTTTACCAAAATATCCTCATATAAATAAGTGTAAAATTTTCCTAATTTAATTATTTGATCCACAATTTAATAAATAAATCTATCTTTAAAAGCTGCTTTATTAATATTCTTAACAAATATGACAAGTATTATCTATATTATTATATAATTTTATAATATCTCCATCAAAGATTTTCCGCTAAAATTTTTTCCTTTAATTAATTAATTAAATATAAATATACTTATTATTAACTCCATTTAAAAATTCCGACAAACTCATTCTTATATTTTAAATAATTATTAATTAACAAATGCAATAAGACATGTTTAAAAAAATTTTAAAAATGCAGCCACCTATCAAAAATTAATTAAATATAAATATGTTATTATTAACTCCCTCATTTAAAACTTCTAACTAAGTCACATTCTTATATTTTGAATAATTATTAATTAACAAATGTAATAAGACACATCCTAAAATTTTTTTAAATGCAGTCAGCTACCAATAATATGTTAACATAGTAACTATTCAACATAACTTTTCTCTTCATTCTATTAATTAATTTTTTATTATTAATAATTAAATAGTATTATTATTACTTTTATAATAATTAAATTAAAATATTTAACATGTTTATTTCTCAAATTTCTCTACGCTCAACACTCTCTATTTATATCATACAAATAATTAACCTTTCTCCACTCATAACATCTCTCTAGCCCCACATTAATAGGACACATAATAATATTAAATTAAAAAAAATTAAATAAAAAAATTAAATGTATAATGTAAACCTTAAATTTACTTAATACAAAAATAAATTAATAAATATAATTCATGAAACGGTTAAAGTTTTTTATAGCCCCACTAATTTCATTACTTTATTTCATTTCTTCCCACTAATCAAATTTATATCTCATCAATTTATACATTTATTTTACAGTAAAATAAATGTATAAATTGATGAGATATAAATTTGATTAGTGGGAAGAAATAAAATAAAATAATGAAATTAGTGGGGTTATAAAAAACTTTAACCATTTCATGAATTATATTTATTAATTTATTTTTGTATTAAGTAAATTTAAGGTTTGTATTATACGCCTAATTTTTTTTTTTTTAATAATATTATGTGTCCTATTAATGTGAGGTTAGATAGATGTTATGAGCAGAGAGAGATTAATTGTTTGTATGATATAAATAGAGACCGTTGAGCGGAGAGAAATTTGAGAAATAAACATGTTAAATATTTTAATTTAATTATTACATAAGCAATAATAATACTATTTAATTATTAATAATAAAAAATTAATTAATAAAATTAAGAGAAAAGTTATGTTGAATAGTTACTATGTTAACATATTATTGGAAGGTGACTGCATTTTTAAAAAATTCCAGGATATGTCTTATTACATTTGTTAATTAATAATTATTCAAAATATAAGAATGTGACTTAGTTAGAAGTTTTAAATGATGGAGTTAACAATAATATATTTATATTTAATTAATTTTTGGTAGGTGGCTGCATTTTAAAAAAAAAAATTAGCACATGTCTTATTGCATTTGTTAATTAATAATTATTTAAAATATAAGAATGAGTTAGTCAAAAGTTTTAAATGGAGTTAATAATAAATATATTTATATTTAATTAATTAATTAAAGGAAAAAGTTTTAGCAGAAAATCTTTTTTTTTTTTGATAAGCAAGGTAACTATTAACATTAAAGGAGGTACTAGGGGTACCCCAATCCCAATTACAAAAGGACCCTAAGGTTTAATTCAAACCTTACAAAAAATCAAATGGATATAAAGTCATTGATAAAAATGACAAGGCATATTTCCCCTATGTAACAAAAGAAGCCACCACCAAGATTGAAATTTAATCGTATTTACTATTCCTTCCGGATCACATATACCATCCTGAAAAATAATTTGGTTTCTGGCCCACCAAATTCCTTCACAAACCAACAACCAGAAACTAAACGCAATCTTACTCGATTTTTTGTTTTTCACATTCACCATCCAGCGTACAATATGTCTAGGTGGAGTAGATTCACTAAAGTAGTTTACATCCAACCAGTCACAATTTTTTTTCCAAATGAGAGATGATTTGGAACAAGAAAAGAAGAGATGCACGGTATTCTCAATATGTAAAAAACAGAAAGGACATACCGTTTCGTGAGGATTTGAAATAATGTTACGGCGAAGAAGATTACATCTTGTTGGAAGTCTATCTAGAAGCAAACGCCAACCGAAAATCTGTACTTTCAATGCAACCAGGCAGCCCCACATCTCTTTCAAAATCGTCTTAATTTCGTCTTCAATGTGCGTTCCACTACCCCCTTGAATCAGCTCTTGGTAGTACGATTTTACCGAATAATTGTTAGACCGACTTTTGAACCAAACAAATGAATCTTCCACCTCTCTTTGAATGGATACGCCATGAAGTAATTGTAGCATCTCATTGTATTCCGCCAAAACATCCGGTGATGTATTGGCCAGTTGGAAATCCCACATCTAGTAATTATTTTCCCACTTTCCCATATCAGCCACCACCCTATCTTGATTTTCCACAGAAAGAAAAACAAGAGGAAAACAGTCTTTCAAAGGGATATTCCCAATCCATCTTGCTTTCCAAAATAATATCGATTCGCCGTTTCCCAACCTGCAAGAGATATAATTTCCAAAAAGGGCAGACTCTGGGATGTTCCTGTTATACCAAATATCTCTCCACCATTGTGAATCTTTTACACCTATACCATGATTTTCATTACTCGCGAGAAATTTGAGTTGGTCGCCATAACGCTCTCTCATTATTGGACTCCATATAGCCTCCTTCTCAGTTAGGATTCTCCATTTCCACTTGGATATAAGGGCAACATTAAATAAACCAAGATTCTTCACCCCCAAACCGCCCTCTTCTTTACTTTTGCACGTATCCGACCAACTTATCCATGTAATACCCTTTTTGAATTCACAGCCTTGCCATAAAAAACCTCTCTGAATACTAGTCAAAACTTTCAAAACTTTGGTAGGTGCCTTATAAAATGAAAGACTGTGAATAGGCAAGTTTGTGATAACAGAATTTAACAAAGTTACTCTCCCTCCAATGGAAAGTAACCTGCCCCTCCACCCAGCCAGCCGGCGCTTGAAACAGCTTACTATATGTTCCCAATATGACAGTCTTTTATGGTTATCCCCAACTTTAATTCCAAGAAATAAGAAAGGAATCTTACCAGATTTGCAATTCAAGAACTGTTCTGCAGCACTGATAAAGGAGTTCTCCACATTGATTCCAAAAACACTGCTTTTACTCATATTAACATTCAACCCAGAAACCAAAGCAAATCCTTTCAATATTGCCTTAATAGCCCACAAGCTGTACCATGCTCCATTACAAACAATTACCGTGTCGTCAGCGAACTGTAGTAACTTGTAAGCTGTACCACTATTAACATGAAAACCCTGCAGCAGTCCCTTGGAAGAAGCTCTTTCAACTAAACATGCCAGACCTTCAGCAACTATTGCAAAAAGAAACGGGGAGAGTGGGTCGCCTTGGCGTAACCCACGATGTACCTTAAAATCAGAAGTCGGACTCCCATTAACTAACACAGACATATAGCTCGTAAAAACTCCACCGTCTAACCAATTTAACCACCGCTGCCCGAAACCCATCGCAACTAAAATTGTTCTCAAATAATCCCAGTCCACACAATCATAAGCTTTTGAAAAATCAACCTTAAACAGAACACAACTTTGCTTTTTCTTTTTCGCAACATCTATAACTTCATTTAAAACCAATACTCCATCTAACAGTTGTCAACCAGGTATAAAAGCTGTCTGAGATTTCGAAATCACCTTATCTATCACCATCCTTAGTCTTCCTGCCATCAATTTTGCCACAACTTTATATACACATCCAATAAGGCATATTGGCCGATATTCCGACAGATTCTGGGGGTTCTCCACTTTTGGGATCAGAGTTAAGAAAGATGAACCCATTGCCTTTGACAACTTAGACGAAATGAAGAATTCTTGAACACAATTGATGAAATCTTCTTGAACAATCGCCCAACATTTCTGAATAAAACCCAATGAGAAACCATCAGGTCCGGGACTTCGATCCGGAGCACAACTGCGAACAGCTTCCAGAATTTCATCATTTTCGAAATTCCTTTCCAACATCAAGCTCTCCTTCACAGACAATCTCAGTAAACCATCAAAATTAAGAAGTGGTCTTGTCACGTTTTCCTTACAGAACATTTGGCTAAAGTGTTCCAACACTGCCGACTTCACTCGACCAACATCCTCGAATGTCTCACTCCCAACTGTCACAGAATTGATGTTATTCTTCCTCTGCCTCGATTTGAGTAAACAATGAAAGTACTTTGAATTGTTATCTCCCGGCTGAATCCATCTTACTCTAGATTTTTGATGTAACAAACTCTCCTTCATCTGTAGTGATTTCCATAGGTCTCTCTGAGCCATTCCTCTATCATTAAGATTCTCAACAGATGCCTTCCCATCAGAATCAGCTAATTCTCCCTCAACCCTGTTTATATTCTCTATACTCATGTCAGCTTGTAAGTCAACCCATCCAAACACGTGAGTGTTCCACCATCGTAATCTTGCATGTAAGAGCTGGAACTTCTTGGTAAGAACATAAGAAGCAGTCCCCTCAATCTCAAATGACTCCCATTCCTCCTTTACGAATTCCAAAAAGTTTGGATGATCAAACCAAGAATCAAATACTTTGAAAGGCTTAGGTCCCCAATTGGTATTTCTCCCTCTAAGCCACACGGGTCGATGATCTGAAATACCTCTTAATCCCACATTTTAGTTTATCGTATTCCACATATTCGCGATATCTCTCGAAACGATATATCTATCCAGCCTGCTCATACATGATCCAGAATGATTACAATATGTAAACTTACTTCCCACTGTAGGCAAGTCTACCAAGTCCATTATATCCAGAAAATCTCTAAACTCTCTCATCTCTGCCTTGTACACAGCCCCTCTGCCAATTCTTTCCCCTGAATTTTTAATAGCGTTGAAATCTCCTCCAATCACCCAGCTTGCCCCTTGATGTTTAGATTTCAGTTCAATTAAAGATGTCCAAAGGCTTATTTTGTCTGATATATTACATCCAGAATAAATGTTGATGAAGAAGATATTTTTTTCTCCATATTGAATTAATGCACAAGTAACCTGGTCCCCTAAGGCTTGAAATAGGTTCAATAAAACCTTTTCTCCACATTGTCACCATCCCCCCTGATAGTCCTTCTGAATTACTTGCTGACCACTCTACATCATCACCACCCCATAACCTTTGAACTAATTTATCATTCATTAATTTGCACTTTGTTTCTTGTAAATAACATATGTCTGCACTTCCTTTCATTATAATACTTCTGATTTTCCTAACTTTCAGACTTCCACCACACCCTCTTATATTGAATGAGAGACAATTCATTTCACCCCTTTAGCTGACCCCTTCATTTCCTCATATTGTATTCTGCCTTTCTCTTCCATCATTCTGATTTTTTCCACCAAATGATCTTCATCCTCTAAGCCACCAATTCCTATGCTCTTCATAACAGACCGTAATTTAGCCGGAAGGTCTTCAACAGTTTTTTTTATTCGATGGTTACTTTGGACAACATCTCCATCACTTACTGATTCGCAGCAGAGAATGCTTCCCCCTGAGAATCTTGAATCAGAATCTTCAGCCTCCACCATATGCTTTCCATTTTCCATGAGAGGTTCAATCTGTTTTGGCTGCTCAGAATGTAACAAGGCAGCAAAATAAGAAGGAGAGAAAGGTATTTGTATGCTGGAATAAATATCCTTGATGGATTTCTTCCTTCTACTCTTTGAGACCTTCAATTCTTCAACCACCTTCCATCTCTCATTTTGATTTTGGCTCACCCTTAACTGTACAGAATTTTTATTATACTCCTCAGGACCACTCTGAATTGCCAAGCATCCACCCTTTTCGCACTCCTTATTCAATGAGTTTTCTCTTAATTCTGGGCCTCCATAGTCCTGTCCAAGGTATCCCCTCGCACCCTCTTATAATGTTTTCTCCACCATTCTATCCTGATTTATATTCATATTTGTAGCAGATATTCTCTCCAAACTGTTCAGACTTGAAATAGTGTTTTCTTCTGAGTCTGCAACCTCCTTATTGTTTTTTCCATGACCTATCACATCCCTTCCACCCAAATTCTCAACCAACTGACCTCTTAAGTTCACCTCTTTACTGGTAGTTTGTTCTTGCTTCTCATGATTGCTTTGTGACATTGTATCCTCATCACTATCACCAACATCTCCTTCTTCTAAATTGTCCCAACCTTTTCCTCCCTCTCTATGTTCAGCCTCACTACTGAACTCATCATCCTCTTCTTCATTCACAGATTCACTCACAATTTCATCTCCCTCCTCCACCAAAATCCTCTTAGGCCCATGGAATTCTTCAATAATTTTGATATTGTAGATATCATCGTTTACACCTAAATTAAATGACTCATTCAAGTTCAAAACATATTTTGTTTTGATCAAAAATCTTGCGACATCAAACAGCTCAAGCTTCTCAGTTTGGACGTCGCTTCTGATAAATTCACCAACAGTTCCAAAAATCAACTTGAAAGTTTCTTGATTCTAGGCGTGGCAGGGTAATCCGTAACAGCGTACCCACGTAAGTCTCTCGTTATCCACATCACTTTGAGACCATGGGTGGATTTCAGAAAACCATTTGGTTATCCAATCACAGTCTTCCTCTATCAGCTCCTTAACTTCACCTGCATCTATGTCTTCTAATAAGCACAGGTTCGCCCCCAATGGTATAGCTCTGATTTTAAAGCAACCTTTCGAGTACAGAGCATCTTGTATGTTATAAGTATTTCCACTTTGATTGACTCTACGAACAAAGCACTTCTCAAATCTAGCAAGTTCTCTATCCGACACCTTTACTTCTAGATGAGCAAACTTTGGTTTTTTTGACCCAACGAATTCCTTTGCTTCCTTAGAATTAATCTTTCCACCCCCATTCTTTGTTCCAGATACCATCTGGGCAAAAGACACATTTCCTCTAACATTATGCCAAGTTCTTCCTTCTTGATGAGGTCTCACACCCCCCCCCCCCATCAAATCTCCTATCACCCACTTTCTTGTTGTTTCCTTCATATCCATTAGTCACATTTCTCTCAAATCGTGGTAAATTTGCAAAGATTTTCCTCCCAGAGATGAAGATGTTATCTAGCTGAATCCCCAATAATCTAGGGTTATCTACTTCCCTAAATCTAACAAAACCAAATCGTTTACCCCTTCTATCTCTTCTAGACGGAATAAATACTTCCTCCACTACCCCATACTCTTTGAAGATACTGAACATTTCCTTAGCATTGTAATCATTCAGAAATTCAGTGAAGAAAAAACTGGTAATAGAAGTTGAGTTGTCACTCTTACCTTTTCCCCCATTAGCCTTCCACGTTGAAGCATTTTCCTTCTTGTTGAACTCTGGTTTTTTTCCTCGTTTCTCAATCCAAACACCCATTTCCAACCACACAAAAAACCTAAACTAACCAGACCACAAGAGAAGGGAAACTAGCTCAGAGGAAGGCAAGTCCCTAATCCTAAGATTAGGACTTTAAACCAAATCCTCCGAACTAATCACATACTCCTTCTCAGGGATCGAGCCTAGTGGTTCAAGTGGGATTAAGATTGAGTATTCAACCTAATATGTTGAAATGTTTTCCGCCGCCGCCGCCGCCGCCGCCGTATGTTTGATATTATAAGATTATATAATAGTATAGATAATACTTGCCATATTTGTTGAGAATATTAATGAAGCAATTTTTAAATATAGATTTATTTATTAAATTGTGGATCAAATAATTAAATTAAGAAAATTTTACACTTATTTATATGAGGATATTTTGGTAAAAAAAAATATAATGTATGGGTAGGGGAATAAATGATGGGGTATAGAGTAAAATTTTCATGTTAGTTGAGTCAATTGAGTATAATAATTTCGATTTATGACGATAATATTTATGTATTTATTTAAACAAATTTTTAAAGAAAAACTAAGTAAAACTAACTTTTAAAGGAAAAAAAAGGCCTCATTCCTATTAGAGATTGACACCACGAGAAACTTTTTAACATCATATTTAAAAAAAAAAATTCAAATTGTAAATGTTAAAAAAATAAAAAAAACTTCGTATTTGTCTATTTTTTTTAACAAAATGATAGAGAGAAACTCCAACATCTCTCTAATCTTCTAACTTACATCCATAGTACACCACTACTTAACCACTGCATGCTTCACCTAATGTTTCTTTGTCCTTTGGCGGAAACAATTTGGCATCGCGTAGGCTAGTGGAGCGGTATCAATTCGATCTTCGGTGGGTGTAGTTGGTCTTTCTTTGTCGATTGGTGTGGTAACGGTAGAGGAAGTTCTGAAAAGTCAAGGTTGGGTTCGATATGGTTTGCGACAACTTGAAGCATTTAGAAAGCTAGAAATTGTTTGATTTTCAATTCTATTCCAATTAGTATACCTGATATTTGGTGGGAGATTAAATTTCTAGCTTGGAAGTGGTCTATTTTGAATGATATTTCTCATTCCAACTCTGATTATCTAGCTTCTTGTATGAATCCTCTTGGAGATTAGCTAGGTTGGTGTTGGTGTGGAATCTCATTTCTTCTGTTGGATTTTTTATAAGGTTTGCATACATCTGGTATTCAGGTTTTATATTATATTGCTTTTAAAAATAAATAAAAAAACCACTGCAAAATCACCATTCAACCACTACAAAACCATCAATAAACTATCTAAGCATGGAATGGAAAAAAGTAATAAGAAATTGTCACTACTATAAATAATACATTTCATGACAAAACTTTCACCTCATCCAACCAGAAGCTGAGGTAAAAGGTCAAGACGCATCATATTCTATTTTATTTTTTAATATATATCACATATTCTCTCAATTTCTAAATATAATCAAGGAAAAAAATAATTCAGAACATACTTCAAATCTCAATATCAGCGTTTTATATTTTTATTTCTTTAAAAGTGATATCTTTCTTTTTTATTTTATTTTTAATTTTTAAATTAATAATCTATTCCTTCGGTTATATTTAATAATTAAAGGATTAGATTATCATATTATACTATAAAAGCACTTGTTAATCAAATTTTATCATAAACCTAACTTATATTTAGAGTTCGAAATAGGTCAGGTCACCTAACAGGGGCCTGCGACCAAGTCTACACAGGCTCAGGCCAAGCTAGGGTTGTTTTTTAAATAAAAAAGGCATATGATTTTTTTATAAGCCTATTTAGTTAAAAAGTCTAGGCCTCAAACCATATAAAAAGTCTTTTAAGTCTATCAAACTGGCCAATTTAAATAAATATGAATAATTTTTTATTATCATTATGTTATGTTTTGTACTTTGAATTAAAATATATAAATAAAACTTGGTTATCTTGTAGAACTTATGAAAATAAGATGAAAACATATTATGAACAATGTCATAATTTTTTTCATAAATTCTCTTAAACAAATTGTCTCACAAAACCTATACTAATAGGTAAGTTAAAATAAGTCAATGCAAACACACTTTTAGTCTCATTGATCTTTTAGTTTGTTAGTATATTTAAGCATGATTTGAATTGCATATTTACATATGTTTGAAATAAATAGAATTTTAAGTAGGCTAACAGGCTAACCAGACCTTCGAAAATGTCAGGCTAAGGCCTAAAACAAAGCCTATGACAGGCTTCAGGCCGGGCTTAGGCTTCGGTTTTTTTGGTAGGTCAGGTTTAGACTTGTTAAAGCCTAACTCGGCCCAACCTATTTCCACGATTGCTTATATGTAGTCGTTCCAAAGTCTTACGTATCATTCTTTGTAATGGATTGGAAGACAAAAGAAATATTCAATGTTCGTCAATATTGAACAAAACATTTTTTTCTGTCCTTGCAATCTATCTCACATGATGATGTTGTATTTTTGTAATAATCTTCCTATTGTTGCTTTTCTCGGATGAAAATATTGAAAAATTTATTCCTAAACACAATCATTTATTTCTCTTTCATGTGGAAGCATTTCATATGAAAACATTTGCTCGTGATAATGAAATCTCTCTGGCATGGATTACAAGTACAGAAAAAAATTCTCTTAGTTGAAACAAATAACTTATCAAAAATTTGAAAAAATAGGTTGTTCACCAAGAATCCATTATTAAACTCTTGATTTTTTTAAACAAATTATTTTAATATTCTGTGTAAACAATGTAAATATAAAAAAAAATTCCCCTTAATTTTTAACAGAAACCGAGAGGTAAGTGGCGCTTGGTTTGGAACACATTTTATTGTTTTTTATTTAAAAAGTAATACATTTTATCTCGGTTTTGAGTAATAATTGAGGTAAATTATAAGTGTGTTTATTCAGTTTCTTCACCGTCCTTATACAAATCTTTGAAGTACATTTAATGAGTATCAACGCTCAAGACACTCTCATTTGTGATCCTCGTGAAACCTAAAACACTCATTATAAAAGCATTCTGAATATTGAAAATTTGATAATGAAAACTTTGAAACTGAAGGATGCGTTCTCATTATTTTGTTGGGAAAAATTCTCAAGGATTGATTTGAAGAGTAGAAAATTATTTGGGCTCAAGGTTTGTGTTTTTAAATAATCATATAACTGAAACCATATTTATTTATTTTATTTCTCTAACCTTTTTTTATTTTATATCAGACATTTGATCTTCCTCAAGATCAATAAAACAAGGATTCCAACATTTTCTCTTCTCAAATATATCCAGCATTTGTTCTTCACCGACAACGATGGCGATGAATCGAATACAACATTTTTACTTTAATATTCTGTGTAAACAATGTAATATTCTGTTTAAACAATATACTTTGTAAGCAAATTAATTTATTAACATTCTGTATAAACAGTGTAATATATATATATATATATATATATATATATATATATATATATATATATATATATATATTCTCTCGGTTTTGTTATTAAATCAAAAGGTATATAATGCTAGTTTTGAAAATGTTAAAAACTATTGTAGGGGATCAAACTCATGACCATTTAAACTAACCCCTCGGTTATTTTTAAATCGAGGGGTAAAGTAGCAACTTTTCATGAAGCTCTTTGGTACCTTACCTCTTTAACCGAAGTTAAAATAACTTCGCTTCTGGGGTTACATGTGTTTTTTGTAGTAATGGATCGACCAAGAGAAAATCATCAAAACAAGTGGGACGCGCACTTAAGTAGTAGGAGGAGACATATTAACTGTAATTGACATTAAGAGAAACATTGCATACAAATCAGAATAAATTCAAGTGCAAAGGAAAAATAAGAATAACCTGTAAAATAAAAGTGCGGAATTTGTATTGCAAATAATGCTGCAGGCTTGTTCGAAATCCAAAGTACAGCAACAAAAATAAAATTACAATGAAATTGCGACAATGCCTCGATGTGAGTAATTACCACTTTGAAGGTAAATATATGCCTAAGAATCTAAATGGAATTTGACAGAGCTTTCGCGTGTAAAATCGGGTATCTAAAACATGACCAGAGGATCCTATATGTAGAGAAAAATTCAGAAGATAACTGCCAGGTCGTGCTCCTTGTCTGGAGGGAAAATGGAGTAGCAATAACTGCCCAAGACAGTTGCAGAATTTGAATTCTGCAACTGCGCTGTCATGGCGAGCGCCACCAGGCCATGGCGAACGCCATGTTCCTGGCCTTTTTAAAAACATGAAATTCTAGGCTATGGTGAACGTTATATCAGTAAATCAGTAGATTTTCTTCTTTCTTGCTGGATTTTCCTCTTCTTTCACTATTTTTCAACTTTTCTCCCGATTCCGCAACAAATGAAGCTGTCAACTGCAAAACGCACAAAACATAGTCAAATGCAAATAAAACTTGAATAAAAACAAACGAATCATATGTGCAATGAGCCTAAAAATACGATACGATTTCTCATTATCAAACTCCCCCGCACTAAGACTTTTGCTTGTCCTCAAGCAAACTCCCAACACATATAAAAATAGTAGGTACAATATCTGAAACGAAGGCATGACACGACTTTAAAACGGAACATAACTAATAGGCTAATGCTAAAAGATAGGTACTAGACTTTGACAACGAGGATACCGTAATGTCACATATCCGCACTTGCGAACAAAAACTCCCCCCTATGCGATACTAATCCAAATCATACCATTATAACTCGACCTACATTCCTTGTTTCTTTTTCCCTCTTTTTCATTCTCGCGCGATCACATTAAGCCTGTTATCCCCGCACTCGCACGGTAAGTGAACCTGTTAGTGTTCATGATCTCGATATTCAACGTTTTGCTCTTTTTCTTCTTTTCTTTTTCTTTTCTTTTCGAATTTCAAAAATCTGATCCGTTGGGCTAAATGGCTGGGTGAGGGCCACTTAACTTAGAAGGAAACGGATTCTTTCATTCTCTTTTCTAAAAAGAATAGCTCAATTCAAATCATTATTATTTTTCGAGATCACCACATATTTGCATCAGTTCATTACTTAGCGTGTGTTTTGGGATGGTGCTAACCACTAACATAAACTACTAAAGAGACTACTACATAAACTCAGAAATCAAGGTCTCAGCATAATGGTTATTTAGATCGGTGTCGCATACTTAGGGAGTCTAGGGTGCTAAAACGGTACCGATGATATCAATACTTTCCCAAGTCTAACTAATATAGCCTAAAAGTGAAAAGTGCCATGCTCTTGAATCAGATGAAAAAAAATTCGTTGGGGTCGTTTTTTATCAAACTTATGGGAATTATCTAACGAAAGAAAAAGATGACATACTATAGGACTTAATTAACGCATAAAAGACTTGACATAACTAAAATGGAAGTAAACTAACTAGAAAGACATAAAATAACTGAAAACTAAAAACAAAGCAATAAAGCTCCTCCCCCACACTTGAACCGAACATTGTCCCTAATGTTTTAGTACAAGATGAAAAAGGAGTGGAAAAACTTGGAGAAATCAATGGTGGCGGCCTCGGGCGCGGTGACGTCCAAATCCTCTGCCAATAGCAGGGTTAGGAACATGCTACACTAGCTTTCTCAAAGTGGTAACCTCCATCCTCATGCCCTCCATCTGCTCAGTCAGATCTACCATATCATGCTTTATCCGATCGGCAAAATCAACCTGCTACTGGTTGGCAAGATCCACAGCAACTCTGAGGTTCTCCTGCTGACGCTGCAAACTCTGGAGTAATAAGTCACGCTTCGCCTCCCTGTCATTTCGAAACCATGGTTCGGATAAGATGTCATCTAGACTGCTCCGGATGGCAACGTAATCGTACTCCTCCCGAGGCTGGTATGTACCTGAAAATTGGTCAAAAAATGTGGGTGTAGTGTGTGCTCGGTGACTAGGCCATGGGATGTCAGCATTGGCACGGGGGATAGTCTGTGGTGCAAATCCTATGGTCGCAGCATAGGCCTTGTTAACAATTTCATCCTCAAGGTTTTGGGTCTCAGTGTCAAATAACCAATTAGTGCTAATGTGTGTCGCACATGGTAAATCAATACTCATCACCTCTCTGTTCCTAATCATTAGCCTATACTTGTCACTCGGTAGATTCTTGATAAGGCGCATGTTGCGGCAATAATCTAAATCAACAAAAGGAACGGATAATCCCTCGAGGGTAGCCAACTCATCATGCAGGCCCAAAGCAAAATCTATGGAGGTAATCACTCCTCCGACACAGATGTGACCACCGGACCTACCGGCGGCATATCCAAAGTGAGCTAACAAGAATGGGGTAGGATTAACCTTAGTCTTCGATAAAGCACACTAAATGAAAAATAAGCCCTAGGGCACGGCCAGTGTCGATATAAGTGTATCGTGTTGCTTCAACAGGCCTTTTGCAAAGCTTGTGGAAAACAGGCCTTTGACGCTCACCAAGGATGCCTTCGGGAAATTTGATTCCCATGTAGTCGATGTCACAAGCAACTCTAGGAGGCATTCTGAAAATTTTGAAAGGGTTGAGAGATTTTGGAAGATTAAAAAAAACAGTGAGCAAGAGAGTTTGAGAGTGGTAGTGATGATGAAGTTAGAATGAGATTTTGAGGTTTATATAGAAAAAGAAAAGGTATATGGATGGTTGGGGGTTAAGGTGATGATTAATGGGAGTTATTTGAGTGGTTATATAGAAGTATGGGAATTTGAAAGGAGTTTAGGTTGGAAACCGCGCAAAATTAGTAACAGAACACGCGCAAAAAAACGGCTCGTTCCGTCTCCATGGCGAATGCCATTAAGCACATGGCGAACTACATGTGTTTAAACGTTGGAATTTTTAAAATATGAACTGATGGCTAACGCCATCTTGCAATGGAGAACGCCATTGATCAAAAATGTGGAAATTTCAAGTTTTAAGGTTTAGAACCAGAATTTTTTTGTTTTTAATATATTAAACAAGTGTAATGCAAAGAACTAATTGCAGAAATAATATTTTGAGATTAAAAATTGCATGAATGGAAAAACAAGCATGAAATACTATGAACAGAGATAAATGACATAAATGAAAATCACATTAATTCAATAACCAGAACAGCATGTCTTCGCCGATGAATTGACGATACAGTAAAGTAAGAACTACAACAGAATGAAATACAATAATAACCAAAACAGACTAAAACATAAAAACAACGAAACTCCATCGGTACATGTCATAAATCATCTACTAAATTTTCTACTGAATGAATGGACTTGCTGAAACAAATGGTCGAACTGCTCATTGGAATCATCCATGAAACCAATGAGATCTCCTCAGATGGAAGTGATCTCATTCCTAAGAGTGTCTACTTGACACTGTAGAGCACCAATGGCAACAGCAAAATCTACACGAGCTCCAGAGACATGAGAAGTGGCATCAAGTACTTCATATGGTTGAGGACTATAAGGTGGTGTAGGTGATTCACTCTGCTCCTCAAGGTCATATAGCCAGTTGTTCCTATTATGCACATTTGTCCTCTCGTGGTTAGGCAAGGTAAAGTTGTGGACCACTCTATTATCAATTAGGAATTCAAATTCGGCTGGTCCTAAGTTAGCCAACATACCACGGTTGAAACAAAAATTTAAGTGCATGGGACGGATGCCTCCATAGGCACGGATACGGTTAAGTTGGTAACGTAAACCAATGGCTTTAGAAATCACGGTAACTAAACCTCCAGCGAGAATAGCACCATCAGTCTCATGTGCAATACTGTTCAAATTTTTCAACATAAAGGAAGCGGCATTCCCTGGCCTTCCCTGTGAAGCACAATACATAATAAACAACTCGTCCTTAGAAACAGAGGTGACATTCTCCTCCTTACAGAACAAAGTGTGTGCCATAATCTTATGGAAATACCTAAAGGTCGAGTTATGGATGTTTTTTGAGAACATGGTGTGTGGTTTAGGGTGGTAATTACTTGTAATGATTCCCCGGAAATAGTTAAAGTCGAGGTCGGTGAAGGCATCATCAGGTGTCAGGGAATGACATCAGGTCCATTAGGGAATCCTAATAGGTTGGCCATTTCATGATGGATAAAGCGGTGTTTTGTATCAAACAACCTGAAAGTGGCTAAACCTCAGCCAAAACCAAGACCTCGGTTAGGTTCATAATAAAGTGAGCTAAGAAACTCTAGGGTAAGCATGCGGTAAGGGCTATATCTCTTCCTTACACCAAAGTTCACCCAACCAATTTGGTCGAGCAGATACATAACACTGTTCCTCAGTCCTAGGGTGGTCAAAGTAAGTCCATCTAGGTATATAAGTAGTGTAAATTCTCTCTGAACCAGGATATCGAATCAGCATCTCTGAGCATTGTTCCTAAACACAATCTCCACATCAGCATTGGACTCCGTACTCTAAGTCAACAACGGTTATCCTAAGCTAAGCCTGCCTGAAAGTAGACAAATATTACAATATCAATGAACTGTACCGTGAAGGTGTAAAAAAAATAAAAATAGTAATACTCATAATAGTAATAATAATAGTAGTAATAATAATAGTAGCAAACAAACACAAAAACAGACAATAAGGATAAAAAGATAATGAAAACAAAAGGTAAAGTCTAAAAGTCTAAGGGTCGTGGGTTGCCTCCCACGCAGCGCTTGTTTAATGTCTATAGCTCGACATCAGGGTTGAACTAGTCCTTCGAAAGAGCGGGCAGCTCCTCTAACTTATAGCTTACACAAAAATCATTGTTTTCAATGTTATGGTAGTACTTAAGTCTCTGCCCATTCACAATGAACGTCTCATCAGATTTTCCTTTAATTTCTATATCTCCGCTTTGGAGAACTCTTATAACTTCAAAGGGGCCAGACCATCTGGAACAAAGTTTTCCAAGAAATAGCTTACGTCGAGAGTTAAAAAGGGGAACTATGTCACCTTTGCTGAACTCTCGTCTAGCTATTCGTCTATCATGCCACTGTTTGGTTCTTTCCTTATAAATCCAGGAATTTTTGTATGCGTCTAATCTAAGTTCCTCTAGTTCATGGATATCTAGAGTTCTTTTCTCTCCTGCCGCTATATAGTTCATATTCAGGGTCTTAATGGCCCAATAAGCTTTATGCTCAAGTTCGATAAGCAGATGACATGATTTGCCATAAACTAGTTTGAATGGGGTGGTTCCTATCGGAGTTTTATAAGCTGTTCTATAAGCCCATTAAGCTTCATGAAGTTTTGCAGACCAATCCTTCCTAGAGGGCACAACTGTTTTTTCTAATATATGCTTGATCTCTCTATTGGAAACCTCAACTTGTCCACTCGTTTGAGGGTAATATGGTGTTGATACTCGATGTCGCACTCCATATTTAAGCAATAGTTCCCCAAAGATATTCGAGATAAAATGGGATCCACCGTCGCTAAGAACAATTCTCGGCACACCGAATCTAGGAAATATTACATTCTTAAAAAGTCTTATGACTACTCGTGCATCGTTGGTAGGAGAAGCTATTGCTTTGATCCACTTCGAAACATAATAAACTACAACGAGTATGTATTTGTTGCCAAAAGATGACAGAAAAGGGCCCATGAAATCTATCCCCCAAACATCAAAGACTTCTACTTCTAGAATACCCCTTAGTGGCATCTCATCGCGTCTAGAAATGTTACCAGTGCACTGACATCGGTCGCAATTTGGAACCATGATGTGGACGTCCTTCCAAAGGCTAGACCAGAATAGGCTGGATTGTAAAATCTTTGCACATGTCTTTGAAATGCTTGCGTGCCCTCCATAGGGTGAAGAGTGGCAGTGAGATATGATATCTTTTACTTCAGATTCAGGGACACATCGACGGAAAATTTTGTCGGCGCCTCGCTTGAAAAGTAGGGGCTCGTCCCAATAATAGTGTTTAAGATCATGGAAGAATTTCTTCTTTTGTTGGTAGGATAAATCTGGTGGAAGTACCCCAGCTGCTAGGTAGTTGACAAAGTCAGCATACGACGGCAATATGGTCTTTGAGCATATTTATTCCACAACTTCATTTATTTCTGCATCATGATAAATTAAAGAGCATTCACTCGTTTCGCTTTCTCTTTCTAACCGGGCTACAAGTCTATCATATGCAAAATCGTCATTGATGAGGACTCGCTCAGGTTCTTGATCCTCGATTCTAGAAAGATGATCTGCTACTACATTTTTGGTTCCTTTCTTATATTTGATTTCTAGATCAAACTCTTGCAAAAGTAAGATCCATCTTAAAAGTCTCGGTTTAGCATCCTTCTTATTCAACAGGTACCTTATTGCGGCGTGATCGGTATAGACAATTATTTTCGCTCCCACTAAGTAAGAACATAATTTATCTAAAGCGAACACAACAGCCAGGAGTTCTTTTTTTGTGGTGGCGTAGTTCATCTGTGCATTGTCCAAGGTTCTACTTGCGTAATATATAGCATGAAGCTTTCTGTCTTTTCTTTATCCTAAGACAGCACCAACAGCATAATCACCAACATCGCACATTATTCCGAATGGTTTACTCCAATCAGGCGGTTGCATAATAGGTGCAATTATAAGATCGTTTTTCAGATGTTCGAACGCTTTCAAGCAATCCTCGTCAAATATAAATTCAGCGTCTTTCATTAACAAGCTCGTTAGTGGTTTGGTTATCTTAGAGAAATCTTTAATGAATCGTCGGTAGAAACCGGCGTGCCCTAGAAAATTTCAAATTTCTCTAACAGTTTTCAGAGGTTGAAGGTTTTCTATAATTTCAATTTTTGCTTTATCAACTTCAATTCCTCGGTTGGATACTACATGTCCAAGCACAATTCCTTCTCGGACCATGAAATGGCATTTTTCCCAATTCAGCACTAGATTGACTTTAACGCAACATTCGAGTACCATTTTTAGGTTCGACAGTCATCCTTCAAAACTTTCCCCACAGACAAAGAAGCCATCCATAAATACTTCCATTATATTGTATATGAAGTCGGCAAAGATTGCCATCATGTATCTCTGAAATGTTGCGGGTGCATTACACAGTCTGAACGACATTCGTCTATTGGAAAACGTACCATAAGGGCAGGTAAATATAGTTTTTTCTTGATCGTCAGGATGGATAGGAATTTGGAAAAATCCTGAGTATCCGTCTAAATAGTAGAAGTGCGAATGTTTAGCCAGTCGCTCAAGCATTTGATCTATAAAGGGTAAAAGAAAATGATCCTTGTGAGTGGCTTTGTTTAGCTTCCTATAGTCTAAGCATATTCTTTATCCAGTTTGAGTTTGTTTTGCAATGGATTTGCCTTTTTCGTTACTACCAACCGTAACACCTCCCTTCTTTGGCACAACGTGCACAGGACTGACCCAGTTACTATCAGATATCGGGTATATGATTACTGCATCTAGTAGCTTTTGTACCTCCTTTTTTACTACATCGCTTAAGATAGGATTTATCCTTCTCTGGTGCTCTCTCGAGGTCTTACAATCTTCTTCAAGCATAATGTGATGCATGCATATAGAGGGACTTATTCCTTTTAGGTCCGAAATGTTATACCTCAGTGCTTTAGAATACTTTCTTAGAACATGTAGAAGTTTTTCAGTCTCTATCTGTCCCAAGTCAGTGTGAACTATCACTGGTTATTCCAGTTCGGTGTCTAGGAACTCATACCTTACGTTTTTGGGTAGTGTCTTACGTTCTATAGAAGGTTTCTTCGGGCATGGTATTGGATCGGGTGTTAGTGTTAGGCATTCCCTCAGACTGTCATCTACGTATGGCTCGCACCAATTATCGTCTTCAAGTACAGGAGGTGCTGGAATCTTTAGTATTTATGTATACTTAGATGGTTCCATCTCCATTTCTTTTACGCATTCGTCGATGAAGTCGAGGAAACAACATGAATCATCTATAGCGAGAGCTTTCAAGAATTGGGCTAGAATAAATTCAACTTTTTCTTCACCAACTTCAAAAGTTAGCTTTCCTTTCTTAACATCAATGATGGCTCCGACTATAGCTAAAAAGGGTCTTCCTAAAATAATAGGAATGTTGGAATCCTCTTTTATATCCATTACCACAAAATCAGTAGGAATATAGAATTATACTATACGAATGGGCATGTTCCTAGCATACCTATAGGAATTTAACAGAACGGTCCGCTAGTTGTAGAGATATTTTCGTTGGTCGCAACACTCCTAAATCAAGCTTCTTACAGGTGGATAAGGGCATTAGACTAACAGTGGCTCCTAAATCGTATAGAGCGTGTCTATGATGTACTTTCCAATTACACAGGGTATCGAGAAACTACCTGGGTCTTTCAACTTAGGAGGCATGTTATTTTGAATGATAGCGCTACACTCGAAAGTGAGCATAACAGTTTCGTTATCCTCGAGCTTCTTCATATTAGACAAGATCTCTTCAAGGAATTTGGCATATGAAGGCATTTGCGTTATGGCTTCTGTGAAAGGTATAGTAATATTGAGTTGTTTCAGAAGCTCCATAAACTTTTGAATTGTCCTTCATTTTTAGGCTTAGCGAGCCTCTGAGGATAAGGTATTGGTGGTTTGTATGGTGGAGGAGGCACATAAGGTGTTTCTTTCTCTACAACCTCTTCACTTTTGTCTTCCTTTTTGTCATTTTTGGTTCTATTACCTTTTCAAATCCTTTACTAGGGTTTTGATACATGGCAGGATTTTGGAGTCTTGGATCCACTGGTCCATATAGTTGGGTTCCGCTTTGCAATGTGATAGCATTAGCATGTCCTTTTGGGTTTGGTTGTGCTTATCCAGGAAATGTTCTTGCAGGGGCTGCTACTGTTGCTTGTTGTTGGGCTACTTGAGAGATTTGAGTTTCTAACATTTTGTTATGGGTAGCCATGGCGTCAAGCTTAGTTACCATCTGCTTTAACAATTCACTTGTGTGCAAATTTTGGTTGGCAAACTCTTTGTTCTGTTGACTTTGGGTTGCGATGAAATTTTCTAATAATAGCTTAACGTTTGACTTTCTTGGTGCTTGAAGGGCAGCGGTTGCTCCCTTCTGATATCCTAGAGGAACGACATGGGCTTGGGTTGGAGCAAATAAAGCATTGTTATTCTTGTAGGAAAAATTTGGATCATTCCTCCAGTCAGGATTATAGGTGTTTGATTACGGGTTTTCTTGGGCGTAATTCACTTGGTCAGTAGGAATACCAGCTAATAATTGAAATTCAGTGTTACTATGCCTAGGGGTTCCGTACAATTCACAACTTGGTGTCACAACGGCCACGGTGGCTGCTGGAGCTACAGTCAAACTTTTGATCTTTTGAGTAAGTGCATCCACTTTAGCACTGACACAGTCCAAACTGTTAACTTCGTACATTCCGTTCTTCGTAGCAGGCTTTTATGTTGGAGTTCTCTCGCCTCCCCATTTGAAGTGGTTTTGAGCCATATTTTCAATGAGTTGATAAGCGTCTTCATATGGTTTGTCCATTAGAGCGCCGCCAACTGCAGCGTTCAGATTCAGCTTTGTGTTGTAAAGAATACCATTATAGAAAGTATATATTATCAACCATTGTTCACGTCCATGGTGCGGGAATAGCCTTAACATGTCCTTGTATCTTTCTCGAGCATCGAAAAGAGATTCATTGTCTTTTTGCCTAAATTCGTTGATTTGGGTTCTTAGCATAACAGTTTTGCTTGGCGGAAAATATCGGGCTAAACAGACTTTCTTCAACTCGTCCCACGTAGTGATGGAGTTGGATGGTAGAGACTGGAGCCAAGCTCTAGCTCTATCTCTTAAAGAGAAAGGAAAAAGACATAATCGTATGGCTTCGTTACTAACACCATTTACTTTTACGGTATCAGCATATTGCACAAACATAGATAAATGAAGGTTCGGGTCATCCGTGGAACTTCCAGAAAATTGGCTCTGTTGAACGGCTTGTAACAGCGAAGGTTTCATCTTAAAATCGTTTCGATTGATGGCAGGGGCAGCAATGCTGTTATGCGAATCGTCTTGCGAAGGGACTGCGTAATCCTTGAGAAGACGGTTTTGCGGGTTCTCAACCATGGGTATTCTTAATTCTGGGTAAGGAATTTAAGGTTCGGGAAGATTATACTTAATTCGGAATTCGTTAATTCGGCGTCTTAAATTAATAAAATGCTCGATATCGTCAATCGGTTGCTCAAGCTTGTCGCCTCTAGAGTGAGTGTTTAACATACAATCTACGAATTAGATAAAAAGGAAAAAATTTGGTGCCTTAGTCTATACTGCACAACAATGGAATCACAATATTGACTAAATCAGCCTTCCCCGACAACGGCGCCAAAACCTTGATATGCTCCGATGGCACTAACGTGTCCGTCGAATAAAGACTGCAAGTATACTGCTGTTCGCGTAGTTTTAAATAAGGTTGTCGAACCCACAGGGAAGGGATCATCAAACTAATACAATCTATAATTGCAGTGTAAAGCTAAGGCTAAGGATTAACAGAATTTAAAGGAAAAGGAAAAAGTACTCATTCTAGAGGTTTTAGGAAATAACAATAAAATCGAGTTGGAAATATGGATTCTGTGTATCTAAGGGACTTGTAGAAGTCGGGTACTAATTATGACTGAACTTCGTTCCGTAGAAAGTAATAACTTAAAGACTCCGTCTCACACTCTCGCGCTATCGACAAGAACCACACCTTACAACCACATGATTTTGCTCTCGCTCGCCCGTTCTAATTGAGAAACTTATTTTGAAAGTTAATGAAATCCTAAAGGATACCTAAAGCACTCTCGCTATTTTTAGGTTCAATGCCTAGTTTGCACTATCAGTTCATTCCTCACACTCCCGCGCTATCGATCCGAACTTAGTATATCCCTCATTCTCGTTTCGGAATAATAAGACATAAAAATTAGAAACAAATACCAAAATTAACTTACAATCAATAATTTCGTACCTACATTTTCTACGGAGTCCCGTCGGTAACGACGGTCCTCATATGCCGAACTCAAATAAATTTAGCAAGACATGGTGTTTTTGATTGCAAACATATTAACGGTAATTGACATTAAAAGAAACATTGCATACAAATCAGAGTAAATTCAAGTGCAAAGTAAAAATAAGAATAACATGTAAAATAAAAGTGCGGAATTTGTATTGCAAATAATGCTGGCAGGCTTGCTCGAAATCCAAAGTACAACAACGAAAAATAAAATTACAATGAAATTGCGACAATTCCTCGATGTGAGTAATTGCCGCTTTGAATGTAAATATATGCCTAAGAATCTAAACGGAATTCGACAGAGCTTCCGCGTGTAAAATTGGGTATCTGGAACATGACTAGAGGGTCCTATATATAGATAAAAATTCAGAAGATAACTGCCAGGTCGTGCTTCTTGAGTGGAGGGAAAAATGGAGTAGAAATAACTGCCCAAGACGGTTGCAGAATTTGAATTCTGCAACTGTACTGTCATGGCGAGCGCCACCAGGCCATGGCGAATGCCATGGTCCTGGTCTTTTTAAATACGTGGTATGCTAGGCTATGACGAACTCCATATAGCCATGGCAAACTCCATATCAACAAATTTTCTTCTTTCTTGCTGGATTTTCCTCTTCTTTCACTCTTTTTCGACTTTTCTCCCGATTCCGCAACAGATGAAGCTGCCAACTGCAAAACACACAAAACATAGTCAAATGCAAATAAAACACGAATAAAAACAGATGAATCATATACGCAATGAGCCTAAAAATACGAAATGATTTCTCGTTATCAGTGACATCTCTCCACACTCCACCTTCAAATGATAAGGAGTAATTGGCATTTGTGTTGATGGAAGGGGAAGGTTATTATTTTGTTAATATTTATTCATCTTGTTTCATTGACATTAAGAGGAAGACGTGGGAGGAACTCATAACCTTGAAAGGTAAATGAAGAAATGAGGAGTGGTGTCTAGGAGGAGATTTTGACGCTATAAAAATGTGAAAGAAAGAAGTGGGATGAGTGTTTAAGCAAGGCTAAGTTAAATTCAAGAGTTCAATGACTTAATGGATTTAGTCGACATTCCTACTATAGGAAAGAAATCACTACAAAAAAATGCGTAAATTGTGGCGGTTTTATTATGGCGTTTAATAAAAACCGCCACAATTAACAGTTGATTAGGACGGTTTTTCTAACCGACCTATTATGCGTAAAAAAATGGCGGTTTCAACCGCCATTATTTACTTAATTGTTTTTAATATCCAGATTTTAATATTCACGTTTTCTTATATATATACTAAAAAAATGACACTTTTTTTTATCTTCCCTTTTTTTATATAATAAAATTAAAAAAATGACGTTTTCTTTTCTTTTTTCCTTTATTTTAATATATTTGCATTTCTTTATTTATTTATACAATAAAAATACATAATCAATATTTAATAAATAATATTAATTTTTTTCCTTATGAAATCAGTAGAAAAAAAGGAAAACCTAAATTTTGTTTCATATCTTCATCTCCAAAGAAACCGAAAACCTCTTCTTCTTCCTTTCCAACGTTCATGTTCCTTCATACCCACTAGATTTCGATTTTAGCTTTCCCTTATTCTTTTCAAAATCATTTAAGCTCAAACCCTAACAATGATTTGAATTTTGAATCATACCAATTTAACATCGGTATCATTATCAAACCCTAACAATAAACCCTACCGCTTGAACCTTCATTTTCGTCTTGCTCTGTCACAAATTTTCAATCACAGCTCAGTAATCGGTCGTTCTGTTTCTCGTTCCGTTGCTTTGCAATTCAGAGTTTCACAACCGGTCTCGTTCTGCTACTGGGAAATTTATAGTTCCGCAGTCGGCATTTCAAGGTAAAATCATAGTTTCTCTTTTCTATGATAATATATATATATATATATATATATATATATATATATATATATATATATATATATATATATGGAAATTTCTGCACAAACACATAAGGATTTAGAAGAGTTAGGTATTCTAATATCATACTTTGTGTAGATCAATTTTCATAAATTTTGTTTGATTTTGTCATCTAGTTACTAGTTTTGTTTTTGATTCTTGAGTATTCTAAATATGTATATTATAAATTTAAGTTTATAAATATATTAGATAATTTTCAACACAAACAGGACAATCGGGATTCAAGTGATTCTGACAAAATGATACCTTTTAAAATATCAATAAAAGCACATTGTCACCTTAATTTTGTTAAACTCGGTAATTTCGAACATGCACCACACCTACTGAATGAAAAAATTTGAAGTATTACCATATAACCATGTATATATCTCTTGAACACAGAGTTAGGAGTAACAAGAACTCTAATGTGTGCTATCCACAACTTGATTATGTAATATGGTAACGTAGGAAACACAACACATTCCTAACTTTAATTGAATGTCAAACACATTGTCCTTAGTGCCTAGCTTTGTTAAGCAATTATCCAACCACATTTTAATAGAATCTAATTATATTAATTTTTACTATCCTTTCATACTTTGTGCTAATAATTAAAAAAAAACAAATAAGAACTCAGTTGGTTAATGAACACTTCTTGAAGCACAAATAGTTCAAAAGAATATGAGTTTGAATGAATAATTTTAAATTTCTGTTAACTGCTATATAATTGGACCTTAATTTGTTGTTTTTCTTTACTTAGTTATATTTTTTAACAACATTTCATACTTTGTTCTTTTCATCAGGATCATTATTTTTCCTCTGTTTTGTTGTACTGTGATGTTGACATCTTTTAATGATGACCACAAACTTGATGTGAAAATGTATAGATATGGAGGTTTAGTGAAATTCAATAATTAGGAAATTCAATCATTGGCTAATAATCTTGGAGGAGGATTTGATTATGTCTAGAATATGAAAAGGACGATTTGCAATTAAATTTCTGTTAAATTGACAAAGGTTTTACTTTGATAGCTTTGAATAGTTACTATTATAATAATACTTGTTTTTTTTCTTCTTTCCATTGAATTCTTATGCCATATATATACTTGAATAAAGATCAAAGTTCTACCTGGCTTAGCTTTTTTTTTCCAAAATGAAGAAAATGACAGTTAGCTTTATTATTATGAGAAGATCCTTTTGTCAGAAATATTAAGATTATTATTATTTTCATCTTCTGCAGGATTCTTGTGTCTTTGTTGTATATGGTATTTTGGAATTAATAAATTAGAATTCATCACAAGAGTTTTGATTATTTGTATTGGACAAAATATTAGAAATGGGCTCTAATAAGCAGTCTGCAAGTCTTCTTGATACACTCAAAATACAGAGGGTTAAACTATATTTATGTTGTATAAGCATAAATATGAGTTTAAATCCATACTATAAATATGATTTTGATAGTAGTAAAGTAGTAGTATAAAAAAGTAGACACAATAGTCTTAGTTTGAACCACTCTTTTTAGCATGTTCCAATTGTGCTTATCCCATTTGGTAATGTTTTCGCAGTGGTCTATCATATCAGTAGATTGGGCTTGGTCTAACATGAAATATTTTCCGTAAGCTTTTAGTGTGTGGATTCATGTGATGGCTTGAATCAGGAATATATGTCTTTCTCATAATTAAGTCTTCTTTGGGGGTCTTAGTTGAATGAACACGTTTTACTTTGTTGAGAAATCTTTCTTAATTTCCTAAAATCTCGATATTCAATTATGAAGATATATCTTAAGCGTACTTATTTGTAGCTTAATTTCCTCAATGATTAAAATGTTCACAATGGTTCAAACTTTATTTCTATAGGTATAAATTACATTTAAAGTAACTTATAATTTAGGCTACAGGTCTTCTTAATAGTAGTAGTATAAAAAATAGACAAAATAGTCTTAGTTTGACTACATGTTATGATTTTGATGTTTTTATAAATATACACTTTATGATATGATTTTGATGTTTCTATAAATAGTTTTAGTTATTTCATATTATGCTTATTCATATTATTTTTAATTGAGTGTTTTATTTTTATATGCAGTAATGCCATAATCAAGAAGGATTACAATTTTTCTTTTTAAAAAAAGCTAATAAGAGCTCCACACATATTGCATCTGTATCCAGTGATCTAGTTTGTACTCCATTAGCTCATCTTGCACCAAATCTCGTGTCTGCTACTCCATTGTGACGGTTAGGTTTCATATTATGCTCTCGTATATGTGAGATAGAATATCCAAGGTTCCTTTACATAATTTTTTGACACCTAGAAAGTATATATTATACTTTTAGAATTGTATATAAATTGATTAGTGTCAGAAGCTTAAAACCTGTCCCTGATACTAATCTCATTCGTTTTTATGAATGCTGGAACTTGGATTTCAATGCCTCATTAATAGGAAAAAAACGTCCTCATCACTAAAGCCATGTTGTTTTACATGCTTTATGTTGATAATTTAATACTTTAAGGGAAATGGAGTTGGGTAATATGATTGAATCTTAGATGTACCTTTGATTGAGTACATTGAATTAACATAAGCTACTTGTTATATTATAATTGTAAAAACATGTGCACATTAGTGGATTGAAGCTAAAAACCAATAGACAAACCGTAGTGAATAATAGTACCCCAGTAGTAATCCCAACATACAAAGTAAAACCAAAATAAGGTCCCAAAAAATTAATAAAAATATAATATAACTTTGTTCTACTTAAAAAACCATATGAAGAAACCATATTAGATTAAATGCAATCAAATTTAAACAAATTTGTCCAAGAAGAAACTATAGACATGTGAAGGAATCTTTTATACCTCCAACTTTGCAGTAAGGCTCACAATATGAAAACTCAAAGCATATATGTTTATTTGTTTTTTACCTGAACCATCAATTCATTGTTATATGAATAGTTCATTGTATGGTATGAATGTATAAAAGTGAGATATAGTGTATGGGTTTATGTACTTAACTTGATATCACATATGTATTTTATATTTTCATAGCGATTAATTGTAACAATAATTGTTCTGTTTTACGTAGGCTTCTGAGACAGGAAATGAACCTTCATCACCTAATGACATAAGAAGATCATCAGATGCAAGTAATACACATGAAGAAAATCATTAGAGTCCGTCAAATGCGACATATTTTTTATGGAATTTTTATGCTCTAAACCGTGTTTATTTTGAAAATAGCTTAAGATAATAATAGATAATTTAATGTTTTAATAATATAGGAATAGTTTGTGATTGTTATATCTAACATTTAAATTTTTTATGTGATTTTGAAAAAGTTAAACACTTGCAATGACTTATATATACATATTTTTTGGGCTCATAATAAATGTCCTTTAATTTTTTTTACAAGAATACATAAATATAAATTTATTTTACACATTTTAATTTACATTTTACATTGGTGTTAAATTGTGGTGAGCATTTTAAGTTCTTTTAGCATATTTAAAAGAATTTTTTTTTTATAATTAACTTGAAAAGTAGGCGGTTTATACATTATAATGTTGACTAATATCATTAGTAAGTTACGTAGGTTTAAATGACATAATTAGAAGTAATTTATGGCGGTTTCAACCGACGTAAAGCTAGTAGTTAGTTGTTTATTATGTGAAATATATGGCGTTTAAAACCGCCACTATTTGCAAATCAAAAATCACCATTTTAAAATAGGTAAAAACGGCGGTTTGTACGGCGTTTAACTTTTAACCGCCACTATTTTCCTAGCGGCAGCCAAATTTATGGCGTTTTTGAAAACGTCGTAATTGTTAATTATGGCAGTCAAAACCGCCATAATTTTCTTAAATTAACCGCCACAATTTACGCGCTTTTTTGTAGTGAATTCACTTGGACAAATAGGGATGGTAGCTCTATATCTAGGCTAGATAGATTTCTGTTAAATGATGGTCTCATTGATAGTTGGAGTGTTGTAGGCCAAAACTATGTGATAGGGACATTTCTGACCATTGTCTTAGTTGGTTGAAATTTGATGTGATGAATTAGGGTCCAAATCCTTTTAGATATGATAATTGTTGGTTTGTTCACTCTGATTTTATGGATATTATTGAGAAATAGTGTAAGTCTTTTCTAGTAGCAGGGTCTCAGCCTTTGTCATTAAAGAAAATCTCAATATGTTAAAGATTGAATACGGTAATAGAATAGAGAGGTTTTTGGATGGATTGATTTGAAGATTGAATATTCCGTTATGAAGTTTAATGGGGCTGACATGATTCTAGGAAAATATGTTATGGTGGATATTGATAAGGTAGTGAGAAAGGAGTATGAATCTTCCAAATCCTTCTGGAAGAAATTTTAATTCAGGGAGAGTTTTCTAAGACAGAAGTCATGGAACAAATAGGTGAAAGAGGGTGACCTTAACTCAGTTTTTTCATGTTAGATTGAAATTTAGATTGAGGAGAAATGTTTTAACTGGAGTCAACACTAGTAATGGTAGGATAGAAAGTGTAAATGACGTGAAAGGTAAGGTGAAGAGATTTTTTAAGATAGATTTACAGAGGTAAGTTGGACAAGACATGTGTTGGATGGAATTGAGTTTAACAAATTGTATGAGGTGGATAGGTTATCTTTGGAAGAAGTGTTCACTTATGATGAGTTGAAGGAAACAGTGTGGGAAGGTGATGGGGATAAATGTAATGACCAGATGGTTTTAATTTTTGTTTCATTAAGTGTTGGAATGTATTGAAATATGACATATTCAAGTTCATCCTTGAAATCCACAAGAAAGCAAAACACCATAAGGCTATCATTGCATCTTTCTTGTCTCTAATTCCAAAACATGAGAATCCTTAAGAACTAGGGGAGTACATGCCAATATGTTTGGTAGATATCCTTTATAAGATTCTAAAAAACATTTTGGTGGAAAGGCTCTAGAGGGTTATTGGCAAAATTATTTCGAGGTGTCAGACTATCTTGATCCCAGATAGGTAGATTTTAGATGGTGCAATGGTGATAAATAAAACAATTGACATGGACAAGAAGGAGAAGAAGGAATGTATTATTCTAAAGGTAGATTTTGAGAAAGCATATGATAATGTGAATTAGAACTTTCTGAAGTATATAAAAAGAACGTGTATTGGATATAAATGACTTCATTGGATGAATGCTTGCATTTTCAACAATAGTTTGTCGGTGTTGGTCAATGGTAGTCTAACCAAATACTTTAAGGTTGGAAAAATATTAAGACAAGGCTTTTCTCTTTTCCTTTTTATTTTCTCCATTGTTGCAGAAGGCTTATCAGGCATGATGGGAAGGGTAATTAGGCTAGGAGAGTTTTCTGAATTCAAAGTCAACATCCTAGTGGATTATAACATTTTGAAATTTTCATATCAAACTATTATTGTTGGATATGGGTCTTGGCATAACCTATAAAGCATCAAGGCTTTGATGAGGGGCTTTAAGTTGGTCTCAGGTTTGAGTGTAAACTTTTTTAAAATCAAGTTACATGGCCTGAACATTAGTGAAGATTTCATGCAATCTTCTTCACATTTTCTTATTTATTGCATGGATTTAATCCCATTAAAAAATTTCTTGGGATTCCTTTAGGTTCCAACCATAGAAGAAGTGTGAGTTGGATGCCAATTATAGATAACCTGTGGAGGAAACTTTCTTCTTTGAAGGGGCATTTTTTATCTTTTAGTGGCAGGGTCACTTTGATTAACTCTGTCTTGAGCAACATTCCCAATTATTTTCTTTCTTTCTTTAAAGCTGTAAAGCATTGTGAAAGAGATTATTAAAATCTAAATAGATTTTCTATGACATGGTTATCTAGAGAAAAAAAAAAGATGTTTTGGGTGAGTTATAAGGATATTTGTAGATCTAAAGAGGATGGAGGTTTAGGCATAAAAAATGTGGAGGCATTCAACTTGTCTCTTATGAGTAAGTGGATATTTAGATGCCTAACAAATAAAGAGGATATTTGGAGAGGAATCTTGCAACATATATATGGGAGGATGGAAACTCTGATTCTTGGCTGTGGAAAGCTTATAGAGAACAAAAAGGATTCCTTATGGTGGATGTACCTCATATCTCTTGGCAGGAAAGATGAATTGGACATTTATTAGTTCAAAAGGGCATAACTTTCATTTTCGGATCAGGCAACACAATCCTCTTTTAAAAACATAAGTGATTAGGGGAAGAGCCACTAATGGTGTCTTTTGCTTTGCTTTATGACTTGTCTATCAAGAAATGTGGTACAATGTTGTAGATGGGATCTTACATGGGAGGATATTGGAGCTGGAACCTACATATTCCTAGAATTAGCATTTAAGGGGAAGAAAAGGATGAATTAGATGCTCTTCTTGTGATTTTGTGTGATTATGTGCTAAATAATAAAGATGAAGACAATTTTGTTTGGTTGCATGGTGCTAAAGGTGATTACTCAGTCAAGACCTGTTACAAAGTGATTACAAATCAGGAAAAAGATGTTTTTTCTGGATCCTGACAGGTAGTTTGCTCTGCATAATTTGTTGCAAACCAAAATTCCATCAAAGATTCAAGTTTTTGGTTGGATATTGATTTTAAACAGAATGCCCACAAGAGACCAAGTGTTGTCAAGGGGAATTAATTCCCACAATATTGTTCATGGTGATAATAATAAAGCATGTGTTTTATGCTTTATGAAGGATGTGTTGGGGAAGTTTTTCAACTAGGGAGCATTGAACATTGGGCCAAAAGCAACACAAGTGAGAGAGACACTACATATTCACCCAAAACCTTAAGGTGATAGGTGTATGGAGTTTCTCACTTATAAATGCTCAACTCTCCACATTTATAACCAATGTGGGACTCCAACGCACACTTGAATTTATTATTCTCAACACTCCCCCTCAAGTGTGAGTCCACAATGCCCCCCTCAAGTGGAAACTCTTTTGTCCACATACACTTGTACCGCCGTTGACACACACCTTTTTCCTGGGCATTTCAATGCACCTCTTCTTGGGCATTTCGATTTCAACGGGACACCTATTCCTAGGCATTTCGATACAAGTAAGTCGGTCCCTTTCTCGAACCAAAGGCTCATGATACCATTTGTTGGGAGAGTTTTTCAACTAGGGAGCATTGAACATTGGGCCAAGAGCAACACAAGTGAGAGAGACACCACATATTCACCCAAAACCTTAATGTGATAGGTGTATGAGTTCTCCAACTTATAAATGGTCAACTCTCCACATTTATAACCAATGTGGGACTCCAACTCATACTTGAAGTTATTATTCTCAACAGGATGAAGATCTTAATCATGTGCTTTTTAAGTTCCCTTTATTTGCTAAGATATGGGACATAGTTCTCAATTGATTAGAGGTGGAAGCATATCCACCAAGAGAGAAACTAGAACATCTCAGATTTTTATTAGATTTATAAAGAGTAAAGTGTCCATTGATAAGAAAATGGTTATTTGATATGCGATTTGTTGGAGTATTTGTATTAAGAGAAACAATATAATTTTTAGAGGAGATGTTTGTGATGTAGAAAAGATTATAAACAACACCAAACAAGTGGCTTGGATTTGACATGTTATAGGGTTAAATTCTAGAGATTGTACCAATTTTTATCAATGGTGCAAGACTCCTTTAACCTACTCAATTTGAATTAACTTTTGTATTTTGGAAGGAGTATCCAATGTACTCACTTTTATTCAATTACTTATAAAAAAACATTTAACGTTTACCTTAACTATCTATGGATATATAGATATGGATTAGATTATTAGTCTTTTTCTTATCCAAAAAATAGAGATAGATTAAATAATTAGACTTTTCCTAGGTTATGTTTCTTTAGAATACCAAAAGTTGATAAAAAAATTAATATTCCTTCTGTTTCAAAATAATTATTGTATTTTATATAATTATTTGTCCAAGTGTCGCATTTTAGTTTTTAATGCGATTATAATGTTTATCTTCCAATTAGGCGCTCTAGTTAATACTCTCAATTTATTATTCTGTCACTCTGTATTTATGATAATTTGAATACACTAATATTAAACAATGATAGTTTGAAAACAATATTATTATCTCTCTTTCATTAATTACATTTTCTTGATCTATATCAAATGACTAACTATGACAATTATTTTAGAATTGAGAGAATAATTATTTTTCATTTTCAATTATTATAAAATTTGTTCTTGACAAATATAGTATGAATTAATTTTTAAAAGTCAACTGAACCACACAAAAATATTTATAATAGACTCTTATATTTTTAGCATAATTTTTTTATAATAAAAATAAATAAAATTATATTTGCAATTCGTTAAATTTGACACTTTTCACATATTAACTCTTTAATATTTAAAATTTTCGAGTAGATTCTTTATGTAATATTTTTTTTTCAATTTTAGTCTTTTCTTTAACAAATATTATTTTAAACAACTACATATGACTTATTTAATAAAACTCATCCCGTTAAATCAATTCAATTAGTAATTGCTGCGGTGTGATTCAAACGGCATCTTGTTTATCTTTAAATGATAAATTTCATTCATGTTATAATTTTTAAATGTCGGAAAAAAGTTATGGTTCACATAGTCATAAAAATTGACAAATCAATAAGAGCATAACTTAAAGGTTAACCATACAAATAGAATGTAACATAAGTAATGAATTGGAACAATTTTAATACTTAAAGGATAAATTTGAAGCAAAAAATGTTATATTTAAAAGATAACATACGTGATTTTGCCTAATAAAATGAAAAACATGTGTAAATTTTATGCCCTTGTTTAATACTACATGTGCATGTATAATGTATTAAAATAATAATAATAATAATAATAATAATAATAATAATAATAATAATAATAATTTATTTAATATATAAAGACAAAACATAAATGTAGTATAGTAATTTTCTCTTTTACACATACTTTTTTTTTTTTTTTTTAAATCTTAAATTCTCTTTTTCATACGGTAGTTATCTTAACTTCTCTTTAATTATTTTATTAATAATTTAAAATAAAATTAGAATTAACTAAAAATATAAAATAGTTTACATTTTATGCGCGTTATTTTTAGAGAAAGCGGACAGACGGGCCAGTGAATATTATTATTATTTTTTTTAAATGAACAAGATCAACAGTGGACTTAGATAAAATATCCGAGAAACAACTGAGTGATTGAAGATAATAATATTTACAAAATCAAGATTAATATTTCTCAGATGGAAATCCCTATTTGAATAATTGTATTAGGTGATAACGAAAAACAAAGCTTTGAAGCTATCTTCATCATATAACACCGTCACAACAAATCTTGTCCTGTTTAACCCAATAATTTTATCCTCAAAAAGATTTTTAAAAATGCTCATTTTTAAAAATAATATTTGAAGGAGTCTTGAAAAATAAAGAAAATAAATCAAAAAGAAAAAAACATAACATAATTAAGAATAACAAAACCACAGAAAAAATTACACAAAATCTAATTAATTTGACTATTTAAAATAAGATTTTTTTTTTTTCATAAATAGTGTGAAATGTTTTTATACATGCATCTACTCAAATCATACTATAATATCACTTAATAGACTATAAACTGAAATATTTACATGACAAAATTTGATTGGAAGCATATAAAAAAAGGTTTTACATTTATTAGTGTATACAAATTAAATAAATTTAATATTATTAATATTTTCAAAATAATTTTTTAATAAAGTATACTCTCATACAAACTACAAGAAAAGAGATTATATCATACAAAAATTCATATAGTAAAAAAATCAAATGGGGTTAAGAATTATATTACTAATTTGTGTCATGTTTTTGTCATAAAAATTAAAAATTTGAAAAACTAGTAATTTTTACTCATATAATTGGGAGAGATGAATTGTAGGTGAAATATCTCAAAGGATTAAGTCAATGTAAAGATGAAAATGGATATTCATTAATAAAAGTATTAGTTTTCCGCTATATAACTCGATAGATAAGTCCATGCAAGTATTCACTAAACAAGTATATTCGTGGATATTCATAAATACTCTTATTTAAATGATAAATTTTTTAAAAAAAAAATCATAATTAACTAATATTTATTTATTTTCTTTAAAAAAAATAATATTAAATTTAGTACAAAATAATAATAATAACAAAAGAATTTAATAGGTAAGCACTGACAGTGTCAAATTATTTTACACTGTCTACTAATCACTCTCATGTATACTGCCACATCAGACTGTATATTTTAAATTATTGGTATGACATAGCAGATTGATTAATTCCAATTGAATGACAGTGTAAAATTATTTTACTCTGTCAATATATACCAATTAAACTCATAACAAAATAAATCATAGTCATTTTGTTCAGTCTTTTACCAAATAATTATACTAGAATTTACAAAAAGTTATAATAATAACAATTTCATATTTAAAAAAATATTAATAATAATAATAATAATAGTTTCATATTCACCAAAATAATAATAATACTTTTAAATTCAACAAGTTAATATTTATATAATTTTGATAATTAATAATAGATACGGATATAGACAAATATAAGTACCATCAAATTCATATTTATATCTATGAAAAACCAAATAACGAGATACCCATTAATTTTACCTGTGAATTTCTAACAAACCATCAAACTTATACTATTTTTTTTTTATAATCAAAAGGTCGTGAAGAGCTTTACCCACAAATATCGAATGCTATAAAATATTGTGATCTTTTAAGTTTGAGGATTTCTTAACACACCACTCATGTTTCTTATATACCACGTGAAATTTCTATTTTGCTCTCAGATTTCGGATGTGCACATCCGAACGCACCGTTTTTCCAAAAAACGCTGATGTGTTCCGGATGTGCACACCCGGAAGCATGAAATAGCTTTATTTTTAACAAATACCGGATCTGCAGATCCGGAAAAAAGTATAACTTAATTTTTTTTCCTTAAAAATCGGTTTTGTCGGTCGGTCGCAAACGTTAATAACATCCAAATATGACTATCATGTTATGAACAGTCAACTTGAGTATAACCAATTGACTGACTTTGGGTCACAGTTCCTCCTGCTTATTATGCACACTTGCTAGCTTTCCGCGCTCGATACTACATAAGTGAAGTAGAACATTCTGATTCTGGTTCTGCAAGTGGTAATAGGAGTGCCACCAACTTTGTGTCGACTCTGCTGCCATAAGTAATGTGGCTGGTGCACTTGTAGTAGTAATGTCATCGGAAGTTATAACAAACTCTAGGGTTGGAGTCTCTCAGTCAGCATAATGGTTGTCTTCGGCATTTCAATAAATAATGTGGCTGGTGCACTTGTAGCAGTAATGTCATCAGAAGTTATAACAAACTCTAGGGTTATAACTTCTGATGACATTTGCGACTAGCCGACAAAACAGATTTGTAAAAAAAAATTACGCTTTTTTCCGGATATGCAGATTCGAAATTTAAAAAAATAATGCTATAATATGTTCCCGGATGTGCACATCCGGAATGCATCAGCGTTTTTTAAAAATTTAGTGCATCCGGATGTGCACATCTAGAATCTGGGGGCAAAATAGAAATTTTACGTGGTGTATAAGAAACTTGGATGGTGTATTAAGAAACCCTCTTTAAGTTTAACTAGATGCAACTACAATTGAATCTCTTTCATACTTCGTCAAAAAGTTCAACACGGTTGCATCCAAATTCAAAAACTCTGTCAAAATTGAAACATAAGAGGTTTTGGATATATATATTTTTTAGTAATCTTAGTATGTAGAAATTATTTTATAAATTGTATAATAAATAAGTTTGAGGATGATCTACTCTTTACAAATATATTTGATCTTGATCTATTATTTCTTGGAGATTTCTTAACACACCATATAAGTTTCTTAGGCACCTTGTGTGCTTACAAAAATATCCCTCTGTTTTGGATGTGCAAATTCAGACGCACATTTTTTTTTCTTCAGTTTTTTCCGGATGTGCACATTCGGTAAAAGTTCGCATTTGCAAATACGGAATAAAACCAGATGTAGAATACCAAAAATCCAACAATGTTTCTCACATTCATAAAATAAAATCGGGATTACATCCAGAAATTCGGCATTACATCGACAGAAATTTAAATATTACAAGATCAATAGCCCGGTGGACACTTGCACATCTCTAAGATGTCATCGACCGTTCTTAGGATTTTGACGGTCGCCTCGAACTCGAGCGGGAATCGTTATTCGTAACCGAAAAAAGTTTGCCACATCGCTCTAACATCCTCTTGATTCTTGAGCTCAACAATGCTGTAAGCGACGTTCCCTTCGTTGTCAACCGAAGGTGAACGATACTCAAGCTTCGTAACCTTCAGTTTGTCTTCTTAAGGTAGGAGATGTTCGATGTCATCAATGATCTCGCCGATAGAGATGTCCCTCATTATCTTTAACGTGCGACCGCGTGTTTTGCCGTCGGTGTAGGAGACACTTGCGACATACCAACAGAACTTGATTTCATACAATTGAGACATTTTGAGTTTGTGTGAAAGATATCAAATGAAACCCCTAATTTATAGAAAACTTAGGGTAAAGTAATTTATGCCTAACTTCTTTCCGGATATACAGATACGGAAAAACCCTATAAATATTGGTTTCGGATGTGTATATCCGGAACTTTCCCGTATTTGCAAGTCAGAATATTTTACTGATATATTTTTCAATCAGAATTGACTATGTTATGCAACCAATTGCAATGCTTTCATTGGAATAAAATTCATAAGTGCATTAAAAAGACATATGAATAAAAATTCAATATATTTCACTTCAAAAATGTACATTTTGTCGTACGATTATACAAAAGAGTTAAAACAAACTTCTCCGTCTAAATCTAATGGAGCTTGACCGTTGGACTTTTCCGCATTTGATGCATTTTCAATTTCGTTCAATCTATCGAATTCAACCATCCTTTCAACAAAACTATCCCTCCACGACTCGGCAATTGCGGTTGCATGCGTCGCCCATTGCGGTGATTTAGGTGGTATGGGGCATCCGGGTTTCAAGATAACTTGTACAAAATGTCTTGATTTCGCAAGACATTCGATACACATTATGCGATCATTTGGATTGGACGGTGGTGCGGTGCGGAGTGGAAAAAAGGTTTCTGAAAAACGGTATCGCGTCAAGTTAATACACACCATATCGTACGCGCATGCCATAAGATGACCCATCTCGGGGAAGCTCATCCATTTCGATACCGGGGCCGGACCACTCAACCACGGAATAAGTGACTCGTAAACCTTGTCGTATTTTTCTTTATTTTCATACAAACGCAAGTATGCTTCTTTATGCGTCTCCAACTCTAGGATAAGTTGATGACGGACAAGTTCATGACCTTCATCTCCTCTACCGAGTATAGCCGAAATGGCTCGGTAACCGTAATTACCATCCCCTACAACATCGATGATACCGTCGATATACTTGTGCATAAAAATCGGCATCTCTTAGATAAAGGAAATTATAGGTGGAATCGGTGTCGGAAGCGGTGCATTCGGAGTCGGAACTCGTGGAATCGGTGTCGGAACCGGTTTGGTAATGCGAGGTCATTTCATGGCACTTTGTAGAGATTTAGGAGTCGGTGAGTCCGAAAAGAGTTTGTCAATGTGCTCACAATATGAAGGAGACTGAGTTGTCGAGTTGTCATTCGGTGTAGGCTTCAACTTCTTCGGAGCACCTTTTGTCTTAACCGGTTGAGATGGTGGTATCATTGCGGTTGTTTTGGGAAAGGCAATCTTCCTCAATTCTTCTTTGATGTGTAGCTTCATGTTGTCACCGGCCTTCGAAAATCTTGCTTGAATCGTTTCTAATTCGGGAAAAATAGAGATATCCGATTTATCTCCTTCCTTGTAACCATCATCATCAAAACTAAGTCTCATCCAATGAGGGCAAACTTCGTCAATTTGTATTGGCTCACCTAGTTTCAACTTTGTAGCAATAGCACAAGTACACGGAAGACCGTAGGTTTTCACAATAGTGCAACCACACTTTGCGCTATCGGAACCTACCGTTTCAGCTCGGTTGGCCTCGTGAAAAATATAGCCCAATCCCGCCCGAGACATGTTGCCGATCAATAGAGAGTAAAGAAAGTTACCTTTAAAATGATGTTCCAAAACCGTAATACTCTCGACATAAATCGCCCTTGCTATTACCCTACCAATTCTTCAAAGTTGCATGTGCCGACTCAACTCTATTGGTTGTTGTATTTCCAAGGTGTCGGACATTATCCGTCCACGCACATACTATTTTCTCCTTCACTTGATCAAGAATAGTGATTTCAACGTATTTCAACAACGCGGGGTACTCTTCGCACACTTTTCAGAATTTCATGACCGAATCGGCATATAATTCTTTTGTGGAAGAATTTATAATACGATTCCATGCATCCATTATTTTTTCTACAATGACACCGCCCTAAACCAATTTTCCATCTTCCGACTCCACTTGTTTCACACCCACCGCGGGTTTAACCCGACTTCTCACATTCTTTGTTATGTGAAATCGACAAAGTAATGCATTAGAAGTAGGAAATACCTTTGCAACCGCATTCATCAAAGCGGTATCGCGGTCCGTAACAATCGCTTTAGGCATTTGAACATGTTTCTTCAAAAGTGACCGACACGTCTCCAATGCCCATGTAAAATTGTCCTCTTTTTCGCACTCCAAAAATGAAAAACCAACGGCACATGTCTTATCCGTAGACGTAACACCAACCATCTCAAATAATGGAAGTCGATACTTGTCCGTCTTGTAGGTATAATCGAGAATGAGCACTGTCGAGAAAGTGATGAACAACTTTACGGAATCCGGATGAGTCCAAAAAATATCTCGGACCGTAACTTCATCATTGCGATATCTGTACCGAGACAAGTAATTGTTATCATCCAACAATTTCAACAGTTGTTGCATCCCACTTCTATCTCCCCTAATTGCTTTGTTCGTCTGATATCGAATGTTATACACTTGCTTTATATTTGCTACATTGTCGGGTTCCTTCCGTTTCAACGTGGCAAGTATACTTTTCGGTTGGACAAGATTCAAGGTTATGTCGGTAATACATGTCTTCTCTTCCGACTTGAGCCGACATACACTAGGATGGCCTTGAAACTTTGAGCACAATTCATGATTATGTATACCACAACGAACACTAAATCTCCATTTTTTGGAAGCTAAAGTGCAACCACCAATCTTAAAAAGGCACTCACATTTTCTACTACCGGTGTCGTCTTTTTTTAACTTCCATAGAGGAACCTAATATTTCCCGCTTCTTTCGCACCCCAAAATTACAAAAGCCTTTCTTCTTTCCGAACCATTATCTGATCTTTCGATATTCACACCAAAACCAATGCCAATAGCCGTCCTACGAATTTATGCGAGCACGCTATCACGATCATCAAACTCTTGCTTGTTATTAAAGTCACCGCCAACATCAACCGACTTTACGATAATCCCTTCAACTTTCAGAGAAATCGGCGAAACTAATTCTTTTGAGACACTACGCCAAAAAATGCCTTTAGCAGCGCTTTTTTTGGCCTTTAACAGCGCTCAAAAGCGCTGCCAAAGGTGGGGCTGCTAAAGGTAAAGACAACGCTTTTGTAAATGCAAAAGCGCTGCCTTAGGTCCCCTTTAGGCAGCGCTTTTCCACTAAAAGCGCTGTCTTTTGTTCCCCTTTAGGCTGGGCTTTTTAAAAAGCGCTGCCTAATGTGTATTATTTTCCAACTTTAGGCAGCGCTTTTTTTGGAAAAAGCGCTGGTTTTCCCCCCTTAGGCAGCGCTTTTCAAAGCACTTTCTAATGTGTCTCTGCTTAATACTTTAAGCAGCGCTTTTTAGGAAAGCGCTTTCTTTAGTTCCATTTTTGGCAGCGCTTTTGCAGTAAAAGCGCTGTATTTTGTGCACGTAAATTGTTTTAAAATTTATTTGTTTTGGATGCGTTTTTTGTCAAAAGCGCTTCTAAAACTCCTTTTTTTAAGAAAGCTTTTTTAAAAAAAAAACCTTTTAATAGACATGTATATTAACAAACCTGTATAACATAATTTTTTATCAAAACTTATCACAATTATATACTTCAATTCACAAGCCTTCATTCAACATATGCCTTATACACTTCAATTCACAATACTACATAATTATATACTTCAATCACCATATATAGGCCTTATATTTCATAATTATACTTCAATCACCATATATAGAACTATTCATAATTATACAACAACTTCCACTTTTAAAACTATATACAACAACTTTCAAAACTATACAAAGTATATACAACAACTTCCAACTTCCATACCTTATATGATTCTTTTCTCAATAAGGTATTGACACCAATCCTCCTAAATTTCTTCCAATTGTACTTTGGAGTAAGTATCACACTTGAATTCATCAAAATACTACATAATATAACATAATATGCATGATTTAGTTAAAAGTAATTAATTATATCAAATATCCGATAAATATTAAAATAACTCCTAAGTTATAAATCCATACCATGATTGGAATATCTATTTGATCCATATGAATGATTTCTTTCATAAACCTCAAAACGAAATAACCGCAATCTATACCATTTTTTTAGACGAGGACACTACACAGTGAAAAAAAATAAGAATATATATCAGGATCTATAGTCTAACTTGTTTTATCAAGTAGCATCACTATTATAAGCAAAATTGTGAAAATATACCTCCACTCTGATCCATGAAATGTTGGTTGACTCACTCTTTGATACTTGGGCTCCTCTTTGTGATCGAAATATTTGTACAGCTCTAACATAATATAAACGAATATTTAGAACAATCTCACTTAAATAAATTAATAAACAAATACACACGAATATTTAGAACAATTTCACTTACGTATCAATCGTCGTCTTCATATCCGGGTATTTATCTACATCACCATCTAACGAATCCACATAATACACTATTTCTCTTATCAGATTTATCGCAACCAACAATCAGTGTCCACTGTAAAATAAAATAAAAGTATTGATATAGTAATTTTATACACAACATCAAAAAACGAAAAATGATAATAAATGAAGTAAGAATGCAAATCTAACCCGTTGCCAGTATTATATGGTAAAAGATACAACTTTTCTGTATCTATGCTCGCCATTAATCTTTCGACTAAGTGAGATTGTATTGAAGTTGGATTCATCGCAATTAACGGTGCATTGATACAGTTGGCATTTAACACTCGAGTGACTCCAAAACGCTTACCCCTCACACGACCGGAGTACTTAGGAACATTTAACACTCGAGTAAGTATGCTCCTGCAATCCTGGTCTTCAGTTAGAGTTGCGGACTGAGACAGAGTCTCCTGGAATTCATATGCATGAATATCGAAAAATATTAGTGGGGATTAAAAAGCATAAATATTATATATATGTCAATAAGTGGGATATAAAACGCATAATGTTATACTTACACATTGCTCAAAAACTTGTTGAACATTTTCCGCAACAACTCCATCCTTGCCCACACGAGCAGCCTTCCACAAAACATGTTCCAGAACACATGTTTATTCACTTTTCTCTTCTTCTAACTACACATTAAGACAAATAATAAAATCAATTATAACACATGGGAAAGAAACAAGTAAATCAAAGCATTTATATATACTTACTATTTTTTCCTGTAAGCGTGCATATCCCAAACGCCCCTTCCTGTATGGATACGCGGGTTTTGATGCTCTTTGGCGATTTACGCCACTCAACTCCTGGAATGCTTCGGTTCTTATTTTGGCTACAAAAGTTGCCCATTCTTCAGGTGAAATCAAGTCCACATACTTCACTAGACGTTCTGCTGCAATAAAATTTCGTTCAGCATCCCTAAGATACTTGTTTGATAGAAATGCTTGAAACCCTCTGTGTCTTTTTCCAGCTAATTGAATACAATACTTCTTTCGGTCATCACTAATATTAAAAGACCTCTACAAAAACAAATAACATAATTAGTAATTTAAAGACATAATCGGCAACAAAAATAAATAACATCAATATGGTACCTGTATCTCACTCCATATCTTTTCTTTGGCGGGTTTCAATGATGCATTTCTACAATTATCACAAGTAATTGGAATATACGAACGAACATGTGTACTAATGTAACTTGTCAACATTGCTCCGTTAGGCTCAACAAGTTGGTTCGTATCATTCCAATAAACGTCATACTTTATTCCTTTATCTCTAGCACGAATGATGTTCTTCATGATAGTTACTCCTCGCGTAATATCTCCTTCCGCTTCTTGAATTGTTTCATGTCCATCATTTTTTGAAGTATCATGCGGATTTTCCTCGTTAGTAGCCATTTCACCTGTAATTAAGAAAAACATCAATATAAAATGACACAATTATATTAAAAAACTTATAAAGTTAAACAAACTTAGAGGGATTAAGTTCAAAGTTATTTTAGACACAATTATAAACAATGAACTTGTGAGTGAAATCAAAAATCAAATCAACTAAATATCAAAAACTAATATCATTTTCAATTAAAATCAAAAACTAATATCAAAAATCAACTATTAACCGGAGAAAGACTTACTAAAACAGAACTTAGATACTAACTTTCTTCTTATAGATGAAACAATCCCACAACAATTCACATATTAACGACATAAACAGATCCGCAAATTGCAGTAATAAGAAGCGTTGAACTTTGAACTCCAACGTGCCTTCATTAGTCACCCATAACAAATAACCATTGCCCTTTTTAATATCATTCATTATTCCATGACATACTCCTATATTAGTAATAAACATAACTTTTTAAAAAATATTAAAAAGATAATCAATACCAGTAGTGTTAGGCACATGCACACACTCATAACAAAATAATAATAATAATAATAATTTGAGGAAGAAAAAAATTATATCACAGAAACAGCTGAGAAACAATCAACAATGGAGAATATTAGGCATTTCCATTATTGGAGAGAAAACCAGAAAAAAAGGAGAGTAAAAACCTCAAACGGCGGACGACGGTAGCACGGATTGAAGTAACGAACGGCGGACGACGGTAGTTGTGAGGGTAGCCTCGAACAGAATAAAGTCACGAACGGCGGACGATGGAGGACGGAGGGAGTTTCATTTGCAGAAGAAGAAGATGAACATACAGTGTCGCGAGAGTTTAGGGCGAAATAGAAACGGTCGTAATGAAAATAGAGGGATATCAGAATTTGTTTTAATTTTAATATTTTAAAAGACCTTTAGCAGCGCTTTTAGAAAGTGCTTTCTTATGTTAATCATTTAGCAGCGCTTTTGGGGTAAAAGCGCTTTCTTATGTGGGATTAATGAAAGGCCTTTAGCAGTGCTTTCCAAAAGCGCTGCCTAAAGCGTGTTGTACGAAAGCCCTTTAGTAGCGCTTTTCAAAAGCGTTGTCTTATGTTATCCCTTTAGCAGCGCTTTTCATAAAACGCTTTATAAAGTTCACCTGCCATAGGGTTTTAGCAGCGCTTTTCAAAAGCGTTGTCTTATGTCCCCCATTTAGCAGCACTTTTTTCTTTCGTTTTTTATTTTTTTTTTAGCGAAACATGTAGCAGCGCTTCTGCCAGAAAGCGTTGTCTTTGTTGCGCTACGAAAACTCATTTTTGGCGTATTGAGATGTTATCGGGGTACACCATATCTATTTATAAACAATAATAGAATAATAAATATATATAACTAAAACCTATTAAAAATTGCTGAAATTTAAAATTAATAAGTTCCAGGCATTTTTCTGGATGTGCACATCCTGACAAGCTCATGCTAAATATGTACCGGATTTACACATCCGGAAGACGGGTAACTTGTTTTTCCAAAAAGTATATTGATAATGTGAGCAATGTAGTGGATGAAGTTAAATATTTACCTGAAATTCAATCTTCTCTTGCTCCCTTTGATTTGTTTCACCAAAAGTTGGAGTTTTTGAGTGAGAAATGGTATTGATGAAGTAAGGTTTTTTAGGTTGGCGATGGTGAGCGTGGAAGAAGAAAGGTTGAGAATGAGAAAGGGGAGTGATCATGCAGGTTCAAATATATCAATAATTCTTCCGGATCTGCATATACAGAGACCTTCCACATATGCACATCCGAGACAAATATATATTTTTTTAACGTCATGGTGCGTCCGAATTTGCACATCCGGAATCAGGGGGCATAAGTGGAATTTTGCGCGATGACTAAGAAACTTAGGTAGTGTATTAAGAAATTCTCTATTTCTTTCATTTTTTTTTATATATTTTAAACATTTTGTAGATAATAAGATAATTAATAAATTTTGTTACTTTAATATAATCATTTCTCATTTTCTTATGTCACATATATATATTCTCCATAACGTTTAAAGAATTATTTGTCATAATGTTATGTTTTCTAGATCCATCAATCTAGTTTTTTTAAGAATATTGATTTTATCATTTAAAAAATATTAATGAAGTAGTTTGTTGTCCATTTGTTTTAATAATTAATTATTTGTTTTAATAATTAATTATTTTATTTTAGTTATTTATTTTTATAATAAATAATGTATCATAAAAAAATTAATCATTTTATATGATTTATTTATAATAAATTATTTAAAATATAATTAAAAAATATTTAAATAATGTTATATTAAATTATAAAATAATAAATAAATAAACATATTAAATTTCTATAAATGTGATAATTAATTAGAAAAGAATGTGCTGTATAACTCAAACATATTATATAACACAGAACAAAATAATAATAGAGGGAAAAAAATGCAAACAAATAAGTTCTGTTCTTTTAAGGCTGAGAAAATTTGTGCTCTTCTTTTCAAATAGCTGGCCCGCTGGCCACGTGAAGAAGGTACGGAAAATGCTTTTAAAATTAAACGTAACCAACCGAAAACAAAAGCAACCAACCACTTAAATGTTCACAAATTAAAATAGAAAGTACCCATGTGTTAGATATTTTCTCAACTAAAATATAACTATATTCAATTCTTTAAATGGCCAGAATACATCAAATAATAATATAACTTTAACATCGCTAAAAAATAAAAAGTTTGAATATGCAAATAAAATTATATTATTTAAAATCTATTGGTTTTTTTCGATTCTTTGCTATCTTTATCTTTGGTTGCCACTTTTCATATTTTTTGCGCTGTATTCTAACCCTTTTAGTATATCATTATATTATATATTTCTATTTACATTTATAAAAGGATAATACTGTAAACATAAATTTTGAAAGAGAAAAGGGATAATGTATTGTTCAATTTAATTTTACATTGTCAATTAATAATGATCATATATTCTGTCAGTCAGATTGAAAATTTTAAACTATTTATATAACATAACAAAATAATATATTTTAATTAAAAATTTTACACTGTCAATGTATCGCAATTAAACTCATTTTAAAATATAATTGAAATTTTAAATGTTAAAAAAAGAAAGCAGTCATTATTTTTAAAGTTTTGTAGATTATCCGTGAGAATAATTTATATCAAATCTTATATTTGAGTCATCACACTTTTCTTTCAATAAATAATTAATTTATCATATAAGAAAAGTTATTACTACTGAATTGACTCTATTGCCCTTTGGGACACATGTCACCTTTGGAGCACCCACCAGCTTTTTCCCACATGAGCCTTTTCTGTATTACCACCAAAACTTTGTATTTCGTTTTTCAAAAACCCACCCACCACATCTCTTCAGCTGTTCACAACTGTTCACCGTCAGCTCACATTTTCGAAACTATAACCCTTCTCTTTCCTTCATCTCTTCATCTCAACTACCAACACCGGTTGATCTCCATCCAAACCCCAACGAAATGGCGCACCCGTTTGAGCCGATTTCTGACATCAATGATAGCAAAGACTTATGGAAACTTGCTGTAAAGATTCATCACAAGTGGAAGGTTACAACGACAACCAAAGAGCATTTTGAAATGGTTGTGGTAGACAAATAAGTATGTTTAAAATCATAGTGTTTGTTCCTTGAACGTTGTTTTTTACTTTTGACAATGTTATTTGACATCTTTTATGATTTCCTGTTAAAGTTGTTTCAGAATCTGTTTTGCTCAAGCTTCCTTAGAAGTGGTTACAAAGTTTGACAATATTGGTGCTGTATTTGAGCTTTGACAGTAATAGTGTTCATTGTTTGCATGTTTCTGGTTATGACATTGAAAATCATAGTGTTTGTTAGTTGAATGTTGTTTGTAACTTTTGATAATGTTATTTCACATTTCTTATGATTTCCTTTTAAAGTTGTATGAATATCTGTTTTGCTCATTCTTCCTTACAAGTTGTTTAAAAGTTTGACAATATTGGTGGTGTATTTGACCTTTGACAATATTGGTGTTCATTGTTTGCATGTTTCAGGGTCATGAAATTCATGTCATTGTTCCTACAATATTTAGACAAGCTTTTGACTCGAATTTGTCGGTTAACGCAACTTGCACGATAATGAACTTTCAAGTTCATCCTAACGATCTGATTTTCAAACCTACTTCGCACAAGTATCTGTTAAAATTCACTGGTGGGACCACGGTGGGAGATGTTGGTAAACATCACATTCCTGATAAGAAACTTCACCTTACGCCTTTTGCAGACATCATCTCTGGTAAATGGCCCAAGAATCTCTTAATAGGTATTTCTTTTTTCCTAATTCATTTCCATGTTTTCTTTGCCATCTTTCCTATAGCTTTACTAATCTATCATTTTACCCCTTTATTTAGATGTTATAGATGTTGTAGATGAAATCGGATACTTCCAATCTCAGTTCGGGGGGAAAAAGCCTCAAGTCAACTTCGTATTGAGGGACTTATCGTATGTTACATGACAAACTCTCGATTATTACTTTTGTTAACCCTCTCATTTAGGTTATTCCAATATATTCTGATCCTTTCATTTACAATGCACTAGCGACAACACAATGCATTGTACTCTGTGGGAGACCTATGTTTTGGACTTCTTTGATTACAAACAAAAACATCAGGACCCTGCGAAACCAACCGTAATACTGCTGAAATATGCCAAGGTTAAAGAAGAAGGTACGCAAACGCAGAACGCGGTATCTGATATTTCTACCTTTCTCAAGATACTTTTAATCTTCCACACACACTTTTAATGTTGTCTATTGTATTGTAGGGAAATATGCCCTTGCCGTTACCAACACATACAACATTACGAAAATTCATATCAACGAGGATTTGCCCGATATAAATGATTTTTTAAAAAGGTTAGCCCATCTTCATTAGACTATTTCTTTACATACAACCCTGACTGAATAATTCCCTTGGAATGTTATTTCTTACATGTATCTCACAATTGCAGTTTTCCCGTGGATTTTAAATTTGGAAAGTCCTCGGCATCGGGGTCACACAACCGTTCCTGGTCCCAACAATCTTTGGGTTCTCAACTGACCCCTACTGGAAATTTTTTGTCCAAGGCTATTCCACTCCCATTATGTGACATCATCACATTAAATAAGGTGCTTCACTTGTGATTTTGTTTTTCTGGTTTATGTTATCAAATTACCTAATTGCAATAACATTGTCTCTTTGTAATTTGAAGACAACTTTCTGCATTACTGTCGCAACAACCGTTAAGGTCATCGCATCTCCTAACGATTAGTATTATAGAGCCTGCCATCAATGTCCACAGGTTGCTAAAGGTGACAAACCACCTTTTTTTGCCAGGACGGCCACCGAACCGAAGCTGAAATATGGAGGTTGTATTCTCTTTTATTTCATTACACTGTTGTTATCCATGCCCCTTATCTTTATGACTGTTTGATGATTTAATGTTTTGTAGGTACAAAATTGAAATTGGGGTCAAGCAAGACAGCTGTTGTGGTAGCTTCATATTCTGGGATAGGGAAGCCACAAAACTTTTGAAGACATCGGCCGCCCAGTTACGTACAACCATGATAGAAGTTTGTGTTACCTCAGATACGTTTCATCCATTTAGATTTATATCTTACCATCTTCCCATGTTTATGCTACAGTCATTCAAAATTACGTGTCTGTTTTAAATCATAGGCTGGAATCACGGATCCCCTAGAGTTTCCACTTGCGTTGGATGCAATGTTGAACCTAAAGTATGCCTTCAAGGTTAAGTGGTGTCCCAGGTCCAAGAGTTGCTCTGTTGTGGACTTTCGTAACGATGCAGAACTGCTTAAACAACCAGAGGGATCACAGGGAACTGATCAGGTGAACACTTTTAAATTTATGTTTACACAACCGTGATTCATGATGTATATTTCTCAACTGCTACTGTTCTTTTTTCCGTTTTCAGCCAACATCCTACCCCCATATCAGTTCTCAGTCAAACCAAGTTAGTCTTCAACTATTGTATCTCTGTTTTTTTTTACATGGTAGATATGAATTATTTCATCGCATGAAGACGCCTACTAATTCGTTCCTCATTCTGCAGCTGTTGGAGAGTGTTGACGAAGATGCACCGTTTGATAAGCTTACTCCAATGACGGTACCTTATCCATATCCTTACTATGATTTCACGAATCTAATTACGCTGCAGAATCTTTCAGTCCGTTGCAAAGTCTTAATGTTTTCCTCTAATTTTTTGGATTGAGGCATTACCAATTTTTTAATAGTGATTTTTTGTTGTCTGACCTAGGATGCTGAGATTTCCTCTACACACATTCCCGATCCCGCCACCCCTACCGCTAATGTGAAGAGGATGTCTCCCGACGCTTCCTTTGAGTTATCCGGCAAAAATCAGACTGAGGGGGATCTTTCGTCAACCAAAGCTAAGAAAGCCATTAAGCGCGGTAAAAGGGCGGCGGTTTAAAACTTTGATTGCCTTGCTGCATCGGGATTTAAGCATTCAGTGCTATATTAACACTTGACTACCAACAACTTTTGGCGACTGACTTATGTAATTTTTTGGTGAACTTAGTTTCTTGATTATGAACATACTGTTGGATGTATTTTGAATATCTATTAAAACATCTCAGTGACTATGCTTTTTGAAATCATTACTACAATAGTTTCAACTTTGTTATTTCAATATGTTTCTACATATACAACATAACATATTCACTTCAGTTTTGGCTATTTCTCACGTCGGTCCATGAATTTCGTTTTCCAAACCCAACCTATATATATTTGCATGTCACTTATCATAATCATAATGTACTTACACATCTAATCTATTCCATAATGGCCTTCAAGCATTGTAAATTTTGCCAACAATGTGACACATCTTCAACCTTACAGTCGTACCAAAAACCACACCACTTTTTTCACCTTACCATCCCACTGATGCTGTAGAATAATCGGATACGTGTCACTATTTTTATTACTATGTCCATCCATTTATATATTATTCACAAAATACTTAATATCAAACATCTGGCCACACTTAATTACCAACTAAACATATACACCCATTTCGTCTAACTAAGTTCACAATACTCCAAATGCAAGCGTGCACACTTTTTCATGTCCAGTCTGGCGCAATTGCTACAGACGGCAACATGTCACTTCATAACACCCTACCCTGCTTTGATGTCTACTATCTAACATTTAATAATGATCATGACACAATCTTCAATACATTTCCTTCCCTACCTTCCACTCATCATTACTTCTTAGATGAAATGCAATGACCCCCACGTGTTCTTTGCATATATGTTTCTCATTCCCCCTATTTTTGATTTTTCCTGGCACTATATATTACCCAGACAATTTTCTTATTGGAGATTAAAAAAACACAAGTATTATACTCTCTCCTTACTCTGTAATTTTTTACAATTCCTCAGACACACGTCCTCCAATCCCAATTTTTCTGCTCCTTTATCAAACATCATCCTCATTACAAGGTAACGGCCACACGATCGCATCCTGGTATTCTTTGTCTTATTCATAACTTGCAACTAACTTATGCTATACCATTGTACGTAGCATTGCTTTTGGTAACGACATTTCAAACAATGTGGATGATAACTAGCATCAACCCCTTCCATTTTGCAGATATAACGTCGTCATGCCTGACACCGATGGAACTCTTGCATCCATAGCGAGGAAAAGGAGAAGATCATTATTGCTTCAGAAGAGGCATAACTAAACCTTAATTAACAAGGAAAATACTATCACCTCAACTTCGACACCTACCTATACAGTTACTCATCCTACCAAATAATTAACTCAGTCCCCTTGACCGATGTTGTCAACACCATTCATACTGCCCCCTCCACAAGACATGTTTTGCCAACATGCCCGCCAAAAAGAAGACGTTTCGATATGCATGCTGGCATTAATTTGTTTCCCACGTTCAATTCTTCTTACTCATGTGGAGTGGCATCTTCTGTAACTTTGAATGCCAACCATGTCACATAACCAACACATAATGTACGCTCCTACGTGGATGCTAACCATATACCACCTGAACGGCCATCTTCCATTAATTCTCAACAGACTGCCTTCCAATGTAATTCAACGACTACTTCGTCAACTCAACACAAAACACATGATCCATTGCCTCAACCTTCTTTCGTGCTTTGTTCTTCGGTAAATCACAGCATTGGCCCTTCCATGACGATTAACCGAAACACATGGTCTATAAACTCAAATGTGTTTGTATCTACTTCTAATTCTGCTCCCCACCCTGGACCATCATCCATTACTACTGACCCCACCGTAAATGCTTTTCATATGTCCGCTGCTTATTCTTCTTCCGACGACAACTCATACACTGGATGATGAGGCATACGAAGACACACTTGAATTGCACCTTCAAGGTTATTTCTGTTCTCAAATCATTGGGTAATAGAATTTTTTTGTTTTCGTAAAGAATTACTAACATAATTTTTTAAAAGCAGAATATTATGACATCGGAGAACCTCTTTGGGAATGCGAGCATTGTAAGGCTTTGATGTGGTATCAGGAACGTAAGCATAAAGGCATACATGCCACTTTTGAAAATTTTCATATTTGTTGCAGGAGCGAAAAAGTCGTGCTGCCAGTTATGAAACAGCCTCCGCCTCTCCTACAACAGCTCCTGTTCGATAAAACATCACGCCATAATACAAATTTTCAACAAAACATAAGAACTTACAATGCTATGTTTTCTTTCACTTCTCCATGGATGAAATTTGACACAACTTATTCGGGGGGTAACGATCCTCCTACTTTGCGACTTCATGGGAAAACCTGCCACCAGATCAGAACTATGCTTCCCGAGATTGGTGCACCACCACAGTATGCTCAGCTTTACATATTTGACACCGATAATGAGGTCGACAATATGATGGATTGTTTCAGGTATTCCTAATTTATACCCAACAACTGTATGGTGGTTTCGAACTTTTTTTGGAACTTTCTTTTTTTAAACCATGAATCCCTTTTGTTCTCATTCTAGGGACAACAAAAATATTGAAAAGGATATTGTCGCCAATTTAAAGGTAATGTTGGATGAGTACAATGTTCATGCTAAAGCCTTCAGAATGGCAAGGGATGTGTTGAAGGATAATACCTTTCAAGACTTGCGGTTGAAACTGATTTCAAGTCGTCTCGGTGATGGTCGGGTATATAACACGCCTTCTGTTTCAGAAGTTGTTGCGCTGATTGTTGGTGATGTTGACAATGATGAACAAAGGGACATCATAATACATGAGCGTGACGGTGACTTGCAGAGAATTGATGAATTTCACCCGGCTTATCTTGGGTACCAATACCCCTTGATTTTTGCATATGGGGAGGATGGTTACAGGGATAACATACTCCACAAGTACCAGCATGAAAGAATATTCACAAAGCAAAACAGACAAACTATTAAAGACTGCCTTTGCTACCGCCTTCAGGAGCGCAGTGATAAACCTAAAACATTGCTCCATTCAAGACGTCTTTTCCAACAATTTTTAGCTGACGATTACACTATGATGGAAACTGAGCGACTGAATTGGTTGCGACCTTGTGCCTGATTCTTGATGTAGGAGTCCTCTTGATCCTTTATAGGTGTTTGAGAGGTTAGACAAGTTGAAGATCATGTCATTTCTTGATTGATCATTTGTCTAAGAGCTCTGAGAGGGCTAGAAATCCTAAGTATGATTGTAGTGGATGCTCACCCATCTTTGGGGAGACTAATGAGGTATGATGGCCCATCCATATTGTGATGATGACTTGCACAATGATGGGGAATCTTAGTGGTCAAAATTTGGGGTATGACAGATGCCTCTATTTAATTTTCTTGGACCTGAAGGTGTGAATGGAGAAGGTATCCGGGCATTCGGGGTGCAAGAGGATTATATATCGGAATACCCGAAATTTTGACGGTGGTTATGAATGGCAGTTTGCGCATCCTTCTTATTTTGCTAAGCAATGATGCTTAGAAAAGGTAAACTTCCCCTCGATTCTGGTTTCCTACCAAGGAACTGGTCTAAGTTTCTGAAGTGAACTTCCCCTCGATCTCGGTTTCCTACCAAGGAACTAGTCTTAGTTTCTGATATGAACTTCCCCTCGATCCTAGTTTCCTACCAAGGAACTGGTCTAAGTTTCTGAAGTAAACTTCCCCTCGATCATGGTTTCCTACCAAGGAACTGGTCTTAGTTTTCCGAAATAAACTTCCCCTCGATCCTAGTTTCCTACCAAGGAACTGGTCTTAGTTTCTGATGTAAACTTCCCCTCGATCCTGGTTTCCTACCAAGAAACTGGTCTCAGTTTCTTTTGTCAATAAACTTTCTTGACAAGGGACGCTATTCATAGCAGTTTTCCTCAAACTTCTCGCCGAATTTTCCTGGGGAGATGCCACTTGGTGGAAAAAACTTTTGATGTCAGACTTGCTGGGGAACCCATTCGTCTGAAATGTAGAGGTGTACAAACTTCTCTGTTGGAGACGCCATTTGTCGATTCTACTGGGGAAAATGAGTCTCTTGAAAGACTGTGTTTGCTTGGGGATATGTCATCATACTTTTCTCAGAGATCTTCTCGGAGAAATGCCATACAATGTACTCCAATTTTGAGGTTCCGATGACCTTTTCGTCAACGGATTTTTCGGAGAAAAACTGCTGTATTACCGTCTCTCTGATTAAGAGGCTTTCTCTAGGAATTTTCCTTAATCTGGGAAAGCAAAGATATCATCTTCAATGGCGAAGAGTGATGTTTGTCGAAGGTTTTCTTGTTTTTCAGAGGTTCAAGTTATCAAAGTGGTCAAGGGACCAACTTCAATCCAGAAATAAACTGGAGAGAGATCGTTTAGAAGGTTCACTTCCGGACGAGGAAAGAACTGACAACTCGATTGAGAGGACTTTTATCACTTGGGGATAAGACTGACCAGAGTGATAGTGATGCAATATGAATGTGAATGTAAATCAATAATGCATGATGTATGTATGTTTATGCTGACAAAACTGACGCAATATACAGACTAGTATATGAACACGACTGGATACTCGGCCACAGTGGGAGATGAAAAGTATCACTGGTTCACGATAGCAATTCTGCCTTGCTTAGGAGAAGTAGTCCCTGCGGGGAACAACCGTTGGTCGGGATTAGGAGGTAAGAACTCTGCCGGGGGGTGTCGGACGGAATATTTGTAACACCCCAATTCCCATCGCGAATAAATAATACATAAATAAATCAGAGTAACTAAAAATTTATTTTTCCGATAGAAATAAGGATGCCACAACAGTAGAAAGAAAATACAATCCCTGCTCATAAATTTTGATACATAACACGGTATAGAATACCCTCAAAGGGGAAACTTTTTCCAACAAAAGGAAAAGCTCAATTATGGAATAAAGCGGAAAGATCCATAACTGACTTGTTTTACAAAATAATTGTTTTCTAACATCAAATTATACATACAAAAGTAGTACAAAATATATTCAACAAATGTATACATATGTAACTAAAGCGTTCCCCGACTCTCGTGCTACGTATCAGAGCAGACAGACTGACAAACGGATTGAGAACTAATCTTCACAAAAGCCTCCAAGACTACTAATCTGCAATTGCCTCATAGAGCAACAAACCACAGCAGAAGGGTGAGAAATAACAACTAAATCAAGATTGCATAATAATATGCAAACACATAAAAATTCACATGCATAGTTATTCTCACCACAAGCATCACATACAAATACATATAGCATACCACATATACATAACATATATCAATTATCCAACGTAATCACATATTTGCACATAAGGCATACCAAAGTCACAACATATGTAAACTCACCACCACATCATATAACATACGTCTACACATAAGACATATTATCCACACCCAATGCACTTATCAGATATGCACATCAATTCACCAATATAACCAATGCATTTATCACATATGCATATCAATTCACTAATTCAAACATAATTCTCAACACATGCTCAATTAATTCATGATTTTCCACACATAATCAATCCATTCATGATTTATACAAATGCAAAGAGACTGACACAATGACTCTATGCAAATGCGGTACCATCCATCCATTAATCTCATCACTAGTTCACTCAGGAACTATTGGAATCATCGCTTGTTACTGAGGACCACTCATGTAACACCCCTTCGAGCAAACGATGTTCCCCGTCGCTTTAGGTCCTCGTTTTATAAGGCGCACGATGTTTATGGATTGCTTTAGGTCCTCTTTGTATAAGGCGCACAATCCGGTCGCTTTAGGTCCTCTTTGTATAAGGCGTACAATCGTCTATAATCATCGCTTTAGGCCCTCTTTATATAAGGCGCACAATGTTATAGCGGATTCCCTCTGGAATCGTTTCGTCGCTCACACCCACTTGGGCACACGACATCACAAGATGCATATCATGATGCTTGACACACAAGAACTCATGACAATCAAATGCATCTTCACAATTCAACCATATGAATTATCTCATCCTCATTATTCATGCATTGAAAACACTTCAAACAATGCATTTCATCACAAACCACAAAACACAATAATCATGCAATCACAATTACTTCCACAAGGGATTCACACCACAAAGGCTACCACAACACATCATAACAACATCATTATCACATGCATCAACATCATATAGATAACACAAAAGACCCATATTTATATGACGATAACATATCACATTGAACACCAACAAACACAACAAAACCTACAAACCACTCACCATTTAATAGAATATTAGGTTATCTATCTATTGCCTCAAGTCCCACATCAATCGGACTCGCGATTCGGGAGTTATGGTGGAAACATAAACCACACTTTTCACACATACATTACTTTTCCATATTTTTCTTATCAATCCATGGCCTAAACATAAGTTCCTACTCCACTATCAAAAAGATCATTGAATTAGCTTTCCAACGCATCCGACCGTGCCTCAATCCGATTTATGGATCAAAAGTTATGAAGGAAACAAAAACTGAAAATCTGTCACGTTCGCAGTGCGAAGCTCCCAGCGAACCGTGGCAGAAGCAAAAAGACCCAAAGTTCGCAATGCGAACGGCTAGCGAACGTTCGCTATTTCCTTCGCTTTGGCTCGCAATGCGAACCTGCAAAACCCAGAAATTCCAACAGCGATAACATAGGTCATTTGGGGTCAAAATACATCATTTCTTCCACCCAAACACTTCCAAAACATACTATAACAACCAAAACATGATCCAAACCTAACAACAAGTATTCTAGTCAGTTTATATCGAATTTTATCCGTGAAAACATCGATTTTTATCAATCGCTCCTAATTCCAATCGATACGAAAAGTCGCGAAACAACCAAAACAATTACAACAAACAACACATATACATACACAAGCAAGATATAATTGAAACTTCTCACCCTTACTCGATTAATCGCGCTCGAAACAGAGTTCCCGCGATTTTCCTCTTTCTCCTCTTTTCTTTCCTCTTCCTTTCTATCTTCTCTTTTCTTTCTCTTCTTTTTCTTTTCTCTCTATTTCTCTCTAATCTCTATTTATATAAAATATCTAAACCCCTAAAAGACTATTTTACCCCTCAGCTCAAATATCTCGCAAACGCTCTCAAAACGCGATAAAACATAAACAACGATGGAAGATAATATATTGTCAAATAAAAGTCAAGAATAAAATAATATAAAATGAAACTAATTAAATCGACTCGATTAAATAAATAAGACAAAACCGGGGCGTTACAACTCTCCCCCACTTAGACATTTTCGTCCTCGAAAATATACTGAGACGAACAACTCCAGACACGACTCTCATATCCGACTACCAAACTAACAGGCCAACCAAAGGCACACCACGAATAACACAAACTGATAAACCACCTTGCTAACAGCAACCATAACAACGACACGACAACGACGACAGCTACAACGACAAGATGCAAAGCCCATACAATGCCCTTGACGACCAACTCACAACTCAAAGAATGCCCAAGTTACGAACACACACAGGTTCACTCTCGAACCGAAACATAACAAGAACATAAAGTTCCACGACCCAACATCGTTTCAACAACATCTACATAACCATGATACCAACACCCTTGTCACACAACAATATTACAACAATGCTACAATTCACTAATCGAACATACGACCAAAACACCCAACTACATATTAGTACCTGATTATTATTGAAACCTTCCACTTATCACTTCCATTCTGAAACGTCCAATGGTCTCATCACTCCTACATGTTCCCAATATTCAACTTATGAACTCTTTCAAGTCCCACACACAAATACGAATTGTGCAACATCACGCTTCTGCTACGCACTCTGATTACTAGTGACCATCAAAACTATCAATCTCACGTCCAAAGTCTAACTCTTTCTCATATTCGCCAAATATCACTGTTCACTTTTAATATACCCCACTTCACACTCTACTGTGTTATCTCACATACCAGACACAAGTCACTGAACTGCTCAAATAATTTTAATTCTCTGACCATCAAAACTGACATGTATAAAAACTTTCGACTTAACTCTTCACAACTTCTAACCATCGTCGTTGTCTCACACCGTATTCCTTCCGACCAAATAGGTACTCAATATTCTTGTGATTACCAAACGCTTCGAACCTAGAACCGTAAAGATAATACCTCCAAATTTTCCAACACAATACAACCGCAACCAATTCCAAATCCTGGATAATATAGATCCTTTTATGAATCCTCAATTGTCGTAAAGCATAAACTACGACTTTACCCTCTTGCATTAACACACTTACTAAACTCATCAAAGACACATCACAATACCTCACAAACGGTTTATTAGGATCACGCAGGATCAAAACTGGAGTCGTAGACAACTTCTACTTTAGCTCTCTAAAACTTTCCTTACAACGAACATCCCAAACAAGCAACTTACCTTTTGCAAGCCAATCGAAGTAACGAAAACACTAACTTGGAAAAGCCTTCCATAACCTCCGGTAATAACCAACTAAAGTCCAAAAAGATTCTAATCTCGTCAACCAACTTCGGAGCCTCTCATTGTAGAACTGTATCTACTTTCGATGGATCCATAACCATACTCTCATCTGAAATAACATATCCAAGAAAACTAACCTTTTTCAACCCAAGTTCTCACTTGAATAACTTAGCATAAAAATTCCTTTCTTTTCCACACTTGCAATTCGATTCTCAAAGACTCCACTTGTTCTCCCTCTGAGTTCATAACAAATCCGAATATCCTCAATCAAAACCACTACGAACTTATCCAAATCAATATAGAAGATACGATTCATATACTCCACAAACACTCCAGACGCATGGCTTGAAGCTTTTAACGTTTTAACAGTTCCGTTTTACGTAATTAACGTAATTCTGATTAATCCCAATACTTGACCGAAAATCCATTCCATAAATAATATTTCTGCTTTCCAAAACATAGAACTCTTTCATAGCTCCACAACGATACAAAGAACGTTTAAATCGGATAAACGAAGCCAAAGTTATGAAAGAAACAAATTGGAAAGATCTGTCATGTTTGCAATGCGAACCTCCCAGCGAGCATTCACTTTCCTTATTCGCAATGCAAACTCCCAACGAACCAAGTCAGAAGAAAAAGGGCACAAAGTTTGTTGTGCGAACCTGGGGCGAACATTCGCCTTGACATTCGCAGTGCGAAGCTCTCACGAGCCTTCGTTGTGACCTTCGCCGTGCGAACACCTGGCGAATCCAATCAGAACTGAAACAGGGCAAGGTTCGCTCATTCTCAATCGTTAGCTTAATCAACTGTCAGTAATCCATACACAATTTCTTCTCCTGGTCGTCCAATTCCACAAATTCCAACATGTAGCAACAACCAACCGAAAAGAACTCTCAAATATTACCTCCATACCTAAGGGTTTTTTCAAGATTTCCATTAATTCCCTATAACTTTAAAAACTCCAAAACTCACCAAACCTCTAAGTTTTACTTTCCATAGTCTCAATACCATTATACACACCATGCTTGTTATTCCGTTTAATTATCCTTCCTTTTTGCTACTAACAATACTGGAGCTCTCTAAGACAACACACTTGGTCTCAAAAATCCCTTTTCCAGTAAATCTTCTCACTGCTTTTTCAGTACGGGTACTTCTAATGCTAACATCCAATATTCCATCCGGAAACACATCTGGAAATCACGCCCAACTGGCAGCCTTTCACTGTGGCCTTTCTGCCAATTTCTAGAAAACTGTCATCACAAACATAACAAACATCTGAGTTTCACGTCCTAAAATTTCTTCTACTTACTTAGCAGATCCAAACCTCAAATCCTCACCTTTATCAAATTTGAGTTCACACTCTACTCTCTGAGAACAACCATTAACGATACCCAATCGTTCTCTCTCAACTACTTCCCAACTGAACCCACATACCCAAACCTCTAATCCGTCTCATCTTCCGATATAAGAATCTTCATCGACTCATCAAAACAATCCATAATCATTTTCTTAATTCCAAACAATTCATTTCACACACTATCAAAGCCGGAAAGACACGTCTATTCCATCCAACACAATTTCGTCTACTATCAACAAGAGATTAAGGGTGATCAGTTCCTCAATTTGTCATTAGACAGTCGACAATCATGATGGGGCATAAACCGTCTTTACCAAACTATAATAGCATTGCTTACATCCTGTGCACAAAACTACTTAACGCACAAATCCTTAGTTGACATAAACCTTACCTCCGCATCCCTTCTGGAACCGGGAACCACACTGTCCAAACAACACTTACAATCTTGCAATTCACAACTCACTGAGCCAGCGCTCCACACCTGAAGCAACATGGAGAAGTACCAGCTTCTCCCCCACTTATCTCATTCTCACACCTGAAGACAAAGGATTAGAAAACTAGAAAGCACTGACAGTGTTTCACACACATATCATGTACTAAGGGACAAACAACAACGACAGTATTCAACTGTCACCCCAACTGACTCAACAACTTGGCCGGACGGACCGACCTGCGCTGATACCACTCTTGTAACACCCCAATTCTCATCGCGAATAAATAATACATAAATAAATCAGAGTAACTAAAAATTTAATTTTCCGACAGAAACAAGGATGCCACAACAGTAGAAACAAAATACAATCCATGCTCATAAATTTTGATACATAACACGGTATAGAATACCCTCAAAGGGGAAACTTTTTCCAACAAAAGGAAAAGCTCAATTATGGAATAAAGCGAAAAGATCCATAACTGACTTGTTTTACAAAATAATTGTTTTCTAACATCAAATTATACATACAAAAGTAGTACAAAATATATTCAACAAATGTATACATATATAACTAAAGAGTTCCCCGACTCCCGTGCTACGTATCAGAGTAGACAGACTGACAAACGGATGGAGAACTAATCTTCACAAAAGCCTCCAAGACTACTAATCTGCAATTGCCTCATAGAACAAAAAACCACAGCAGAAGGGTGAGAAATAACAACTAAATCAAGATTGCATAATAATATGCAAACACATAAAAATTCACATGCATAGTTATTCTCACCACAAGCATCACATACAAATACATATAGCATGCCACATATACATAACATATATCAATTATCCAACGTAATCACATATTTGCACATAAGGCATACCAAAGTCACAACATATGTAAACTCACCAGCACATCACATAGCATACGTCTACACATAAGACATATTATCCACACCCAATGCACTTATCACACATGCACATCAATTCACCAATACAACCAATGCATTTATCACATATGCACATCAATTCACTAATTCAAACATAATTCTCAACACATACTCAATTAATTCATGATTTTCCACACATAATCAATCCATTCATGATTTATGCAAATGCAAAGAGACCGACACAACGACTCTATGCAAATACGGTACCATCCATCCATCAATCCCATCACTAGTTCACTCAGGAACTATTGGAATCATCGCTTGTTACTGAGGACCACTCATGTAACACCCCGTCGGGCAAACGATGTTCCCCGTCGCTTTAGGTCCTCTTTGTATAAGGCACACGACGTTTATGGATTGCTTTAGGTCCTCTTTGTATAAGGCGCACAATCCGATCACTTTAGGTCCTCTTTGTATAAGGCGCATGATCGTCTATAATCATCGCTTTAGGTCTTCTTTGTATAAGGCGCACGATGTTATAGCGGATTCCCTCTGGAATTGTTTCGTCGCTCACACCCACTAGGGAACACGACATCACAAGATGCATATCATGATGCTTGACACACAAGAACTCATGACAATCAAATGCATCTTCACAATTCAACCATATAAATTATCTCATCATCATTATTCATGCATTGAAAACACTTCAAACAATGCATTTCATCACAAACCACAAACCACAACAATCATGCAATCACAATTACTTCCACAAGGGATTCAGACCACAAAGGCTACCCACAACACATCATAACAACATCATTATCACATGCATCAACATCATATAGATAGCACAAAAGACCCATATTTATATGACGATAACATATCACATTGAACACCAACAAACACAACAAAACCTACAAACTACTAATCATCCCCTACCAAATATTCTTGGTTAAATCATGGTCTAACATCACCATTTAATAGCATATTAGGTTATCTATCTATTGCCTCAAGTCCCACATCAATCGGACTCGCGATTCGGGAGTTATGGTGGAAACATAAACCACACTTTTCACACATACATTAATTTTCCATATTTTTCTTATCAATCCATGGCCTAAACATAAGTTCCTACTCCACTATCAAAAAGATCATTGAATTAGCTTTCCAACGCACCCGACCGTGCCTCAATCCGATTTACGGATCAAAAGTTATGAAGGAAACAAAAACTAAAAATCTATCACGTTCGCAGTGCGAAGCTCCCAGCGAACCGTGGCAGAAGCAAAAAGACCCAAATTTAGCAATGCGAACGGCTAGCGAACGTTCGCTGTTTCCTTCGCTTTGGCTCGCAATGCGAACCCGCGAAACCCAGAAACTCCAGCAGCGATAACATAGGTCATTTGGGGTCAAAATACATCATTTCTTCCACCCAAACATTTCCAAAACATACTATAACAACCAAAACATGATCCAAACCTAACAATAAGTATTCTAGTCAGTTTATATGAATTTCATCCGTGAAAACATCGATTTCTATCAATCGCTCCTAATTCTAATTGATACGAAAAGTCGCGAAACAACCAAAATAATTACAACAAACAACACATATACATACACAAGCAAGATATAATTGAAACTTCTCACCCTTACCCGATTAATCGCGCTCGAAACGGAGTTCCCGCGATTTTCCTCTTTCTCCTCTTTTCTTTCCTCTTCCTTTCTATCTTCTCTTTTCTTTCTCTTCTTTTTCTTTTCTCTCTATTTCTCTCTAATCCCTATTTATATAAAATATCTAAACCCCTAAAAGACTATTTTACCCCTCAGCTCAAATATCTCGCAAACGCTCTCAAAACGCGATAAAACATAAACAACGATGAAAGATAATATATTGTCAAATAAAAGTCAAGAATAAAATAATATAAAACGAAACTAATTAAATCGACTCGATTAAATAAATAAGACAAAATCGGGGCGTTACAATATTCGCATCTGACACAGCTGATCCTTTATTCAGGCGTATTGGCTGAGAAAGAGTACTTTGATTATGCACTTTGAAGCTCGATTACTTCGGGAGAAGCAATCGATGTTCTTTCGATGTTCAACAGTCAAAAGAAATTGCCATCTTTATTTTAAAGCAGAAAAATTTTAACAAGTAAATTCATTTTTGTTTTATTTCAAGAATCGTTAATCATGTTAAAATGTCATTCTGTAAAGCTAAAACAAATAAGAATTGCAAACAAAAGTACTAGGGCTTAAATTTTATTGATAGGATGGAAATCAGCCAAACGCGTGATTCCATGGAGTATTTACAAAGTTAGAAAATTATTATTTAAGGGAAAGGGGTTACATTGAAACATAATGACCGCTATCCTTCTACCAAATTTGAATTCTGGGCATCCTGAGCTTCCGTCGAAGATGACCTTAACTGGAGTTTTCCTGATGGATGACATGACTGCTACTGGGGGATTTGCCCTTTCGTTGAACGTAGTTACTTACCATTATCCCTAACTTTTGCCTGGACTGTACTTTGATATTTCCAATCCATCGGGATGATTTTTTATCATGTCTCTAATTTTTGCCTGGACCGCCCTTTCGGGTTTTCAATCCACCGAGATGTTTTTTTTATTTACTTAGGTGAATTATTTCTTGACTACATCAACATTTGTGGGGTAGGCAAATTCTTCTCCATCCATGGTTGCAAGTCTCAAGGCGCCGCCTGAGAAAGCTTTCTTGACCACATAGGGGCCGTCATAATTCGCAGTCCACTTGCCCCGAGAGTCAGTGAGAAAAGATTGTATCTTTTTTAGCACAAGGTCTCCTTTCCTGAAGACGCGAGGTCGAACCTTTTTGTCAAACACCCTCTTCATTCTTTGTTGATACAACTAACCATGGCATAGAGCCGTTATTCTCTTTTCTTCGATCAGATTCAGTTCGTCGTGTCGACTTTGACACCATTCAACCTCTGTTAGCTTAGCTTCCATCAATATCCGGATTGATGGGATCTCTACTTCTATGGGGAGCACTGCTTCCATGCCATATACTAGAGAGAAAGGGGTTGCCCCTGTTGAAGTGCAGACAGATGTGTGATAACCGTGAAGAGAAAATGGTAGCATCTCGTGCCAGTCTTTGTAGGTTACAACCATCTTCTGAACAATCTTCTTGATGTTCTTGTTAGTCGCTTCTACCGCTCCATTCATCTTAGGTCGGTAGGGAGATGAGTTATGGTGTTTAATTTTGAACTCAACACACAACTCTTTCATCATCTTGTTGTTCAAGCTAGATCTATTATCAGTAATGATCTGGCTGGGAACACCATAACGACAGATGATATTGTTTTTGATAAATCGGACCTCGACTTGTTGAGTTACATTAGCGTATGACGTTGCTTCGACCCATTTGGTGAAGTAGTCAATGGCTACCAGAATGAACTGATGTCCGTTCGAAGCTTTGGGTTCGATCATGCCAATCATGTCGATTCCCCATATGGAAAAAGGCCATGGGGAAGAGAGAACTTTGAGATGTGTTGCCGGTACAAGGATTTTGTCGGAGTATATTTAACACTTGTGACACTTCCTCATGTACTTGTAGCAATCGGATTCCATTGTCAACCAATAGTGCCCTGCTCTTAAATTTTTTCTCGCCATTGTGTGTCCGTTGGAATGGGTGCCAAAGGATCCTTCGTGAATTTCTTTTATCAGCATGTTTGCTTCTGGTTTGTCTACACATCGGAGCAAGACCATGTCGAAGTTTCTCTTATAAAGTGTATCACCGCTCAGGAAGAAACTGCCTGCCAGCCTCCTGAGGGTTTTTCTGTCTTTCCTTAGTGCCCCAGGTGGGTACTCTTATTTCTGAAGGAAGCATTTGATATCGTGATACCAAGGTTTATCGTCTATGACTGCTTCGATCTCGAAGATGTAAGCGGGCTGCTCAAGGAGCATTATGTCAATCTTAGGTAGGTCGGTCCATTGACCTACACTAATCATGGAAGAGAGAGTGGCTAATGCATCAGCCATGTGATTCTCGTCACGAGGGATATGATGAAACTCGATTCTGTTGAAGAAGGGTAGCAACCTTCTCGCGTAATCTTTGTAAGGAATCAATCCTGATTGGTATGTGTTCCAATCTCCTTTGATTTGATTGATAACCAGGGCTGAGTCACCATAAACATCCATGTTCTTGATCCTTAAGTCAATCGCTTCTTCGAGACCCATGATACAAGTTTCATATTCGGCATCGTTGTTTGTGCACTTGAATGTCAGTTGGGCGGTGAAAGGAATGTGGGTACCCTATGGGGTTATGATGATTGCCCCAATTCTGTTTCCATAATGATTGACAGCTCCGTCAAAAATTAGTCCCCATTGGGAACCTGGTTCTGGCCCTTCATTGGGTAGCGGTTCATCGCAATCTTTCATTTTCAAGTACATGACATCTTCGTCTGGGAAGTCAAACCCAATTAATTCCTGATCATCAATCGGTTGATAAGCCAAATGATCGGCTAAAATACTTTCTTTAACGGCTTTTTGAGCATGGTACTCTATGTCATATTCTGATAACAACATCTGCCAATGGGTAATTCTTCCCGTGAGAGCAGGTTTTTCAAATACTTACTTGATTGGATCCATCTCTGAGATTAACCATGTAGTGTGACGAATCATATACTAGCGAAGACGTTTGGCTGCCCAAGCCAGAGCACATCAAGTTTTCTCAAGCATTGTGTACCGAGTCTCACACTCGGTGAACTTCTTTCTCAGATAGTAGATGGCAGACTCTTTCCTTTTCGTTTTGTCTTATTGGCCAAGTACACACCCCATTGAGTCTTCCAAGACTATGAGGTAGATGATCAATGGTCTTCCTTCCACTGGAGGTGATAGAATCGGTGGGTTCAACAGGTATTCCTTAATACTGTCGAAGGCGATTTGGCAATCTTCTGTCCAAACGCAGTCCTGGTTCTTTTTGAGTAATTTGAAAATCGGCGCGCACGTTGCAGTCATGAGGAATATGAATATGGAAATGTAGTTGAAACGTCCCAAGAATCCCCTGACTTGTTTTTTAGTTTTCGGAGAAGGCATTTCTTGAATGGCATTGACCTTGTCAGGATCAACCTCGATTCCCTTCTGGCTGACGATGAACCCTAAAATTTTCCCTGAACGGACACCGAATGTGCACTTATTGGGATTCAAGCGGAGTTTATACTTTCTCAACCGCTCGAATAGTTTTGATAGGTGGATCACATGATCCTCTACTGTTTTAGATTTGGCAATCATGTCATCGGCATATACCTCGATTTCTTTGTGTATCATGTCATGAAACAGAGTAGTCATGACCCGTTTATAGGTTGTCCTGGCGTTCTTCAAACCGAACGGCATTACCTTGTAACAAAAGGTACCCCATGGGGCAATGAATGAAGTTTTCTCCATGTCTTTCGGCGCCATTTTGATCTGATTATAGCCCGAGAATCCATCCATGAAGGAGAATATTCCAAACTTTGTTGTACTATCTACCAGCATGTCAATGTGTGGTAAAGGAAAGTCGTCCTTTGGACTAGCCTTGTTTAGATCTCTGTAATCCACACACATTCTGACCTTTCCGTCCTTTTTCGGAACGGGTACTATGTTGGCAAACCATTGAGTATATTCTGATGTGGCGAGGAAACCCGCGTCAATCTATTTCTGTACTTCCTCTTTGATTTTGATAGCCATGTCCGGGTGAGTCCTTCTCAACCTTTGTTTTACTGGCGGACATTCTGATCATAATGGTAGATGATGTTCCAAGATGCTGGTATCCAACCCTGGCATGCCCTGATAGGACCAAGCAAATACATCGGGAAATTATTTGAGAAGCTTTGTCAAACTCTCTTTGATAGTTGGACTGAGCAGTGTCCCAATCCTGACCTCTTTTTTCCTCCTCTGAGCCCAAGTTGACTGTTTCCAATGGCTCCTTGTGAGGTTCAATGGACCTTTTCTCTTGTCTGAGTAATCAGGAGATCTCTTCTGGAATTTTGTCGTCAACTCCTTCTTCAGCCCCAAATACCGGGAATTCAAAGTTGGGATAAGGCATCAGATCGTATGTTTCAACGGGGTTTAAAACAAGCAATCTGCATGACGTGATGATTGTTTTTAGAAGAGATAGAGAGAATGCAAGAGTGTGTGCACTGTATTTTCTTTTACTTCTTATTTTTATTATTTGAATTGTTTTTTAGGATTACCATTTTTTGAAAAAGTGAAAAGAGAAAACAACAATTAATGCGGAAATTACAGAACGACGTTATTTTATTTATGATCGAGTCGATTCTTGAAACTACAACCCTGTAAATCAAAACTCTGTCGCTTTGGGCGAAGCGAAGAGGGATATTTACAGAAAGTAAGCCCTATCAAAACATCCGTTTCACCTGGGCAGGGTGAAAGGTTAAGATAAAGATGGCAATTACTTAGACTTATGAAAAATCTTCGGAACATCGACAACAACCCATTGGCGGAGGAATCCTCGGTGAATCACAAAGTCTGGCACCTTTCTTGTTTTGTCTTCAGAAATAACACTGATTTCTGGTAGAGCAGGATCATTGGAATCTATCTCCCAGGCAGAGTTGTCATAGGAGGATTCCTCTGTCTTTGTTTGCATAGTATTTATGCTCTCAGGTGAATCTCTCCATCCAGTTGGCTGGATGTCTTCGAGCCTGATACGATAGCTCTCAGGAGCGGTGTACTTAACCAAGTAATCGAACTTGCCACTCGGTTATCCTAAGGTGTCCCATACTTCTTTGGAACTGGAGGAGTTATCTCTTTCGATGACGTTGAGCTCGGGAAAAGCATAGTTGATGAATTCTAGTCCTGCAAACTTTGCGAATTCATCGTCGTGCTGGATATTTTCTGAATGACCTGAGTGTTGATCCCATGATTCGGTGGGGACGCATGTATTCCTTTCTATGATGCTCAGCTGATAAGCATCGTTCGGCTGATTCTCTTGCCCCAAGTCTCTTGGATACGGCTGCCAGATAGGCAGACCATCCATCGGGCCATAATAGTCGTGGTCAAAGTTGTCTTTCATTAGAGTGTCTTCCTCTAATGAGTTTGGTGGAGCACGACATCCTTCCGGATCACAATCTCCGTATATCATCCTGACATCTGACCTGGGTATAAATCTTGGACTTTGTGCAGGATAGCAAAATGGCGTAGGCACCTCTACCTGAGAGATATAACCGTCCTCGTTAAGATAGAACTTCCACTCCTCATCGGTATCAGAGGAATCTCCCTCATTGATGGTATGAACTTCTTGAGATGTTGGGTGAAGGAAACCTCCACTAGGGAAGAAGTCCTGAATGGGATGAAGACTTTCATCGTTGGTAGCAGTCTGAGTACAGTTTGAAGAAAAACCAAGACCTTTCTTTGCCTTGTTGTCAGTAGGAATGACAAGCTGTCCGCATCCTTTGGTATTGTTACTTTTAATCAATTCGAGAGCATCTATGTATGAGGAAATCGAGGTTCCTTTCTCTGACTGATTTTCATTGCTCACCGAAAGTGCCTGGAACTGAGTTCCAACAACCTCCTCGGGTTCTACACAAGTGGATAATGAAAGGTTACTCACGATCAAGGCTTGTTCTCTGTAGACCGTGACGAGTTGGTCATTCCTGACGAACTTCAGTTTCTGTTGCAATGTCGAAGTGACTGCCCCAGCCTGGTGTATCCAAGGTCTTCCTAACAAACAACTGTATGTTGCTCGGATGTCCATGAACTGGAAAATGACTTGGAAAGTGTGAGGACCGATAGTTATGGGAAGGTCGACTTCGCCGATAACTGCTTTTCGAGATCCGTCAAATGCTTTGACGACAGCCTCACTTCCCCTCATCGGGGAACCTTTGAATGATAGCTGCATTAAAGTGGACTCTGGCATAACATTTAGAGTTGATCCAGTGTCTACCAGTACGCTGGCTAAGGCGTCGTCCTGGCAGTTGACTGTGATATTGAGCGCCATGTTGTGACTTTTTCCTTCTTCTGGCAAATCCTCATCACTGAACCCTAATTTATTGCAGGAAGTGATGTTAGAGATGATGCTGTCGAATTGTCTTATTGACACATCCTGTTTCACAAAGGCCAGCTCTAAGACTTTCTGTAGAGCCTCCCTGTGCGCTTCGGAACTGAGTAAAAGAGATAACACAGAGATCTTTGAAGGATTTTGTAACAGCTGATCAACAATGTTGTATTCACTCCTTTGGATGAGCTTCAGCATCTCATCATCATTCTTTGAAAGGCCGGGATCACTGGACTGACCGACCGGTGGATTGGGAACTTTTGTTTGAGGTTCCTTTTCTCTGTTAGGTTCTCCAACTCCTCGGTTGAAGATTCGACCACTCCGTGTTACTCGACTGATGTCTGTAATATTCACGACGGAGGGTAACGGAATTTCCTTTCCATTCTCAATTATTGTTGCCCCGTATTTATAAGGGATCGCCTTATCAGATTTGTACGACACTAGTCCCGGCATATAGATAACTACAGGAGCCTTCTGATTTTTCTGACTATCGTAAGTAACTTCAATCAGTTCCTGGTTAAGAACTTTTGATTCGTCAAGCAGAGGGATGATGGTACAAACATCGTTGGTCTTCTCAGGATCAGAGATTACAATAACATCTTTGATCTGGTCAGCGAAATAGTCTGGCGTCCAGTTGATGGACCCCAAAACTGAATATTGTTGAATCTCTTTGCGGTCCAACTGACTTTGAAGGGCTGCCCGCACGAGGTAACATCCTTGATTATTTTTCGAGCAGACTCTACAGCGCTCGTAGTTATGTGGTGGCACCTGTCCACGTCCGCTTTGAATGCAGTGGAACCTTACTAGATCTGTTTCCATTGATCGAACATCTTGACTTTAATGTCTAGTAGGGTTCCCATTAACCACATTGATTTGTTGCGTGTCTTTATTCATATAGATCGGAAGCCACCAGTGGTTCAATAAGTGTTGCAAAGTTCTTTGAACGAGAGCGCACCCTTGGTCACTCTCACAACATCCTTTACAGTTCTGATAATTATGCGAAGTCAGAAAACCGAGCTGGACTTGTGTAGCGTGTAACTCCACCAAGCTGGTTTTCATTAAGCGAATATCAAAGATTTGAATCATATTCACTTGATACTGATTTCTATCATGGTAGTCCTGGATCCATCCAAGATCCATCTGACGCTGGAGGGCCTCTTGTACAAAAGAGCATCCCTGTTTGTTTACCGAGCAAGTCAGACAGGAATTGTAATCCTGCCACAGCAGATTATGATACTGACTTTGCCTTGAGTGCATTGCCACCAAGTTGACATTCATCGCACAGACATTGTGGTTTTGAATGATGTTGGAATTTGTATAAGTCATGTTAACTCCACGAACTCGATGCTCTTAGATCCATCCGAGATCCAATTATTCCTGTAGAGCCGATTGCACCACAGAACATCCTTGATGTACTCTTATTGAGGACCAATCTGGTCAAGATGCACCACAGAACATCCTTGATTGTCTTTAGAGCAGATATCACACTGATGATAATTGTGAGGCGGTATATGGCCATACCCGCTCTGTCTGCGATGCATCTTGACCACATTGATAATTGCTGTTGTTGTTGTTGTTGTTACTGTACCACCACAAGATGCACCACATGGGAGGCACCTAGAGTCACTGCCATGAGGAACATCCTTGATTGTTTTTAAGAAGATCTTTGTCATCTCTTTTTCCTCAAGAGGTGGACAAATCTGGGCGGCAATTTCACGCCATCTCTGAGCGTACTCCTTAAAGGTTTCCTTATCCTTTTGTGACATCGATCTGAGTTGATCTCTGTCCGGTGCCATGTCCAGGTTATACTTATACTGCTGAATGAAGGCAGCGCCAAGATCTCTGAAAGTGCCGATCTTAGTGCGGTTTAAACCCATGTACCATTTAAGTTCGGCACCGGTTAAACTATCCTGAAAGTAGTGAATCAGTAGCTCCTGGTTCTTTGTCTGAGTTGACATTCTCTGAGCGTACATCACCATATGGCTTTGAGGGCAAGAGTTACCCTTGTATTTTTCAAATTCTGGAACTTTGAATTTGTATGGAACTTTCACATTGGGGACCAAACAAAGGTCCGCGGCGTCTTTTCCAAATAGATCCTGACCGCGAATGGCCTGCAGTTCTTTCTGCATCTCCAGGAACTGTTCCTGGAACTCATTCATTATGTCAAACATACCTTCGTTTCCACCAGAAGGTATCTGTGGAATCTGTCCTTCCGGGACAGTGTGTACCACGGGTGGTGGTACAGTAATCATGGCAGTGACTCTAGGTGCCTCCCGAAGTTTATATCTTTCAGGCGTTGTCGTCCTGCCCCTGGCATCTTCGCTTTCCTGAAGTTTGTAACCTTCAGGCCCAGCGGCTCCTGCTACAGTTTTCGGATCTTCCATGATCGACATAATATATCCTTCCGGGATATAGTTGAGTGGCATGCCCTAGGGACGATCTTTTGGTATTTTATACCTAGGATCATACTTTTCCACTATAGGCGTAGATGTGATCTCTGAGATCACAGTCCTTTGTTGTTGCATCTGAGCTTCTGCTAGAGCTTGCATGTCGTTATGAAGCTTTCTCAGATCCTCTTTCAGAGTGTCGATCTCTTCCCTCAACTCTCTGTTCTCTTCCTCGAGATCATCCATCTTTTTCTGTCGATTGGCCCGAGTATTGTACAAATGAGACACTTTGACTCTAGAATCGAGAAACAAACGTGAGATTCGTAGGGAAGAAGAATGCGTTTGTGCGAGAATGATGAATGATATGCAATGATTATATTAGCTATTTTTTTGTTATTTAATTAAAATAAACTTCGACAATTTGGATTGCAAATATCAAACAGTGGGGAAACCCCGTTTTATTGAATTCAAAGATGGTGGAAATGGAAATACAGTAGATTACAAAGTGCTAAAAAGGAAATCTAAACTTATGGGTCCTGAGTCCTCTCCGAGGAGAGCTCAGGTGCTGGTTCTGGTACTTTCCTTTTCTTTGACCAGGGCTCTTGAGCCGTTGTCGGGTTGTCATTCCTTTTCCAAGTGAAAGGAGTGAGCAAATTCCTTTGGTCATCCTGATTTTCTACAACATGTTGCTCTAAAATCTCAATCAGAGCAACTTTTTCTCTCAATAGTTGCTGTATTTTCTTACACTCCACATTGAGAATGCGGTACTTGTTCCTCCAAGACCTCTTCTCCTGTTGAACTTTGTTGAGAGTCACCTGAAGTTTTTCCGTCTCAGACATAAAATAAAGGACGGAGTCCCTTAATGGAAGAACATCCTGACGAGGGTAAGGTATCCTCAGCTTGAGAGCTCTAGTTTGTACCCAGTGGAGATAAGGCTCCACCGAGACACAGTCTGGTTTTCCTAGAGACTCTCTTCCTTTCCTATGAACGTGTTTCCAAGCATGCACTATTTCTGTCTTTAGTGCCCTGTCATTTTCTCCTTCCTTGAAGAAAAGACCTTCCAGATGAGCATTACACGGGACATGCCTCATCGGGTATCCAAATTGACGACGAACCAAAACCGGATGATAGTTGGTTCCTCCTTTAGTTCCTATAAGGGGTACATTTGGGAAGTTTCCACAATGGTCAATGATCCTAATTCCTTCATGGATTCGATTGTACCAATCGATGCCAGAGTTGGTAAGAGACATGATTCCCTGCGACCAACGTAAAGTATTCTTTTGATCCCAAAATGCGGCAGACTTGGGTAAGTGGGAAATGAACCATTTGTATAGCAGGGGTACACATCATGTAATCATTCATCCGTTGTACAAATTCCTTAAGTGTACAGAATGATACACATCTGCGAGTAAGGTCGGTACAGGGTTTCCAATCAGACATATCTTAATGGCATTGATATCTACAAAGTTATCGATGTTGGGAAACAAAAATAACCTGTAGGTAAGCAAAACAAAGATGCTCTCGAAAGCAGCTACATTCCCTATACTAGCAAAGTACAGAGCTTTCTTTATAAAAAACTGGGCTGGCAAACCCTAGATGTCACCCTTAGTGGTCATGTGAGTCCTGACTTCTGACTCGTCCAAATAAATTGCTCTTGCAATGGTTTGATCTTTTGGAATTTCTTCTAGTCCAGAAAAGGGAGCTTGATCAGTAATATGTAAATCAGTCAGGTGAGAATATTCCTCCAGCGTTGGTGCTAGCTGATAATCTGGGAATGTGAAACAGTGATAGACCAGATCGTAGAACTAGATTAGTGTAGACAGGATTCCTTCAATTACATGGACCCTTAATAGAGACAGCGGTCCTCCATACTTGGCTCTGAAAGCCTTAGGGTTGGTGATCATCCCAGCCAACCCTCTTAAATCCTCTAACTTTGGAACCTTGAAGGTATACTTGTGAGTTTTTCTTCTACCGAAATCCATGACGCAATCCATCTCTCTGATATTTGCAATCATTGTCTCAGTTTAATTTGAAAAAGAGAGACTAGAAGAGAAAATTTTCTTTGTTTCAATGTTTTTAAATGAATGTATGAATGCAGCACACAAAAACATAGAAAAAACATGGGGTCAAAGGGTCGGTGTCATGAAGTCAAGGCTCTACCCATCCCCAAAGGTTTATACTGGTGATTTTTGTACTTGTCCGCAAAATCATTGACCCCTCTTGGGATAACAACAGCAAGCGGATCGCCAGCGAGCTGATGTATCTTAGAGTGATCTCAGATGAGGGTAGTATCACATGACAACTATACTCGATAGCTTCCGCACTACAAAATGGTTTTAGTCTACTAAAAGCCTCAGCTTCTCAGATAACCCAGTCGACCACACTACTTTCAACAACCGAAGTCGTATAGGCAATGTATCTGCAAAGGGAGTCTCCACTGAGTTTGATGGTCGACCAGGGACTCTTAACTGGGATTCACTCCCCGTAAGATTACCCATATAATGCCATCACCTATCTTAGGTGTATACTCAATCTTTCCACATGCAACATCACACGCATTCCCATTAGCAGAAAAATAAACACAGATATCAATTAGGAAAAGCAGTATATATATTTGTCCTAATATCCTAGACCTCTAGTCTTATGATTCTATACAGACAATGACTCCCCAATAGAGTCGCCATTTCCGCAGTGTTTGGTGAATTTAAGGCCTTCACCTTAACAGAGGCTAAAAAGTATGCCTCCCACTGTGGTCGCCATTTTTCTGTAGCGCGGTTTTTGTGGTTTCGAATCACTATCGCTTTGGTACTATAGTTCGATTCATTTTTTATCCTGTGAAGCTGATTAAGGAAGGGAAATAGATGTCTCCAATTGACCCTGCTTGAAAAATGAGGTTAAACAGTCAAAACTGTTGGTTTACAGATGCTATAGGGGGGTTCGTTTGTTAAGGTTATTTGCTTAAAAACAAGGTCTAGACTAGGGAGTAGGTTTCTGTGTTAGGTCTGTTGCTTTTGATGGGTATATGAAGGTACTGGATTTTGGGTTTTTGATTGGTATGCTCGCTAAGATTTTTGCAACCTTATGCCTACGTATTCCCGAAATAGGGAAATCAGAGCGATCGTAGTTCCTCCTATTCTATGGGAGGAAAAAGGTTGTTTTGGTGTCTTGTTCAAAGCCTAAGACATGAAGCTAAAGGTGGTTTGTATCTTGCTCAAAGCCCAAGATATGAAGCTAAAGGGTTTTGGATGAGAGAGAATTTGTCATCTCTAAAGAGGAGTTGTTGATGTTTGTATGCTGTGAGCAAGGCACAAATTTGATGCTAAAAGGTTGATTGACTCAACCGGGGTTTTGACTCCGTTGGGGAGAATGTATCTTGTATAAAGCCCAAGATGGAGGCTGAAAGGGTTTGACTCAATAAGAGAGTACTTTTATCTGTCCTGTATAAAGCCCAAGACGGAGGCTAAAAAAGGGTTGACTCAACAAGAGAGTCTTGAACAGGTGATTGACTTAACAAGAGAGTCTGAAGGTTGATTGACTCAACAAGAGAGTCTTTTATACTCAACAAGAGAGTCATTTGTTGTCTCGTACGAAGCCCAAGATTGAGGCTAGAAGGGATTTGGCTCAACAAGAGAGTCTTTTATACCCAACAAGAGAGTGTTTTATATGTGTCTTGTATGAAGCCCAAGACGGAGGCTAAAAGGAGATGGACTCAAAAAGAGAGCCTTTTATACTCAACAAGAGAGTAATTTATATGTGTCTTGTATAAAGCCCAAGACGGAGGGTAAAAGTCGACTCAACAAGAAAATCTTTTATAATTAACAAGAGAGTGGGTTATATGTCTTGTGCAAAGCCCAAGACGGAGGCTAAAAGAGTTTAACTCAACAAGAGAGTCTGAAAAGGTTAGTTTCGCTAGGGAGAATCATTTGTACAAAGCCCAAGATGAGGCTGACTTTCTTGAGGAAAGGATCATTATACAAAGCCTAAGAGGAGGCTAACTTCTGCCGGGGGATTATTGAGGTCCCGAGACAGGTCCAAGTGGGAGAGCCCTCAAGAGAGAGGTCGGGTTTCTGCTGGAGATTGGTTCAGAATAATTAGGGTTTCTTCCTATGTTCGAAAGGAACTTGAGAATGTCTTTGAGACTCAAGAGTTATAGACTGTACAAGTCTAGAGTTTTATCTTTTGTACAATGCCCAAGAGGAGGCACGGGCATTAAGGGATGAGTATCAACCCTAAAATGGTCAGAGTTTTGACGCTGGGAAGACTACTCTAGCGAAGGATGACTAAGTTCTGTCTTATACCTTTAAGAGGTCGTTAGGGTCCTTGTATTAAGCCCAAGAGAAAGCATGAGAACTTCTAAGAAGCCGAAGGGTCCTTGTATAACGCCCAAGAGGAGGTGGGGATGTTTTTAGGAAGCCTGTGGGTCCCCAAACCAAGAGAAGTTCAAGAAATGCAATTCACAGAGAAGAGATCATTCCAGGAAAGTTTGAGAATTTGGAAGAAACTCAAGAGATGCTATTCACGGAGAATAGATCAACTCTGGGGAGTAGAGTTTCTTTGACAATTTCTAAGAGTGATAGTCTGAGAAAAGGTTCACCGGGAATACTACCTTTCTCTTTGTTTCATATTGTTTAACCCCAAGAGAAGGGAAGACTGTATCTGGAATCCTATGGGGGATCTAGTTTTGTTTGTATTTAAGAGTGACCAACAAGGCTTTACCTAGTGCTAGACGTAGTTACCGGGGAAAACTCTAAATAACTATACTAGTATTACACAGTGGATATGTGACAAGTATATAAAAGGATGTGAAAGAAAACTTACAGTGAAACAGACCCACAATACAGTTATATACATATGAAAGCGATAAATGAAAGCGGATAAACACTTACCCGTTGTAGAGCTTCCATGTTGTTTTGTTAGTTGTTCAACAAAGAAAGTTTTGATAACAATATTGTATTCAAAATCAAAGGAGAAAGTGCTTTGAAAAGATTGTTGAGGCTTACAGCTCAATGAGAGGCCTAAGTTTTGACGATGATTGCACCGTTGTTTTGAAAACTGTACAGAGGGACTTATACGATATGTGAGGCCCAAAATGTTTTTATGTACAAGGGGGTTAGGTCTTACACTCTATTAGAGGCCCAAAGATTATTTTTTGTACAAGTGATGGGGCTAACAGCTCAAGGAGAGGCCCAAATGATTTGTTTGAAAACGGTGATCGTGCCGAGGTTTTTGAAAGCACAGTGGGTCTTATACAATGACTGAGGCCCAAATCATTTTGGTTTAAAAAAAGGAGTTAGGTCTTACACTCTATTAGAGGCCCAAAGAAATTTAAAGAAAAGAAATGGGGCATATAACACGAGGGTAGGCCAAAGTTTTAAACTGGCGATCGCGCCGAGATTTTTCTTTTAACGCAGAGGGGCTTATACAATATCTGAGGCCCAAAAAGGTTTTGGTTAAAATGGGATTGGGTCTTACACTCCATTAGAGGCCCATGAGTGTTTGAAAATGTTTTGTTTAGGGTGATTAAGATCAAAACCCTAAATTAATTTCAAAATATATTTTAATTAAATAAAAATTTAATTAAAATGATCAAAATTATCAAACATGTGTGAAAAACAAGTTGTGATCTTGGATTAATGTTTAAAAAATCATGTTTATATCCACAAAATGATTGGAAACCAATTAAATTTGGAAAATCAAGGAGGAAAAAATATTTTAAATGTAAAAAAACAAATAAAAGATTAATTCTTTGCAAAAAGATCAAGTATATGAAATAAATAATTTATTTTGGAATTTTTGGCAAAATAAAATATTTTAACATTTTTGTGAATTATTAAAAAAAGAATCAACTCAAAATCATTAAAACTCATAGAGAAATTAATTTTTGAATCAATTAAATAAAATCACAAAATTCAAATATTTGAATTTTCAAAAAAAGGCGCCAAGAACACCCAAGAACACGCGTGTGTTCTGAATTTTGCCCAGATTTGCATTTTCTCTCCAATCTCACTGAATACTTGATGGAATCATGCAAACCACATATCAATCTGCTCGTTTTCACCTCACGATCATGTCTATGGTCTTTAATTTCATTTATGTTAAGCATGGAATAAGAAATCAAAGAGAAACCTCAAGAACCCTAATTTCTGCATGAAGGCTCCGAAATCTCATACACGATCCAAACAAAGTAATTAATTGAGGGGAAACATTCTATGCATGATTATGAACATATGACAAAATTATTGTGCGAGGAAATATGCATGAATCATGAGATGCCCAAGTTGAGGCTTACCTCTTGCAGCTGGTGATCGTGTTTTGTGTTGAAGGTGTTACAGCTAGGCTCCAATGATGTGGATAGCTTCCCTAGGTGCCAGGTGATGTGCCTGAATGCTTGGAATGGTTTGAAACAAGCTGGAACTGAAGATGGTACCCCCAACTGCAAGTCTGCTAAAAGCATGAGCAGTTGGATGGTGATTTTGAGAAATCAGTGTTCCAGATGTTGTTTAAGTGTTTGGATCACTTCTATTTGATGTTTATGAGGTGTGTGTGTGATTGGTTTGGTTGGAATAGCTCTCAAACTCAAAACCCGATAGTGACTTGCCTTAGAAGGAAAAATTGGAAGTGAGGAGGAGATTTTGAGGAAAGCATCTGTTTGATGGCTTTGGTGTACTTAAATTGAGAACAAATGAGCTCTATTTATAGTAGAGCAAGTTTGTTTTGCAAGCAATAGTGAATGGCAACTGTAGCAGAGGTTTGGCTAATGGTTGCATTTTGGAATCTCAAGTCTCCTCTAGCCATTGACTAGAGGTTAAAGCACAGGCTGCTGGTTCCCTAGTTCAGAGATCATCCTTGACTCATTCAGTTAGAAATGGTTCAGTTCATGCCACCTTGGTGCATCCATTAAATGCTCCAAAACAAAATTGGAGTCTTGTCCCCTCTTTATGGATTTCTAGGTTTGGCATGCTATTTTTAGTTCCAAAGACTTGGGAGGCTTATGGATCAGTGTTTGTCCCTCCTTGGTCCCTCCCTGAGGTGTTCAGATGGATAAACTTTTTTGTCATTTGCAAAATTTGCTCAAATCGAGCAAAAGGCACAAATCTTCCTTGCCATGACAGTTTGCAGCAAGGCACATTGCCATTGTCATATCTCATGGCTTAAGTGGGGTTTCATGGAGTTCTTGGCCATTTTGGAAAGCTCTTATATGATACAACACATGTGTGATCATAGTTTGTCTTGATACTTTTTGGATCCAAGTGAAAAATCCCCCTACTTTTGGAAAAAAATCAAGACAGATTCTGGCTTAGTGAAAATTTCACTAAGTGTTGGAAAAAGTGACATTTCATGTTTTCAGCCATTTTGATAATTCCATAACTTAAAATCCATGAGGAATTGAATAAGGTGTAGTTGACACTTTTAAAGTATGCCATGAGAACTACAAATCCATCTTTGGATCAGCCAAAATGGTTGCTTGGATCTCAAGTTATGATCCTTGGAAGTTGGCACCCTAGCCACTTAGTTTCATAACTTAGAAAATTTCTAAGTTTTTTATGGTTACCCCTTTTACAAGTTATCCCACTTTCTTTGGTTTTTATTGATGAATGTTGATTCAAATCACACATTAACATCATTTTAGGGTTAGGGAACCATAATTGGTCAAAAAATCAAAAAGTCAAACTTTGACTTTTGGGCACAGTTGACTTTTTATCAGATGAATTCCAAACTGTGCGATCCTCTATGAAATCAAGTCCTTGACCTAAATCAAACTTGATGGATTGATTTCATAGGTGTTATAAGGTGTATTGAATCATGTCCTAGGATTTGGGAGCATGTCCGGGTCAAAAGTCAAAGACACAGTTGACTTTTCCCACGAAACCCTAACTATGGTTCTGATGAACTTGAAACTTGTGAATCAAGCTTCTTGGATCAATCCATTGTTGTAAATGGATCAATGTAGTGGTTAGAGACCCTCAAACAATGTCTTGAGGTCTTGGCTCATGATTTGTCCCAAAAGTCAACTTAGGGGTGAATTAGGTCAAGAAACCCTAATTCCTGATTTTTGATGTATGCATCCCCTGAGGCTAAATTGACTTGATGATTGGGCCATTGAGGTCCCATGGAGCATTTTGGGTTATGCTTTGAAGCATTGGCTCATTCCCAGAGAAAGATTTCCATCTGGAGGCCTTGGTCGACCAAAACCCTAATTTGGTGACACTGGCGATCTTGAGGCTTGACCCACTCATAATGCTGCAACCTTGTGCCTGATTCTTGATGTGGGAGTCCTCTTGATCCTTTATAGGTGTTTGAGAGGTTAGACAAGTTGAAGATCATGTAATTTCTTGATTGATCCTTTGTCTAAGAGCTCTGAGAGGGCTAGAAACCCTAAGTCTGATTGTAGTGGATGCTCACCCATCTTTGGGGAGACTAATGAGGTATGATGGCCCATCCATATTGTGATGATGACTTGCACAATGATGGGAAATCTTAGTGGTCAAAATTTTGGGTATGACACTCTCCAAAGCCATTTTGCAACTAAGGCTCGATTAAAAAGTGACACATCTTTGATTCCTAATCCTCCTTGATTTATTGGTTTATATACTTCTGACCATTTCACTCAAGCAATACACTTCTTGTCCCAGTCACCATCCCAAAGGAACTTTCTTTGGATTACTTTAATATCCTTCAAAACTTTAACAGGAGCCAAAAAGAATGATAAGAAATTAACTAGCATATTAGTTATTAATAAATTGATCAATGTCACTCGTCCACCAATAGATAACATCCTACCTCTCCATAAAGACTGGCTATCTTTAATGGATTCTAAAACCGGCTTCCAGAATGCTACAGTCTTGTGTCTACCACTAACTGTCAGACCCAAGAATCTAAAAGGAAAATTTCCAACTTTGCATGACAAAAAATTAGAAACAGCTTCCATCTTGTTATTCTCTATTCCCATACCAATTAAATTACTCTTGCTGAAATTAACCTTTAGCCCTGATAAAACTTCTAAGCCTCTTAGGATCGATTTTATAGCCTAAATGTTGGACCAAGCATCATCATCACACAATAGCAGCGTGTCATCTGCAAGTTGAAGTAGACTTATCGAGGTTTCACCATCAATCTTCAAACTTTTCAAAATATTGTGATTTTCAGCTTTCTTCACAAGTAATGCCCAGCATTCCGTTACAAGGACAAATAGGAGGGGAGATAATGGGTCTCCTTGTTTGAGACCCTTATTCATTTTGAAATCCTTAGAAGAACTTCCATTCACTAACACTGATTCTTAACTGTTGCAGATTAAACCTTTAATCCAACCAATCCATTTAGGACTAAAGTGCATTGCTTCAAGAATTTTAACCAGAAAACTCCTGCTCACACAGTCATATGCTTGTGAAAAATCAACCTTGAACATGAATCCTCTTTTCTTTTTCTTAATCATATGATCATGAACTTCATTTGCCACCAGGACACCATCAAGAAGCTGCCTGCCAGGGATAAATGCAGTTTGGGAAGGAGATACCAGTTTCTCGATAACTCGACACAATCTTGCTGCAAGAATTTTTGACAGAATTTTATGTATGCAACCAATCTGAGCAATTGGTCTGAATTCACTCAATGCTCGAGGGTTATCCATCTTTGGAATCAAGACAAAGAAAGATGAATAGAAATTTTTTGGCAAGAAATCCTTCTCATGGAATTCTAAAATACAGTTACTGATGTCTCCACCTATTATCTCCCAAGTATTCTTTATGAATTTCAAGTTGAAATCGTCTGGGCCAGGACTTTTATTGCCATCACACGACTTAATCGCCTCTTGAATATCCTCAGATGAAAAAGGCTCTGTCAGTATGTTATTATCCTCCTCATTGAGTTTTTCCATTGCATTTAGATCCAAATTAAAGCCTCCAATTAACTTGTTCTTGTATTTGTCATCAAACTGATCGTGTATAGTTTGTTTTACTGTCTCCACCTTCTCTTGCACGTTCAAACCAATGTTCGAAGGTGTAATATTCTTATCCCTCCTCCTAGAATTGATTTTGATATCTTATACAGGTAAGTCCACTAATTCCATATCTTCTATAAACAATCCAAACTCCTCCATCTCAGAATACTTATAACTCCCCTTACCTTTCCTCTTGCCCTTATCTTTAATGGCATTAACACCCCCCCTGAGAATCCAATCCCCACTTGGAAATTTAGATTTCAATCTAACGAGATCCTCCCATAATCTCCTTTTCTCACTCAGCAGACAGGAAGAATAAATATTCACTATGTATATCAGTCATTCTCTACAAAAACCATATACGCCAAGAAAGCCAGTTCCAGAGAAACTAAACACAGAATAAAACGATTTCTTATTCCATATAGATAACATACCTCCTGATTGCCTTATCGATCTAGTTGTAGACCAATCAAACTCCCATCCCCTCATAAGCTATTGACGAAACTATCATCTATGAGCTGATGTTTTATTTCTTGTAATAGACAAAACTCAATTTTCTCCTTCTCAATTAGATGTTTGACTCTCCCTTTTTTGATAGAAGAGTTGCACCCACGAATATTAAAGGAAGTAATATTCATGGAACTCTTATGTAAGCCTCCTTCAAACTTTGAAATCTAGTTATCTCCCTTTTCTCCAAACCTCTTATAATACCCTCAAGTGCTTCATCGTCCTCTTCTCCTTTGACTCCCAAATCCTTCAGAATCGCTCACACGTTGCCTGGAACATCATCATGTTTTCTCTTTATCCTCTCATTACCTTTTTCCACATCCATATCAAATATAGATCCACAACAAAATATGGAGCCCCCCGAATATCTGGAATTGCTATCTTCAATCTGAGTTGAAATAGACATGGGATCTTCAGATTGGTCATTTGATAAGTTAGCGGGTTTTACTATGTGTGAAGAATGTAACAGGGACTGAATAATATGAAGGGGCAAAGGGGATCTGAATCTTTTCATATATCTCAGTCAACGGTTTCTTTTTTCTATATAGAATAATAGTAAACAACCCAATTGGTATTGGTTCGGGTAAGGGAAGTGGGTTGGGCCCATCCCCATCCTTATAAATAATGTCTGAACCAATGTTAAAGCCCAAATCCAAGTTGTTAACTAATGGATCACCATTCGTAGCCTTCATACCCTTGATTCTTTTTACACGGTCAATTCCAGCTTTCCTGTGATTCTCCAACCTATCACTCCTATTCCCCTTATCCTGTCCCATCTGATCTTCTATTGATACACATACATTAAATGCCTCCAAATCTTTTGACCTTTCCTCATTATGATACTTTTCACAACAACTTCCAAAGATTTCCTTTTGTGTAGACTTTTGAACCTTTCCCATGCTAGCAGAGTCATTATGGCTATCTATCTGCTTTTCCAATATTTCTAACTTGTCGTTCTTCCCAATGTCTGCCACCTTTCTGTCATCACTGCCTCCAACGGATTCATCACCATGCTTATTTGTTTCATCTTCTTCGCCTTATCCATCTCCATTAACCGTATCATCAACATCTTCGTCTTCGTCGTCTAATTCTTCCTCCGTTTCCTCAACAAAAGATTCCTCAGAATCTTCAGGATCTTTCTTCTTGCCATGGAACACAATCCTTTTCGGACCATAATTGTCCTCAACCATTTTAATGAAAAATAACATACCATTGATTTCAATCTCGATCACCTCATTCAAATTACTGGTGTATTTTGTTTTGATTAGGATTCTTGCAACATCAAACTTTGAATGAGTTTCGGTTTCCTCATCACTACAAATATAATCCCCTATTCTACTTGAAATATATTTGAAAAAATCGTGTCTCCAAGCATGACAGGGGATCCCAAAACATTTCACCCAAGTGATACGTTCTTTGTCTACTTCTGCAGGTGACCATTGTCTAATATCCTCGAACCAATTTAACAGCCATTCTTCCTCTTCTTTTATCAGCGGTCTAACTTCATTCTCCTCAATATCTTCAAGTAAACACATCTTAGCACCCATTGGCGTGATTTTAATGTGAAAAAAACCTTCCTTGTTAAACACTTCCTGGATATTATATGAGTTCCCTGGCATCTTGACGACTCCCACATATGCTTCTTCAAATCGCTTAATTTCCTTTTCCTATATTTTAAGCATTAAACTAGCCCAACTAGGTTTAACTTCTTTCTTTTCACCAGTTTTTGCACCATGCGTATTGTTTTGGAATTTCACATTGCGACAACCTCCTCCTCTTACAGCTTCAGCATACGAGCTGTCTTGTCTGAAATTCTTCTAACTAGGTCTTGTAACATGGGATTTTATTGCACCTTTCTCAGACTATTTTCTGATGTTATCATTTCCAAACTCCTCCCTTCCTCTATTAAATCTGGGCTTATTAACAAACAATTTTCTACCAATGATTTGAATGTTATTCAATCTAATAGTCAAGATCTTCTCATCCTCCACTCTTCTAAATCTCACAAAGCCATACCGTTGTCCTCTTTTGTCTCTCTTAGCAGGAATGGAAACTTCAACTAGAATGCCATATTCCATGAAAACATTTGCCATGTCTTTAGCGTTATAGTATTCTGGGAATTCCGTAAAGAAATATGAAGTGATTACTTCATGTTTCCCTAAATGTTTACCACTTCTCTCCCTCCATATCAATACCTTTAGCTTATCTGCTCCATTAATTCTCCTCTTCACAACCTTCCAATCTATAAGTAATCAAGAATGGTGATGATAAATGTTAATGATGTTACTAATTTAACAACCCGTGTAAGTCAGAAATCTGAAATAATCCAACTAGTGCCAAGGCCCCTTGCCCTAAGGCAAGGAGTTTAAGCCGAAGACAAAAGAAAGATAAATCCCAGAGAACTTACTTACAAAATGTTGAGAATGATGAACTTTGATTGTTGTTCTTCAAAACGATTCGTAAGTGAGATATGTTGAGAATGCAATAAGTGTAAGTAGTATGAGTAATAGTCTCACATTGGTTGGAAATGTGGAGACTTAAGCATTTATAAGTGAGATAATTCACTCATCTATCACCTTAAGGTTTTGGATGAATATGTGGCGTGTCTCTTACAAAAGGTGTTGCTCTAAAAAATAAGTCTCACAATGTTCAATGCTCCCTAGTGAAAAAACTCCATCCACACATGGTATCATGAGTAGGGATGACAAAAAAATTTGTACCCGCGGATATCTGCGGATAAAATCCGTCATGGATATGGGAGGAATAGTTTAATGGATATCCACGGATAAAATAAATGGATATTTAAATATCTGTTTATTAATGGATATGGATGGGTTTAATGATATATGTGCCCGCAGATATCCATATATGTTAATAAATTATTAAAATCATTTAAATATCATTAGTTTATTATACCTTATATTTCCATCTTCTAAAAAATTACTCTTCTTATATTTATTTAATTTTTTTTTGAAGAAAAACTTTCACATTTCATTCAAATTCTATTAGCCATTTCATATTTAAACTCTTCAATACTTCATACCTCACTTCAACAATTTTACATTCCAACTAACTAGTGTCGTCATTCCTCTATCAAACAAGTGTCTCCCTTCCTACTCATCTGTCGTCTGCTCTTCCATCATAACTCACAATCAAAATATCTTTTATTTGTTGGTTAAAAATAAAATGTATGAATATTATGTTTGGATCTAATTATATTTTGGTGAATAAAAAGAAAATTAATTAAATTAAGAGCGAATTGTATGGATGTTATGTGATAATAACTTTTTGTGTCTTTAAAATAAGTTAAGAATATTTTTTTTTTCAAAAAATAATTTTTTATAAAAAAATATTATTCATGGATATCTGTAAATATAAGCGGATATCGTAAAACCCACAGATTACCCGCTTAACAGATACCAACATAGATATGGAGTGGATATGGATATCATATTTATCCAACAGGGCGGATACAGATATTATAATATTCGTACCCATGGATATCCATTTACATCCCTAATCATGAGCCTTTGGTTTGAGAAAGAGATCACTTGACTTGTATCGAAAGTCAACGGTGCCACAAGGGTGGTGAGTAAGAAGCGTTCTGTTGAAGAGTGTCAACGGCGCCACAAAGGTGGTGAGTTAGAAACATTTCATGCAGTAGAAGAGTTTGTTGAAGTAAGAAGAGCTTCCACTTGAGGGAAGCATTATAGACTCACACTTGTTGAGAATGCAGCAACTGTGAGTAGTGTGGGTAATAGCCCCACATTGGTTGGAAATATGGAGACTTAAGCATTTATAAGTGAGAGAACCCACCCACCTATCACCTTAAGGTTTTAGGTGAATATGTGGTGTGTGTGTCTCACAAAAGGTTATGCTCTAAAAAAGAAGTTCCACAATGTTTAATGTTCCCTAGTGAAAAAACTCCCCCAACAAGATATTAGTTATTGTGGGGTGGAAGAGACAACTCAAGTAATTGAAAACACACATTATGTCGGTGGGTGGGTTCTTTGTGCAGACATGTTGTTTCTTTTAGATTTGCTGCATTAGGTAAAACAACATATGAACAAGATGTATTTAAGGAAACATGTGGAACACGACGTTCCAGCATGTGTTCAAGCATCTTAGTTTGTTGCTAAGCATAATTGTGAATAAATGTTTAGCTAAAGTGATTGACATAGCTAGTTAAGCAAGATATTACAAGATGTAACTAAAGTGTTTGATAGAACTAGATAAGCAATAAGCATAAGGTTTGGGTTCTGATTATACTCAGATGAAGAGTTGTGGTGTTGACTTCTTTAAAAGATGTAGAGGCAGCTTTTGGGAAGAAGTTTGTGGTGTTAATCCAAATTAAACATGATAAGATTTAGATTTATTTTAGCCTGAGAACAAGGGATTAAGTGTACCATCAAAGAAGACTTGGTCCAAGATTTACTCTACAAAGAAGACTTATTTTAGATGCTTGGTATATGTGATACAACATCTGGTCTCTAGACATATGTTATAGTATGATGCAACATCTAGGTCCTATCAACAAACAAATGTTAGTGCAATTCTGGTGAAGAAGGGTGTACTCCAACATCTGATCTCTGTCAGCAGATAGATGTTATGGTGGTTATATCGCATAACAGACACATGCTGGAAGCGATGTCACAACATGTGGGTACGACATATGGGCCTTGCTCAACAGGCCAGAATGTTGTGTTTTAGATTTTATTATTTTTATTTAGCAATATGATTATATGATTTGTTGGACATGTGTTGAAGACCAAATCAATTTAAATGGAGATTTAAATTTGAATTTGAACTAATAACAAATCATATCTTTTGTTGGAGAACTTTATGGAGCAAATTATATCCAACATTATTTGTATTTATTCTGGACAAATTTAGATCAATTGCCCTTTGGAAAAAGCAAAAAATTGCATTGCTATTTAAGGAGACTCAAACCTCACTTTTGAGGTGTGCAAGGCGTGAGAGTTTTAAAGATACCTAGTGTTAGGGTTTATCTTTTGAGTCTTTGTATGTGCACCACTCTAGAACCTCGTTTCATATCATAAGGCACAAATTTTGGTTTTTATTGAGTTTTAAACCTTGTTCCAAGATGTTAAGTCTATAAGCTTGAGAACATTGTGTTTCTTGTATTTAACGCAAAGGTTGTTTAGTGTTTAATCTTCATGTACACATCTATGTTTCAGTAACTTGGCATAGAAGGTTTATCAAGATTCAACTTTGTTAATTGGAGTTGATAGTTAGGGCTGTGTGATTGAGAAGAAAGTGACTAGGTTATCATATTTAGGGGGAGTCTTTAAATAGAAAGACACTAGGATTAGGAAGAAGCTTTGAACATTATATGGATTGTTTGTTCTTGTAAGACTAAAGGTACTAATTCAAAGTAGTGGATTTCCTTTCATGGGTAGAGTTCCCCCAGATGTAGGTGTGGTTTCATCGAACTGGGTTACCAATCTCTTGTATTCTTTATTGCTTTTTTGCTTTATTATCTTGTGAAAATTAATTTATCATATCTTGCTTGTAAATTTGTTTTATGTTTGTGGTTTACAATCTCCTAGACACCGTGTATGACATTTGTCCCCATAAACTATAATCTCTCATAAACCAGTAGTTCCTATTGTCCCAAGCATCTTGTCCAACATCAGTCCCCTATGGAACAAAATTTTCAATTGGTATCAAAGAAGACACCTTGTTCTGTTTGGGTGATCTCCAAAGAGGTATTGTTCTATTCAAGAGGGAGAACTTCAAAGAAGGTGGATCTATTAGCAAATAGTTGTCATGAAGCTAAGAATTCTCCAAAGATTGTTGACAGTTATGAAGATTGTGATGTTCAAGCAGAATGTAATTTTGAAGAATATCCCTGGCTCAATAAGATATTAGTAAAGTCTTGATAAGACTTGACAAGAAATCTAGGAAGAATGTCCCCACCATTGTCAATAGCATTCAACAAAAAGAGAAGAATGGTGAAATAAAAACCTAAACTACTCCTACAGATGGAAAGAGATCCAATGTTTTAATTGAAAAAACTTTGGTCATATTCAAGCTAAATGCTAAAGTGTTCTAAGGGAACAAAGAAGGATCTTCAATGTCTCGAATGATGAAGAAGGTGAATATGATCAGGGAAACAATGGTGTTTCTTTCAAAGATATGCATACTGGTGAGCAATCTATTTCAAAGAAAAGGTGCAATGCTCATATTCAGAAACCAAAATGTAAAATGTCAAGTAACATGTTGTAAGAACAAGATTTGGTTCTACATCTGACCATTAAGTTTTGATGATAACTGCACATATTATTTAAGAGAACAATTCGGTATGTTATGATTTCTGTCTAGTGTGTGGCTGTTGTTAGTATGATTCTGACTCTGATAAAAAGGTGTGTGACATCATCAGACTTCATTATCAACACTCTGGAACAAAACATATGTGTGTTTACAATTTAAAGTCAAGATTCTTGAATATTTCTAAAACAACGATTCTAATGAACGTTAGTTCTGGACATTCTAATTAAGACTTTATGAGAAATGTCTACAAGACTTTCTAATGAGATGCGCTTCTAATGTTACTAGTTCTAAAGATTCTGAAGATGTGGTTCAAGTGAACAAAGCTCTGAAGATTATGAAGACACATTTTGTAAAGATCAAGTTCTGAAGAGTTTCTGAAGACAAGATTCTGATCAGACGAAGTGCTGAAGACTCTGAAGACAAATAACGCGCTTAATGAAATCTAAAGACTTTGAAGATAAGGTTCTGAAGGAACAGGTTCTGAAAACTATGAAGATTATGCTTCTAAAATAACGAGCGTTGAAGATTCTCAAGATAGATTCTGCTTAACAAAGATCTTGGAATTATGAAGACTGAGTTTCTGAAGACTACACAAAGAATGACACTTTTACAACACGCTTCATAAATTCAATATTTGAAGCCTATGAAGATGCTAGAAGACTGAAGATTAGAATGGTTTTAAGTTGAATATAATAGTATTAAAAATCTGTATCCTCTACCTCGAGAAGGTGGCGCAGGAGAAGCTTTTTGTACAGTGATGTTGACCATTCCTTCATGTGAACATTGGGATATTGCTGTTGGAATATGTTTCCAAGAATACCCCTCAACGGATCTATTCTCTCCTGCTCTATAAATTGAAGACTTGGAAGCTTAAAGATATGTTGCTCATGGCTAGAAGCTCATAGATTATTCCTAAAGCAACCATTGATCACAAGAGAGAAAGATAATAGATTGTTGATTGTTGTTCATACAAAGGATTATCACTCAACACAGCAAAAAAATCAACATGTAGCAAGCAAATATGAAGCTGCTACTACAAGTGTGCACAAACGATGATTATGCTAACACCATATGAAACTACTCAAGTGGGACATTATAAGTGAAGTATAGTAGCTTAGTTGAACTTGATGGTTGAATTGGAAAAAGAATTATATGCTTAAGAAAGGAGTACAAGATACTGCAAGTTGAAGCTTAAACAAATAATGCTCAATGGAGAAGAAGCTGAAGCAGAATAATGAAGAATGCATAACGATGCAACATGCTAAAACCATGTGAAACTCATCAAGTGAAACATCAATAAGTGAATCATAGTAACTTAGTTGATCATGATAGTTAAGTTGGAAGAAGCATTCACTACTCAGAAAGGAGTATAGAAGCTTAAAGCTAATGATAAGAAGCCGCAGTGCTCAATAAGAATGCTTTTAAGAAAATACAGAACTGAGGAGCTTTATAATCTCTTAGAGATTTATTTTTAGATATTTTCTGTATTAGAAAGCAAGGAGTTGTTGCTCACAACTTGCTATGTACTTCAATTGTGTAATCAGCATGTAAGAAGCATATTAGGGCACAAGAAAATCCTTGAAAAAGGTAATGTTCCTTGAGAGGTCGAATGACGATCATAATGCTCGAGAAGGTCAAGTCGTGGTTTAACAACTTGGAGGCTGTTCCTTGAGCGGTCAAGTAAATACCAAAAGCTTGAGAAGACTAAGCGTGTTTCTAACAGCTTAGTGGATAATTCCTTGAGAGGCGAATGAATGCTAGGATTCTTAAGAAGGCAATAGAGGGTTTCCATTGTGGTTGTAATCATGTTGATGATTAGTGGATTAAGTCCTTGTGATAAGGCAAAATCACCTTGAGGGGTGGACTGGAGTAACTTCGTTAACAGTGAACCAGGATAAAATAATTGTGTTCATTTATTTTATTTACTTGTTAACGCATTTGTTTTAAATTCCGCAAATGGGGACGAAATATGAAACCCAATTTAAACCCCCATTTCTTGTGTTTCTCAATCTTCAATTGGTATCAGAGCTCCGGTTCTGTTATTGATGTTTATCAAACACTTAACCGTGTCAGATAAAGATCCGGACGAGCTTTGAGAAACGCTCTGGTTATACTCCACCATCTACAATTTCAGTCTCATACACGATGAAAAGATTGAGTACTGAAATGACAAACCAAAAAGGTTCATTTTGGATTATGTCACTGATTCTTAGAGCTGGTTGCTATTGTCAATATAACCCTCTCTTACGATGCTTGCAAGAAGATTGAAAGCAAGGTAAAGAATCAAATGGAAAAAGGATTATAGACTCATCAGATAATTTGAAGAATCTGATTAATGCTATTCTTGGAATACGTTAGTTGAGAACTACGTATCTTCTCAAGGTGATGCCTAGACAAAACTTAAGAAGAATTATCTAAGAAGGATCAACAAGAATCATCAGAAAGTAAGAAATCTTATTTGCTGGAAGTTATTCTTTCTGATTATGGGATATTTTCAACAATCAAATTCGGTCTACCGTTGACTTTCTCAGGATTGCTCATTAAGAAGTCTTTCATATGAAGAAGAGAAAATGCTTGAGTCATGATATTGGGGCATAAACACTTCAAGGTGAAGTATGCTGAAAATGTTAGAAATCTTGTTATTAAGATTTTAAATCATGATTGCAGAATTTAAGATTCTGAATGATGATTTCTTCGTTAGGATTCTTGAAGAAGATGATCAGAAGCTTGCTATTTGAATAGAAGCTAATAACAACTGATCAAGCCTGGAAATTAGCTTTGGAAATTATTATCAGGATTCTGAATGTCTGCACAGAATGAAGACATCTACTCTGATTCTGGAAAGCTTTGCATATTTTTGAAGTGATGAGAAAGAAAGATTATCAAGCTGTCAGAAGTTTGGAAGAACAACACATGCACGATCAATTTTCTGAATTCTTGACATATGTGTTCACATGGAAAATTGACACGACATAAGACAAGCAAGTTGTTAGCTTGAGTAAGGTATCTCAGTTGAACAAACTTAAGTTTGTCAGAATAATATTCAAAGTTATTTTCAGACGCTTCAGATACATGAATGTATCCTTCTGTACTCACCACTTTCTGGACTCATGTGACTGAGTGAAAGTATGATCTTAAGAATCTATCTGATGAAAAGAAAATTATGATGTTCTAGTTCTTCACAATCAGATACAGATGATTAAAGAATAAAACAAGCTTGAAAAGATATGGCTAAAATCATGATATATGAGAAATCATCTTAATAAAGCATTTCTAAGAAGCAGCTAGCATGTTTACTCAGAACATAATATGATTCAAATCTATTCTGATGCATATTGACTAGATTGCTCTGAATATCCAAATGCTACTGAAGCACCTTCATTTGAAATCAAACCAATGTCAGAATTGATGGTAAGCTTGAAAGTCTGAAACTTAAAGGCTTAGTAGAAGAATACAAAGCTAGAAACTATCTTCTCTATGATGAAGTAAAAGAAGCTGTATTAGAAGTATCAGAATGAAGAAATCAGAAGATGCTTAAATCAGAAGTCATCAAAGTTCACACTTTCTAAGAAAGGAAAGACAAAATTTCTGATGAACTGTTTTTGGTTCCTAAGATCAAATTAGTAAGAACAAGATTATCATTCAAACCCTCAAAGGAGATAGATTTTGGTTTGATGATATATACATCTGATAAAGATCAGCATCTACTCAATGATTGAATTTTGATGATGCAAGAAGATTCCAACAAGTATCTTTAGCACATAAATGCTCAATGATTTATGTTAAAGCTGAGAAATTTTTGGTCTTCTGGAAATAAGCCTACTTGAAGAAGTCATTTTCTGATCTCTCTTAAAGATAGAAGATGGACAACTCTATGGCGAATATTAGAGAAAGAACTTGGTTCTTCAATGATCAAAGGTGAAACCAACGTCAGAAGAGATGTTCTCACTCTTTGGAATGGAAGCCATGAAGATAAACGTGTCTCTGCACAACGTTAAAGATTCCTATGAAGATTACAGTAGAAAAAAGACAATGGAAGAAGAAATGACTCTAGTGGTCCAGCTAGAAGTGATGTCAACAAGTCAACTACCGCAGAAGCTAAACGTTTCGTGATTCTAAAGAAGTCTCAACATCAGAAGCTGGAATCTACAGAAGTACTTGAGTAATGTAATTCTAACCTTTACTATTTAATTTTTAAATAGTCTAGAAATTTATTCTTATATTCTAGAGAAATACGTTTTAAGAGACAATATCAGAAGGAACTCACTTTCTAAAAATCTCTAAGATAAAATCCTTGCTAGAATAATATCTTTCTCAAAATTTCCTTACTGAAATTAGACTTGTTTTCATTTCACTTGTGAACATAGTTCATTATTTAGAATGAAATAAGGCATCTCAAAAACTTGTGCTTCTCGAAAATAGAAATGATATATTTCTTGAAAAATGATGCATAGGATTCGTATGAAAATCTTTTGACCATTGGAAATTAGGGTGTGATTCATTTATTAACCATAATGATTTAAAGTGTTGGTACGTCAACACATCTTTTTCTTATATGTACCATACCTCGTATCTGATGGGACACCTCGGTTAATGAGAATATCTTGGATAAAGGAAATAAAGTCATTCACTTTATCTCTTGTCAGAATTTTTGTGTCCATTTTTTTGTGTCTCCTCTATTTCTCTTGGAACCTGGTATCTGCTTAAGTCTTTTATTTTCATCTTTTATTATGTTATCGTGTCCTTTTAATTTATCACACCTGCTTTGAAAAAAGTTTCGATTTTCAGCTATATCATTAATCGTGACGCTTAACCAGTCTTTCTATCATTTATGATGGCTTTAAAAGCTCTCGTCTCATTCATTTTTAGTCACTACTTCCTTGTATACTTCATATCCCTTCCTTGTTCCATTTCGCCTTCCTCAAATCAACCATGTCTGTTAAAACCTTTTCTGGAAATGAAGAGATTCTTGAAGTCATTGTTGAAAAACGACCCAATTTTATGAGTCTTAAGGAAATAGATAGTAACTTCATCCTCACCCAACATATACAGGATTGGCCTAACTACTTTTCTTTGCTAAGAGGCCCAGTTTATCCAAATCTTGTGAAAGCTTTCTGGGAATATGCACTAGAAAGTGAAGATGGTAACTCTATCAACTCATTTGTGTATGGCATTTAAGTCTCAATCACTCCCTCTTCCAATGCTAAGGCAATAGGTTGTATCCAAACTGGTGTCACTGTTGATGAGTTTCGTCTAGACTACACTTTCTTTGATGAGTTCTGTAACATCTTCAACACTTCCTTCCTTAGGTTTGAACCAAATAATCCAGATAAACTTTCACCTACTGCAAAATCTTGGTTTAATCTTCTTCTAAACAATTTTTGACCTCAGGAAGCAGAAAAAAATGTTTTGTCTCATGAAGACAAACTATTTATCTATTTTCTGATGAAGAATATCAGAATCAATCTCCCTTTAATAATCTTCAATCACTTGAAGGATTCTGTTAAAACTTTTAAAGGTCAGCACAAGTCATACATTCCGTATGGAAGAGTTTTGACTTAGCTTTTCTTCAAGGATGAAATCATTAGTTTAGCTAAACGGCTTAGACCGGATGAGGCATGCATAGAAGTAAGATGCAAAGGTGTTAATGACCTGCTAAGAGACTAGTTTCTTTGTTCTGAATAGAAGGGAGCTTACAAACATCACTTCTTAGACTTTACATATTGAATTCAAGAAGAGCTTACAAACCTCCTCTTGAAGACCATCTGACACAGGGAGAGCTTACAAACCTCAGTCCCTGAAAAGTCGTTGAATCCTAGAACCTCAAAGTTCTTACTTCTTGTCATTAGGTCTAAGTATGTGTTGTGTCTGTCGTCTTCTGTTGTAAATTCTCTATCTAACATTAATGAAATTTTCTTTTTTGCATTACTTTGTCAATTTCGTTTCTACACCTTTTTTATTTCTGACAAAAGGGGAGAAAGTGATATATGATTTTGATATCCAATCTGTTGCGGTGAGAATCAGATATCAAGCTATTAATTAACTTGAATCACACATCTTTGAAATTCACCACCGAGCTTTGATTTATCCAAAGGAAAGGGTAAAGATCGAAGAAAACCCTAATTATGCTATATGAAGACACACCTAAGAGATATAAGGTTCGGGGGTTGGTTATACCTAGGGAAGGTGTTAGCATCCTAGATATCTGTAGTACTCTACAGGAACTTCTTGTTTGTTTTTGTGTTATGTTATGTTTGCTTGCTAAGGGATCTGTGCTAAAGGGTAAAGGTAAATACCTATGGTAAAGACCAAGGTGCTAAAGGTAAAGACCTAATGGTAAAAACCTAAGGGTATATACACTAAGTATGCTCGCCAAGACGTCGCATCTCATGCCTACGTATCCTAATAAGGACGAAATCAGAGCATTCGTAGTTCACCTAACTAGGGAAGAGGAACCATTGTCTATGGTCAAAGTTCCAAGGGGAATGAGTATTCATGATCATGATACTCACATAGAGTTGAAGAACTCTCTAAGTCTAAGTTGTAAAGGGAAAGTGAATACTCATGATGACGAGAATCACATAGAATTTAAGAACTCTATCCTAATTCTAAGTTTGGGGGGGGGGGGGGTGAATGGCTCTAATAAGGCCAAAGGGAAAGGAACATCATGATGATGATGCTCACACAGAGTTGAAGAACTCTAGGTGAATCCTAGTTGTGAGGTAAGTGGCTCTAATGAGGCCAAGGGATTGATCCTAATGAGGTCAAAGGAAAGGGATGGCCCTAATAAGGCCAAGGGTAGAAGATGGCTCTAATGAGGTCAAGGAGGTAATGAGTTATCTATGACATAAAGTCAATAGAGAGACTTTCCTTTGGGAGGAGGGGAGCAAAGAGGGTTAAGGAGGAGAGCTAACAAGCTAGCATCACTTAAAGGGGGTAACTTAATAAAGTTAACAATGATATTCACATTTAATGATAGCAAAAGCACATGGATATAACACATGAATAAGGATGGTGAATATGATGACATTCAAGACAAGTATCATAAAGAAATATACAAGTATTATGTAAGCACACAAGTCATTCATTAATTAACAAGGTAAATACCTAAAGGAACATGATATAAGTCCAAACATCTTAAGCAAATAGGGGATGACCTAATCAAGAGGGATGTCTTTGACCTAAACTTTAAAGGGAAGTATCACATATGTTATCCTAAAGTTCACTTTTATGAAAGGGAAGTCTAAGCATAAATGATATGGTATAACCTAAGTGTATGGTTTGTATCTAAATTAATGTCATAGACACATGAGGGGGAAGTCTTATTTTGAAGGTAAAGACCTATCTAAGACCTTAAAGAGGATGACATGAGTTCATTCATCCTAAGGTAAACAAAAACTCTTATAAGTGCACCTAAAAATCAAACCTACAATTATGCACAAGCCTAAGTCATGGGGGATTGATCTTAATATGTTAAAACAAGCCTATACAAGTTCTAAGAGGTAAAGGAGATCAAAGGTTATAACCCTAAAAATCAAGACTATTCTAAGTTACCTTAAAAGAAAACCTATGTTTCACATGGGAATAAAAGCCCTAAGAATTAATATTTTTTTGGATATGTCATATTAAAGTGCACAACAAAAGAAAAAGTATGCAAAAAGAATGGGTTTAAAAACATAAAAATTGAGTGAGTTATGATTTTTGAAGGTTTGTGAAAAAATAGAAAAACTAGGTATTAAAATTAAAGGAGGTGGTCCTGTTGGGACCCACGCCCTAGGCTTCACGGTGAAAAGGAATTACCAGCTGCGCTGGTTGTGCATCTTGTAAAACATGTGCCTATGCTAAAATATATGAGAAAGTGACATGAATCTCAGAAAAATGGAGCGCGCTGGCCAAAAGGGTTGATGCCAGGATCGAACCCAGGTTATGAGAGGTACAAGGCAAAGGCAAGGCAAGGTCGGCGCCACTGGGGTGGCCTTTACATCTGGTAATCAAAATACAACTAATTAAATATATAGGAAACATGTTCCTAGTGGCCAGAAATGTGCCATGGCTGGGCAAGGCAAGGTGGGTGACCTAGAGTTTGGTATTTGCAAGAACAACTCAAACTCCCTCAATACTTCATGAAAAATGGTGAAATAAAAAAGGAAATTGTGTATTTTTTTCACAAGGATCATAATGGTACCATTGGTTTTTACTAAATGTGCTTCTAACTTAAAGCACGATAGGGTTCCTAAAATGAGTCCAAATTTGCATTTTCATGTTCACAGTCCAACACAGTTTTGTTAAGCCATGTTCAATGAGCCAAACACATCACATACAACCTATTTAAGCTAATCACATTCAATGGACATCAAAAATCAACATGTTTCAAAGAGTTCCAGATTGAGATGAACTTACCTCTTCTAGTCAACTTTACAAAACCTTCAAAAGATGTTACAGAACTGAGACCTGGCCTTGGACACTCCTAATATGCTTCAAAGATCTCGATTGAATGCTTGGACACCAAGAAAAACCAGTGGTACAGAAAATGGATTCCCTCTTGCAAGAAATGCAAAATAACCAAAAGTGAAACTTCAAGAAATAGAGTTACAGTTGCAAATCCAAGGTTTGAACAGTTGAAGGATGATTTATGGATGGTGTTTGAAGTGTTAAAGTGGTTGGAAATGGAATAAATCAAGACTGGCTTTGAAAGATGCAGAAAGTCAACCTTTCTTAGGTTTGGGAGTTTACTTTCTAGTTTGGGAGGTTTTTGACGGTGGTGAGAGTTTGAACAGCTCTAACACATGTTTTGTGATGTGTTAGAGTGATTGGTTCAGTGGTTTGGTGTTTGGAAAGGGTTTTGGACAAGTTTGTTCAAAGGGTGGTTTCTTGGCACAAAGGGTGGATGAATGTAAGAACTGATTTCTCTAGCCTTGCTTGAGTGTTTTTATCAGGTTTTTTGTATGTTTTGAAGTGTGGAATGAGGCCTTATTTATAGGTAAAAGGAGGAGAGAAGTCAGTTTGCAGAAATGTAACTTGGTTCATTTTGGTTTGGTTGGAATGCAAATGAACTTTGGCAAGATGCTTCAAGAGTTCCAAGACATTGTACCAACCTTTCTAGAGTTGTTAGGATTTTAGATAGTTTATCATGATACAAGGTGAAAGCTCTAGTGCAGAAGGGACAATTTAGAGGCTCAAGGAGCTGACTTTGCATAAAGCCATGCTTTTCCAAAATGGAAGTCATCTCTTTATGCCATAAATGGAAATGTCAAGTGGATAAAGCTCAAACTTGTTGGATATTGCTCCCAAATTCGTGCAATCCTCTGAGCAAGTGAAGATTTTCAAACAAACACATATGAATTGCCAATATTTGTAGCATGGAAGTGGTTTTGCTTCAAGTGCATCAAGTGAAAAACATGAAAAATCAAGTTTCAAACCCTCAACTTCATGGATTCGATTCTCACAGCTCACACATTGGATTGAGGAGTTCTTGTACTTTTTGGAAAGCCTCAAGTATGCTCTACAATGTTCATTTTCACTCCAAGTTCTGAATCCAAAGGGATCATGATGAAAAATGGAGGTGAAGTTGGCTGAAAATTAGGGCAAAAAGAGTGAAATTTCACTAAGCCTTAAATTGCCTTGAAATTCCAAGATCCCTAACTTAAAAACCAAGCCTGTTTTGGAGAAGGACTCTCTAATACAAATTAAAGTTCATGATGAGAGATTCAATTTGAGCTTTGAACCACAAAAATTGGATGTGTGGTTTGAAAGTTATGACTCTTCAAAGTTCACACAAGGAGTGAATTCTTCCATACTTAGAAAATTTCAAGAACCAAACCTTGCCCTTTTTGCAAGAAACCTTTCAAATCTTGATTTCTCATGCTCTAACTCAAAAATCAAACATGTCTTGATGGAATAAGGCTTGAATACTTCATCTTGGATTAAAAATATCAAAAGTCAAAGGTTTGACTTTTCAGTCAAAGCCCTAATTTCTTTAGGAATTCAACTGTGTGATCCTTGATGATCTTGCTTCTTCAAACTTCTCAAACACCATAGATGGCCTCCAAGGATGTATATGGACATGTGGAATCATGTCCCAAGACTTGGGATCATGTCTTGACCAAAAGACAAAGGCATGGTTGACTTTTCCTGACAAAACCCCAATCTGGAGCCAGATGAACATGGGGCTCATTGCACTTATGATGGGAGCCAAATACACTTGATTTCTTAATGAATAAGGCCTCTTGAATGCATGTAAGCTCAATTGGTTAATGAACCAATCAAAGCATTGACTGATCACACTAAGATTCCTTTTCAATTCCTCAGGTCAAAACCCTAATTTCACAACTCCTGGTTTTATGGTTTCTCTTTGAATTCTCTTGATTCAATTACATGAGACCATGGAATATGATTTGAGAACTTCATGAACGACTCTCAAGATCAAAGATTGAGCTCTTGGAACCCCAGTTGACTTTCTTGACCAGGTGAATTCAAACACCTTTCTTGACCACCTAGTGAATACTTGGGGTGGATGCATTGAGCCAAAAAGTGTCTTAGGAAACCTTGAAACATAAGAGAGTCTGGCTTATTAATCTTGTCTTTTCTTTGTACAAACCCTAGCTTTCAAATAGAAGAAACAAACTAGCAAAATATGATGGTTAGTTAACAATGCATAGATGATTGATTCCTAATGCAAGTGCAAGAATGTTATGACATCTAAGGGGTAAAATTTGGGGTATAACAGTTGCCCCTATTTAAATAACTTTCCTGGATGGCACGAGCGATGATAATCCTCGTGAAATCAAGGTGAAAAGATATTTAAATATAGAAAACAAAAAATTTTCCCCTTAGATGGAATGCATATGCTAAGGACAGACAAAACATGCAAATGCTGACATGCTATGAACTTCTAATATGATGATATGATGACATGATGGTGCAAAATGCAGACAAAACAAGACACCAAAGAGACAAAGGTCAAACACCCACAAACAAGACTCACCGGGGATGAAGGTTAACAACCAACAGAAGAAACTCACTGGGGAGTGACCGAGAACACACTGGGGATAAGAAAATAAAATGAGGGGAACCCCACAGATCTTTACTGGAGATGGAAACCAGAGAGGTGTTCTCCACTGGGGAAAGATCCAAGGAGATGGACGACAGGTTCAAATATGACCAGACGACATCGGGAACAACAAAAAGAAGACAAACTCTTTATTGGGAATGAAACCAGAAAGAAGACATGATCTCCACCGGGGATCAATTTGAATAAAAGGATAGACACCCAACAAAAGATTTTCTAGGGATTTCTTATGCTGAAGAGTTCAAACGGGATCGTCAAGAAAAAAGCCAGAAAGGACAGAGACAAACACAAACTCTGCGTGCGCTAAATGATGATAATCACAAGGATTTTCAAAGGATATTGGTAATGACCAATCTTAAAATGCCAATAATGATTGGACTTAGGAAACATGCCAATAATGATCAGACTTTCAACAAATGCCAGTGAACACTGGACTTTTACAGGGATATTGGTGATGACCAAAACCTCTGCTGGGGATAAGATTATAAAATGCCAATAATGATTGGACTTTGAAAAGCACGCCAGTAAATATAGGACATGAATACCAATAATGATTGGGTTTGAAGAAGACAGTTATGACTGACCAATTATGATTGGATTTGGAAAGAGAAAAGACAGTTATAACTGCCAATTATGATTAGACTTAGAAACAAAAAACATACAGTTATGACTGACCAATTATGATTGGATTTGGAAAGAGAAAAGACAGTTATGACTGACCAATTATGACTGGATTGAAACAATCACTACTACAAAAATGCCCAAACAACAACGCCAGGTTTACAACGGCATCCTATACACCGTTGTTATAGTGCGTACTGGATGCGGGCGCATTATTTTAATTAGAAATTTTAAGGGTATAATAACGGTTGTTGTGAACACCGTGGTGATACAATAAAGCTTTCATGGGTTCGAACCTCATCGCCCTCAAATAGTTTATTCCTTTGACGTAAATGTGCCCTTTTTAAGTTTTATTTATATTTAACTAAAAAATAATAAGGATATCACTATGGTTATTTCTTAAAACCGTTGTTACAAACTGAAGCTTCTTTTTATGTATTTTAAACACCAAGTATATATCAATTTATTCACTGAAAAAAGAAACAAGACGAAACAACCCTAACACCAACGCCGTCACCATTGTCGAGAAGAAGACAACAACAACAAGAAAGTGTTCTACTTTAAGGTGTTGCAATGTCGTATTTGAAGAAAAAATCATCCAAAGATGTTTCTATGTCTTCTTCTGCTGTAAAATCTCGATCTAGAAATTTTTGTGGTTGTGATGGTCGTATGGTTTCATACCAATGCAAGAAGGGACAAAATAAAGGAAGGATTTTTTGGAAATGTCCATTTTGGAGGAGCGATGAAACATGTAATTTGTTCATATGGGATGAAGACGTGGGAGAAAGAGATGGAAATGAAGATGAGAGCATTATGAAGTCAGAGTTGGAAGTTGTGGGCTATTTGAAGGTTATGTATGAGGATTTAAAGAAAAATAACAAGAATTTGAAGAACAAACTGAAATCAGAGATATTTTCTGGAAATCTCAAGATGTTATGTTTTCTTGTCTCCTTTATGTTTAGTGTTTACTTTGTTATGAAATATAATAGTTGAATTAGGGGTTGAATTACATTATTGATGTTTAAACTGCAGATGCATTGTGAATTACATTGTTGATGTTTGAATTACATTATAAAGACAGGAATGCAACTAATAAAATTACAGAACATATCATTGTGATATACTCAAACTTTCGTCGGTTCGAACCTCAGCGCCATAAAATATTTTATTCCTTTAACGTTAAGGCGCACCTTTTCTTTTTTATTTATTTTAAAATTCACAAATAAAAGGGTTATCACTACGGTTCTTCTGGTTAACCGTAGTGATATATTTATAATAAATAAATACCTATCTAAACGGTTTTTATTTATTTTAAATTCACAGATAAAAGGGTTATCACTACGGTTCTTCTGGTTAACCGTAGTGATATATTTATGATAAATAAATACCTATCTATACGGTTGGTATTGTTAACCGTTGTGAAATAGTTTACCCATATATAAGCGAAATAACTTTCACTTATTGACAGTAGCGTCGTTGCCTTCAAAGTGAAACCCTAGAACCCATTTTTTCTCTTCGTTTTCACCATTAACCGTGAATCTTGTGCTTCATATATTAAGGTATTCTTCTTCTTCCATCTATTGTTAGATATTTCCCATTATCTCGTTTGTTGCATGTTGTTTTTGTTGATTGTTCTCATTTTTTCAGATTCGTTTTCACCACCTTCACAAAGACCATACTTTGGAAACTTCATAATGTTTGTGTAGCTGTGGAAAAATGTATAAGAAGCATGAAGCTATGATGGAAACTTCATCCACCTTATACTTTTTTTTTCATAGCTTCACGAATAAGATGTTAGTAAATGAAGAAACAATAGTGTAAGCAAACTTCATCTAGTTTTAGAAACAATGAAAAGGAATATAAGAAGTATGAAGCTTTTGTGTAAGCTTCTTCCTCCTTATATTTCTTCTTCATTGATTCCCAAACTAGTTGAACATCATAATTGATTTTTGTTCCGCGATTAGTTTCATTAAAAGGTGCATTATTCCTGTTCCTCTCTTTACTCTTCACTGGATTATGGTTTTAGGGTTTGTTTTCAACTAAGGATGCTCATTTTTGAAGTTTGCTATGTTTCCTTACAGGTTAAGGGGATGATACAGGGTGATGATGCTGGTGGTAGCAAGTGTATTATATGAGTTTATAATATCTGGATCTGGTATATAATGTTGTTTGAGTTTATTATATTTTATTTAGATTGTTTGTTTCTCTAACCCTCACTTAAAGTTTGCTGGTGGTAGCAAGCGTATTATATGAGTTTATAATATCTGGATCTGGTATAGAATGTTGTTTGAGTTTATTATATTCTATGTAGATTGTTTGTTTCACTAACCCTCACTTAAAATACATTCATTTAATTTGAGTTAGATACTTATAATCTGCAAATTAAGTTGTATTTGAAAACCAACTTATATGAATCAATATTTTCAAATTGCATCCCTCTCATCGTTCATCTCACGATGTTAATATATATATATATATATATATATATATATATATATATATATATATATATATTATGGAATAATGATCTGGCTCCTTAGATGCATCGCCATCTTCCATTATAGTTAAATTTCATTAACAACAAATTATTAGTTAATCTGTCTCTCCATCAACACTTATAATCGTAAAACTTCCGATTATAAAAATTATGATGATAAGTGATGATGATGAGGCAGATTATCCAATGTCTTATTCTTATGGAAATTTAACTATAATCAAAGATAACGATATATCGAAGGAGTCAGATCAATAAACCACAACATATATGTAAAACAGCGTGAAATGCACAATGAGACGAATGAAATCAGAAAACATTGGTTTGTTTAAGTTGGTTTTCAAGAACAATTTAATTTGTAGATTATAGATTCTTCATCAAATTGATTCCATGTATACTTCTTTAGAGAGGTGTTTGGAAAACAAGCAATCTACATTTAATATAATAAACTCAGGGTACTTACAACAACGGTTATCTATAGTAACCGAGATCATAGGTAATTTATGTTTTACATAATTCGCTGCTGATGGGTTTCGAACCCAGTACCTAAGTGTATGTATCACAATGGTTTATTATCATAAGCGTTGTGATATATGGCGCGCGTCCTACCTTTCAATAACGGTTTCCAGACCGTTATAGAAACAGCGAACTTACAACGACAATCTACATAACAATGCCTTCGCCCGCGTCATTATATGTCATTCCCAACCGTTGTTAAATGGGTTTTTCGTAGTAGTGAATGCCAGTAATCACTGGACTTTGCCACATCAATAATGATTGATTTTTGAAGCGATGCCAGTAAACATTGGACTTGGAGTACCGATAATGATTGGATAAAAAATGCGCCAGTAATCACTGGACTTATTCAACACCAATAATGATCGGTCATCAGGTTCAAATGTGACTGGATGACCTCTTAGAACCAAAAGATCCTCAATGAAGACTGAACCGAAAATACGGTCTCCATTAGGAAAAGAAAAGCTTCATAAATGAGTGGCATTGTCAAAGGGTTGACAAAAAGATACATAAACTTAAGAGTCACCACTAAAGGGTTAATGGTAGGGTAGCAAATCATCAGACATTATCATCGTCAATGGGTTGACAGATATGATCCAATTAAGGAAATATTCACCAAGAAGTGCATCATCAAAGGATTGATGGAACAAAAACAACTGACATACTCAAAGGGTTGAAAATACTTCATCAAAGAGACACCTTGTCAAATAATTGACGAAAAGATACATGTCCGGAGGAACACTGCGTCAAAAGATTGACGAAAAGGCAAACCAATTCACTAAAGAGTGACATCATCAAAAGGGTTGATGGTAACGAAATAATTCACTAAAGAGTGACATCGTCAAAGGGTTGACGGAAAGGCAAACCAATTCACTAAAGAGTGACATCATCAAAGGATTGATGGAACAAGGACCTCAAGTAAGAAACTCATTAAGGGGTTGATGGAACAAATAATTCACTAAAGAGTGACATCGTCAAAGGGTTGACGGAAGGATCATCGAAATACAGAGCTACATCATCAAAGGATGGATGGAAAGAAAACTGACATCGTCAAAGGATTGACGGAGCAAACAATTAGTTCACTAAAGAGTGACATCATCCAAGGGTAGATGGGGCAAAGCAAACTGACGTCGTGAAAGTATTGATGAAAAGAAACCATTCACCAAAGAGTCACCTCGTCAAAGGGTTGACGGGAAGAAAACTTCACTAAAGAGTGACATTGTTAAAGGGTTGACAAAAAGAAAACCTGATCTTGGACCACATCGTCAAAGGGTTAACGGGAACGAACCAATTCACTAAAGAGTGACATCGTCAATGGGTTGATAGAAAAATACTGACATAAATGATGACATCGTCAAAGAGTTGACAGAAATGAAACATTTCACTAACGAGTGACGTCGTCAAAGAGTTGACGGAAAGAAACACCTCAAGTCGGAATTTCATCAAGGGGTTGATGGAAAAGGGTGTACTTGAAATTCGTCGTCAAAAAGGGTTGATAGTAATGACTGATCGATAGTAACAACAATTGCGACTACAAAAAGGTTGAATAACACAAGGACGGATAAGCTTCTCAGGGGAGATTGCCATATATCGCCATAGAAATCAAACTTCTCAAAGAGATTGCCACTTGTTGTCTGAGTGAATTCCAAGTAGATGTTGTTATGACAACACTACTGGTGAAAAGGTTTTGTCTTCAATGAGGATATGTAAAAGATTTTCCTGTGAGACACAGTGTAAAATAAATGTACGTTTAAATTGGGCTCAAAAGCGACACCTGCCAGGGACCAAAGTTCAATCTAGGAACAAGCTAGAAAGAAACAGTCAAACAAGACTCCAACCATTGAGGAATGAGGTCAAATGGGGATTTATCTTATCTAAATGTGGAAAAGATAACTGAACCAACCATCATCCACGAGGATCAATATCTGTGGGAAATTCTAGAAAGGATGGGCACTTTATGCCTAAAGGTGACGACCCTTTTGGAAAGAATAGAAAAACCCAGTCACTTGGGGAGTAAACACCAAAGTGAACAAAAACAGGTAAACACCAGAAAGATAGCAGAAATGATAAGATGTTATGCACGTGTGTATGAATGCATGTATGTCATGTTTATGCTTATGCTGACAAAACAGACAAGAAGAAGCACACTGGAGATGAAATAAACATCTCAACGAGGATACCTAGCCAACTTCATCAGATTGGAACATCACTAGGGATGAATAAGTAGAATCAGCAACTCTACTTCAAGGTTATGACCTTCTCTGAGGGAAAAGTAATTCACTCGAGGTATAACATCATGACTTCACTAGGATTGCCATCATGAGCCTGATTTCCTTATCGGAGGAGAGAGATCCTGAAGGTGTGAGAAAAACACAAGAAATGGGTAGGGGGTTTGAATTGGGTTTTCTACTTTTAAAACTTTTCATGAAACTCAAGCAAAGATTATGAATAAACTAACAATGAGAAAGACACACGATATATGCTGGTTCACTTGAAAATTATCAAGCTAATCCAGTCCACCCGCCAAGGTGATTTTGCTTTAGACAAGGACTTAATCCACTATAACCAAACTGATTACAACTGCACTAGCACACCGCTGGTGACTAACAACCTCAAAGACACACTAGTCCTAGACTTCCTAATAATCCTGACCCAACTGGTCGATTAGGGAACAATGCACAAGCTAACTGCAAATGACTAACAACACTAAAACACACTGTCTTAGTCTTCCTAAAAATTCTAACCCAACTGGTCCTTTAGGGAACACAAACAACCTGTTTGTTACAAAGGTTTGTTTACAATGATGCTTCTACACAAGCTGATAAGTAAACAGATTTAAGAACAAATTGACTTAAGAATGTTATTAACAATAGAGCGTATGAACAGTGAAAGTTGCAGTAACATTTCTTGAAGTCTCCACGCCTTTATATAGCCATGCATGATATGGCCGTTGAAGGATATTTCTGACATTTCAGAATTAAGGCGGCTTGAAGGATCGTGGGGGACAAATAGTACATTTGCGTCCGTCCTATCCGGAGTGGAGCAGTGCGTCGTTGTACTATTGTACTATTGCGCCGTTGCTTAGTCTTCTCAACTTCCAGACTTCAGAGGCTTCTGAGAGCATAAGTTAGAAGAAGGGAAAACGTAATTAGGATCTTAAGAACTTCAAGTCTTTAGAGTCTGCAAAGCTACATCTTCAGAGTCTTCAGCACTTGGTCTTCAGAACCGCTGGTCTTCACAATCATAAGTCTTCAACATCTGGACTTGTTCATTAGAACTTTTGTCTTCAGATCTTCAGAACTTGTTTTCTTAAGTCTTCGTATCAGAGTCATGCAATTTCAGAGTCTTCTGAAGTAAATGCTACAGTTCAGCAGAACAATGCGAAGCACAGAAGCAAAACAATTCTCTTCTAATAACTTAGCCACACTATTTATCAGAAGCAGAACCTGTTTGTTAAATTCTCAAAAATAACAAACATTAGAATACCAAAATTGTTCACACAAACATACTTGTTTGTTATCATCAAAACTCAGAGGTATTATTGCAGAACCAATCCTTGTTCTAACAATCTCCCCCTTTTTGATGATGACAAAACTATGTATGTTGATGACACAATTTTGTACATAACATAAAATGTAATTAGAGTAAGAAGGTTAAGGAATACTTATCCTTCTGATGAAAATCTCCCCCTGAGTCTCAGACTGTATGGGGATTAAATATCTTGACTTGCGAACCTTCTGGGTGAACTCCCCCTGGTTGCATTAGGTCAGATATTAAGAACTTTATAGTCTTTACTAAGTTTCCAGAGGCTAATTGTGCCAACTGAAATCTTTATATCTCAAAGTTAGACATCTTGGTTGCCAAAAATATTCAGATTTCATATTTCCTGGAAAAGAAAACAAAAAGGCAAATCTAACAGAAACAGAAGTTCATTGGATATAATGTAAGCAGCTTGTTTTTCAGAAATTGATTATGTGAATCAAAATATTACGTTCAGATTATGTTTCTCCCCCTTTTTGTCATAATAAAAAAGATTGCATTAAATATCAGAAGGAATAATATTCAAAACAGAATTCTAAGACCCAGAACATGAAGAAAAACAAAATTTCAAAATCCTAAGATCAGAAGTGCCTAAGTTCCTAGGTTCTAGAGGATGAAGGGTTCGAAGACAACTTGTTCAAAATTTGACGAAGCATATTCTTTAGAGAGTTATTGACAATTTTCTGCTAAAAAAAGCTTTCTCTAAAAATCGTCTGTTCGTCCTTTATTGTTTGTTGATCCTTTTTGAGTCCATCAATTTCTAGTGCCAAATGCACAAAAGCAGATTCAGAAGAGGAAGCAGGTGCAGAGATGTTGACAGCTGTGACGATTGTGGCTTCTTCTGCTTGATTATTAGCTTCTGTAGCTAATCTTTCATCCAGTTCCTTTTCTGCAGCTAGCTTATCTTCAACTTCCTTCTTTTCTTGCAACCTCTTCTCAGCTTCTTGAATGAAATAACCCTTTGTCTGAACACAACGATCTTGAAACTTCTGATATTCTTCAGCCATCCACTGATTGAACATATCTCATAAAGCACCCAAATCAGAGGGATTCTCACTAGAATTTGATTCATTAGAGAGTGCCTTGAACCTTGTAACCACACTGTTCTTAAAAATAGATATTTCTTCATCTAGGTTGAGAGGGAGGTCGGAGGTTTGATTTTCAGACAATGCTAGATCACCTTTAACAGAGTCATCAATAAGGATGATATCATTGGCTAGAGAAATTTCAGGATTATTAATTATGGATTCTGGAGTAGGTTTTGAAGTTGGTGAAATAGATGAGACAAGTGTTGGTTGGATAACAATGGTGGAAGTTGGTTGAGATGAGGTAGTTTTAAACCTTGGTGGAGTCAATTTTAAAAATTGAGGTGAAGTGGTGATTATTTCAGAGACGGGTATTGGAGAGGTGGTGACAATAGTAGAGAATATTGGTGGATTAGTGGATAAAATTGGTTGGGTTGATGAGATGGGAAGAGATGAACCAGATGCAATGTCAAAGGATGATTCAAGAGACTTACTATGATCTATCTTTATCTTCTTTCGTGATGGTCCTTCATCATCACTTTTCTTTTTCTTTCCTTTCCCTCTTTTCTGAACAATTTCGGGGAGAGCATCTGGTAGACTTTCCAGTTCAATCCATGCATCTAGTAATTCCTCTTCTTCAAATTTAGCAAAATATTTTGCTAATTCTTCTGGATTAGTCATTTGAAAAAGGTGGGAATCCAGGGATTTGAAATCGAACAAAGTCAAGATCAAACTGGTTTGGAAAAGCAGGTTGACCGATTATCCTCTTGAGAATCCCCATATTCTTTAAGTTCTTTGCCAAAAATGGTCGACCAGAAGATTTGTATAGTTCTTTAGTGAACCCAGCAACCAATAAATCTTCAACTAAACCTGATTCAATGAATATATCAGACAATAGTCTGCCATAGGGAATATGATTTCCCTTCTTTGTTGAGCCAGTTCTTGAGTTTATTATAGACTCTCTCAAAAAGTTGAACAAAATACAAGGGAGATGGATTTTCTTTCCTTTCAACAAAGAGTATAAAACATACTTCTGTGACACATTAATGTAATCTGATGAATGAGAGGAAGGACGATGAAACATAGTTCCCAACATGATTTTAAACCAAACTCTTAAAGTATCCTTTAAGAGCGCTGATGGTAGATCCTTTTTAGATTCAAGACCAGTTCCTTCTTTGAAAATAGCGGTTGTGACCTTAGCTTCCCTTTGCTTATTTGGTTGGACATTGACAATTCTTAGTCCCTTTCCATCATGAGAGATTAGGTCACTGATTGTTTTTTCAGTGATGATGATTCGTCTTCCGAGCACAGTAAAGACAATGACATGTCTACTAGTGATTGCATGAATCCATAAATCTTTGATCAGGATTGGAAGTGAGGATCCTTGCAATCTTTTAAAGTAACCATCCCATCCTTGAGAAGTTAGAGTATGAGTAAGATCGCATCCATTATCCCTGAGGTTTTTGAAGTAAACCATGGATTCACTAAGAACTTGAAGTTTATCTACAGGCGTGTCGAGAGATATTGGACACTTCTCAGGAATAGTACACTGATATTCAAGTAACTTAGCTTTGGAGATAGTTTGAGATGATTCCGCCATTGATGAAGATAAAGGAGTTTCAGAGAACTGAAAGGGTTTTAGGGTTTTAGGGTTTCTAAGAATGAAGTGTGGAATGAAGTGTTGTGAGCGAACATATAAAGTGTAAGTGGAGAGAAGTTGAATAGACGTGACAATTAGACATAATAATGGGGATTAATAAATGAATGTAATCATGATTTAACCATTTCCAAGAAAAGTACTTGCACACGTAAATCACCCTTTAAGTGACACGTATTGATATCCTCATAGTCTTGGATAACCCAGAGGTTTCCTTCTGATCAGAGACACTTCTGACAAAGCATCTTCTGATAGATGAGGTTAAAACAAATGCTTCTGAGGTTAAATGAAAATATGACATCTTCAGACTCTAACTAAACACATCTGATTATGAGGAAATCTTACTCTGGACAATAGTCCATTTTCAGATGCTTCAGAATAAATAAAAATCTATCTTAATCCAAGGTTTTTGTATAAATATCAGCCCATTGATGGTCTGAATCTATGAATTTTAAACATAAAGTTCCCTTCTGAACATAATCTCTAATAAAATGATGTTTAATTTCAATGTGTTTAGCTCTAGAATGTAAGATTGGATTCTTACTTAAACAGATAGCAGCAGTATTATCACAAAAGATAGGGATGTTACTCTCATGTATCTGATAATCTTCCAATTGATTCTTCATCCATAGCATTTGTGTACTGCACAGAGATGCGGAAATGTACTATGCTTCTGCTGTTGAGAGAGCAATTATTGATTGCCTCTTACTTGCCCATGAGATCAGATTCTTCCCGAGGAACTGACAGTTTCCAGAAGTGCTTTTTCTTTCTAATCTGTCTCCTGCATAATCTGCACCACAATAACCATAAAGAGAGTACTCTGATGTTTTCTCATACATTAAGCCAAGGTTAATAGTTCCTTTCAGATACCTTAGAATTCTTTTAACAGCAGTTAAATGAGATTCTCTAGGATCTGATTGAAATCTAGCATACAAATGAACACTGAAAAGAATATCAGGTCTAGAAGCAGTTAAGTACAAAAGAGAGCCTATCATACCACGATAGAGCTTCTGACAAACCTTTCCACTTACCTCTTCCTTTTCCATAATACATGTTGGATGCATTGGAGTTTTCGCTGGTGTACACTCCATCATGTTGAATTTCTTCATAAGTTCTTTGGTATACTTACTTTGATGAATGTAAGTAGCCTCTGATCTTTGGTCAATTTGAATTCCCAGAAAGAACTTTAATTCACCCATCAGACTCTTTTCAAATTCTGCCTGCATTAGCTTAGAAAACTCTTCACAGAGAGAGGGATTAGCAGAACCAAAAATAATGTCATCAACATAAATCTGAACTATAAGTATGTCATTTTTGAACATTTTACAGAAGAGAGTGGTGTCAACCTTTCCTCTGGTGAAGTTATTTTCTAACAGGAAACTACTCAATCTATCATACCAAGCTTTGGGAGCTTGTTTCAGACCATAGAGAGATTTTTTAAGTTTAAAAACAAAATCTAATTTTTCAGAGTTTTCAAAACCAGAAGGTTGTTTGACATAAACTTCTTCTGTAATATAGCCATTCAAAAATGCACTCTTAACATCCATCTGATATAAGATGATGTTATGATTTACAGAAAAAGAAATTAATAAATGTATGGCTTCTAACCTAGCGACTGGAGCAAAGGTTTCTGTATAGTCTATTCCTTCTTGCTGACTATAACCTTGTACAACCAGTCGTGCCTTGTTTCTGACAACCTCACCCTTCTCATTGAGCTTGTTTCTAAATACCCATTTAGTTCCAATAACATGGACACTTTTAGGCTTCTGAACAAGATCCCAAACATCGTTTTGTGAAAACTGGTTAAGTTCTTCTTCCATTTCCAGAACCCAGTCTTTGTCAAGTAGAGCTTCATCTACAGATGTTGGCTCGATCAAGGACACCAAACCCAGAAGTGTTTCTTCAGAAGGTTTGAAGGCTGATCTGGTTCTGATAGTTGCATCCTTATTTCCCAGAATCAATTCTTCAGGGTGTGAAGTTGCAATTCTGCTTTTCTTTTGTTGTTAAGGATCAGTAGGAGTAGTAACAATATCAGAAGTAGGAGCTTCTGAATCTTTGGTTTCTTCTGCCTTTTCCTTAGATTCTGAAAAACTGATCTCTAAATCTGCAAAATTTTCAACTAGCTTTGACTTTTTAGAGTCATGCTTATCATCGAATCTGACATGAATTGATTCTTCCACAATTCATGATTCTGTGTTATAGACTCTGTAGCCTTTTGAGCGTTCAGAATATCCTAACAACAGACACTTCTGTGCTTTGGAATCAAACTTGCCCAGATTCTCTTTAGTGTTTAACATAAAACAGACACATCCAAAAGGATGAAAGTAAGAAATGTCGCGCTTTCTATTCTTCCATAATTCATAAGGAGTCTTGCCCAAAATAGGTCTTATTGAGATTCTATGTTGAATATAACATGTTGTGTTAATTGCTTCTGCCCAAAAGTGCTTAGCCATGTCAGTTTCTTAGATCATGGTGTGAGCTATTTCTTGCAATGTCCTATTCTTCCTTTCTACAACTCCATTCTGTTGTGGAGTTCTAGGATAAGATAAATCATGGGATATACCATAAGAATCAAAAAGTTTTTCAAAATCTTTGTTTTCAAATTCTCCACCATGATCACTTCTGACTCTGACAATTTTGCAATTATTTTCATTTTGCACTTGGGTGCAGAAGGAAGCAAACACAAAGTGTGACTCATCCTTGTGCCTTAAGAATTTTACCCATGTCCAACGACTGTAATCATCAACAATGACTAGTCCATATTTCTTTCCATTTACTGAAGCAGTCTTTACTGGTCCAAATAAGTCAATGTGAAGAAGTTCTAATGGTTTAGGATAGAAACAATCGTTTTTGCTTTAAACGAAGTTTTTGAAAACTTGCCTTTCTGACATGCTTCACAAAGAGCATCTGAAGAATACTTCAAATTTGGGCAAGCCCCTGACAAATCCTAGCTTGTTCAGCAGAGAAATTCTTCTCAAGCTAACATGACCCAGACGTCTGTGCTAGACCCATTGCTCTTCATTAATTGATAAAAGACATTTTACACTCTGATTTTTCAAATCTGATAGTTTAATTTTGTAAGTATTGTGTTTCCTCTTACCATTGAACAGAACTGACCCATCCTTCTGACTAACAGCCTTACAGGACGTTTGATTGAATATAATGTCATAGCCATTTTCATTAAGTTGACTAATTGACAGTAAGTTATGCATTAGACCCTCAACTAAAAGAACGTTGTTGATGGAAGGAAGTTTACCATTACCAACAATTCCAGAGCCAATGATCTTTCCCTTATGGTTTCCTCCGAAGCCAACAACGCCTCCAGACTTAAGTTCCAAATCTTGGAACATACGCCTTTCTCCCGTCATGTGTCGCGAGCATCCACTGTCCAGGTACCATGACTGGTGTTTCAGTGGCGCCATCAAGGATGTCTGAAACATAGATTATTTCACTCTTAGGTACCCATTTTCTGGGTCCTTTCTTGTTAGTCTTTCCATAGGTTCTGACACCTTTGAATATCCGTACAACGGGATAATCGTTTCTGCTCCTGAATATCCTAGACCTCTACTTCCGTTTCTTCTAACTCCATAGATCATTGAAGCCATCTTGCTTCTATCTATGCTTTTAGCAAGGAAGTGCTGAAAAGCTCTATCATATCTGGTTACTTCATCATTAACAGATATGTTAGAAATAATTTCTTCTTCTAGTTTAGAAACTTTCCTTTTTAGAGCAGCATTAGACTTTTCTATAGAGATAATTTTTTTCATTTAAATCAGAAGTATTTGGCTCACTCTTAGTAGAATTCTCAGAAGCAACCACAAATTTCTTTTTCAGAATTTTGTGATTACTTAGAAGAAGTTGATACCTTTTTATAAGTTCTGATAAACCTAATTCAAGTTCAGAACGAGATAAGGAAGAAAGTACCTCTTTGTCTTCATCAGAGTCTGACTCTTCATCAAGTGTCAGTTGATCCTCTGATAAGCCTTCTCTTATGCTGGTCTTTGCCATGAGTGGCACGTTGGCATGTTCTTCATCAGAATCTTCTTCTTCTGACTCTGAATCGTCCCATGTTGCCATAAGACCCTTTTTGGATTTGAAAACCTTCTTAGGTTTTCTATTTTTCTTGAGCTTTGGACACTCGTTCCTATAATGTTCAGTCTCCTTACATTCGAAACACGTAGCTTCTTTTTCAGAAGCTTTCCTTTTACCAGATGTAGATTTAGATCTACCTTTTCTTCTGAACTTACTCTTTCTGTGTTTCCACAACTGGTTTATCTTTCTTGATATGAGAGACAGTTCATTTTTGTTTGAATCTTCTTCTGATTCTTCTGAGTTCTCCTCTGCTTGGTAAGCCTTTGTCTTTTCAGATTTAGACTTTAGAGCAATAGACTTACCTCTTTTCTGAGGTTCATCTTCTTGAAGTTCTATCTCATGACTTCTTAAAGAACTAATCAGTTCCTCAAGACTTGTGTTGTTCAGATGTTTTGCCATTTTCAAAGCAATTACCATTGGTCTCCGTTTTACAGGCAAACTCCCGATAATCTTCTTGACATGATCAGTAGTGGAATAACCTTTGTCCAGAACTCTGAGTCCTGCAACAAGCATCTGGAATCTTGAAAAAATATTTTCCACAGATTCGTCGTCTTCCATTCTGAAGGCCTCATACTTCTGGATTAGAGCCAGAGCTTTTGTCTCCTTGACTTGAGCGTTGCCTTTGTGAGTCATCTAAAGAGAGTCAAAGATAGATTTTACAGTTTCTCTGTTTGTAATCTTTGTATACTCTGTGTATGAAATAGCATTCAGCAGAATCGTTCTCGCTCTATGATGATTCTTGTAAGTTTTCTTTTGAGCCTCTGTAAATGAGCTTCTGGCGATCTTTTTGCCTTCAGCATCTACTGGATGTTTGCAGCCATCAACTACTAAATCCCATTGATCTAAATCAAATCCCAGAAAATAACTTTCAATTGTTTCTTTCCAATAGTCAAATTTCTCGCCATCAAAGATAGGAGGTTTTGCACTATATGAGTCTCTTTTATTAATATCAGAAGTACTACCTGGTGCAACCATTGTTTTTCACATTTTGGATTGGTACTGAACACTGTTAGGTGCTTGATAAAAATTCAACCTTTTCATCTACTCAGAATCGGAGCTCTGATGCCAATTGAAGGGGTGAGAAAAACACAAGAAGGGGGGGTTTGAATTGGGTTTTCTACTTTTAAAACTTTTTATGAAACTCAAGCAAAGATTATGAAAAAACTAACAATGAGAAAGACACGCGATATATCCTGGTTCACTTGAAAACTATCAAGCTAATCCAGTCCACCCGCCAAGGTGATTTTGCCTTAGACAAATCCACTATAACCAAACTGATTACAACTGCACTAGCACACCGCTGGTGACTAACAACCTCTATGACACACTAGTCCTAGACTTCCTAATAATCCTGACCCAACTGGTCGATTAGGGAACAATGCACAAGCTAATTGCAAGTGACTAACAACACTAAAACACATTGTCTTAGTCTTCCTAAAAATTCTGACCCAACTGGTCCTTTAGGGAACAAAAACAATCTGTTTGTTACAAAGGTTTATTTACAATGATGCTTCTACACAAGCTGATAAGTAAACAGATTTAAGAACAAATTGACTTAAGAATGTTATTAATAATAGAGCGTATGAACAGTGAAAGTTGCAGTAACATTTCTTGAAGTCTCCACGCCTTTATATAGCCATGCATGATATGACCGTTGAAGGATATTTCTAACATTTCAGAATTAAGGCGGCTTGAAGGATCGTGAGGGACAAATAGTACATTTACATCCGTCCTATCCGGAGTGGAGCAGTGCGTTCTTGTACTATTGTACTATTGTGTCGTTGCTTAGTCTTCTCAACTTCCAGACTTCAGAGGCTTCTGAGAGCATGAGTTAGAAGAAGGGAAAACCTAATTAGGATCTTAAGAACTTCAAGTCTTCAGAGTCTGCAGAGCTACATCTTCAGAGTCTTTAGCACTCGGTCTTCAGAACCTATGGTCTTCACAATCATAAGTCTTCAGCATCTGGACTTGTTCATCAGAACTTCTGTCTTCAGATCTTCAATACTTGTTTTCTTAAGTCTTCGTATCAGAGTCATGCAATTTCAGAGTCTTCTGAAGTAAATGCTACAGTTCAGCAGAACAATGCGAAGTGCAGAAGCGGAACACTTCTCTTCTAATAACTTAGCCACACTATTTATCAGAAGCAGAGCCTATTTGTTAAATTCTCAAAAATAACAAACATTAGAATACCAAAATTGATCACACAAACATACTTGTTTGTTATCATCAAAACTTAGAGGTATTATTGCAGAACCAATCCTTATTCTAATAGATCCATGGGAATTGCCAAGATCATTTGAAGTTACAACTTACTGGGGAGCTGACAAAAGATATCACAAGAACTAATTAGTTCTGCACTTCAAATTGCACAATGATCAACACAATGAGCAACAGCTCTTTGCAAAAATAAACTTTAATTCTCCTTTACCCCAGATTACATGGTCTGTTGGAAGAAAATATCAAGAGGATTTTACAGAAGAACTGATATACAAGATACTTCAATATCTTCAAACTCTTAGAGAGATTCACAAGTCCCGGTGTAACTGCCCCAATTTAACTGTATTTGCAAAACAAAGTCCTCGAACTTGTCTGTCAGACTGTGGGAGTAACAACTGGGAAACAAATTTTGTTAGACGATGGCTAGGATCTAGAAGGGGGGGGGGGGGGGTTGAATAGATCCCACAAATTTTATACACGAAAATGGTTATCAAAAATTGGTTTTAAAAGTTTTTACGGAAGCACCACTGAATCACACGTCTACAACGAACCTCTACTAAAAGGATCGGATATGCACGACAATATTAGGAATGAAATAACGGATGAGAAAAATTCAGATTAATTAACAAAGTTTATATGCAATCAACCGTGTTTTGTTTGCTTGATGTTAATCCAACTCCAACGAGATAGGTTGACAAAAATTAATTGCAAATGCGTTCGATTTTGCGTTGAATCAAATTATCAAACACTTGGTGTGAACAAACACACTAAGTGCAGATTTCCAAATAATGTGAATGTTAGCTGGTTCAAAATACAATCCAAGGGATTGTATCAATTTACAAAACAATTTATCAGCTCAAAATTACACTATCTCAAAAATTTCGATCAATTGATACTTCACAAATTTGAATTATATCGAAACGTAAAAGAGTAGGGAAAGAGAGGACAAACACGATTTAATTAGGAAGTTCCCCAATCATCCTCGCTATGGGTACCTCTTCCCCCAATTCCACAAATGGAATTGAGATATATATAAATTGTCGTTTGCTAATTGTTTATACAAGAGAAGAACAATGAACATCTAAACCCTCAAACGTCTTTGATTGTTGGTGCAGAGTCTTCTCTCCCCTTGATTCAAGATGAATCAAGTGCCTTGAATCTGGTTGAACAAATCACCGTCTCACGCTACTAAAATGTAAGAACCGACCATTCTTCAGTTACCTTCATTTGGTCGATTTCGATCTTCCACAATTCGATCCCAAATCTTTCTTCTACGATTCTCGGACTGTAACTACCAAACCGAATGAGTATTCTGTTCTTCGGTTACCTTCGCACGGCTGAATCCCTGTAGAACGAAACGATTTGTGCCAAAAACCCCCAAAATCTCCTTGATTCTTGGAGGACAAAACCTGAGGTTTTATTCAAGAAACACCTACCAATTCTCAACCTAGAACAGAAGATCACAACACTTCCTAATTCTGAACATTATCACTTCAAAACAATGGGCGAAACAAACAAAGATGATTATGTGTGATTGTTTGTTTACTCAAGGTTGAAGATGATGATGAAGAGAAAGATTGGTATCGATTTTCACGTTTCTTGTTTGTTGTTAAAAATGAGATGAACCAACTATATATATAATGAAGAAATGACCAACAATGTGAAATAACAGAAATAACAGAAAAAATAAATGCAGAAAAATCATTTCAGACAGCGAGCGGTCGACCGCTCCTTTAATGAGGGTCGGCGTGAGCTAACCCTTAGGATTGTCTACGCAAATTAAGTGACCATACTTCGACCCATCAACACCTTGCGTCGACGCAAGCATGCTGATTTTGTAGAAATTCAAATGCCTTGAAGCATGCGCCGACCGCATACAACAGGGAGGTCAGCGTGCGTGATCGAAAAAATAGCAAGTGTACTATTTTTACCGATGTAGTAATAAGTGGGGTTATCCCCAGAATCGATCTCTCGAGGACTGCGTATAATTTGTAAGTGTAAATGTTATTTCAATTAAACAAAAATTGACTTTGGGGTTTTGTTTGGTTTGACAATGATTATAATGACAATATAAAATAAGCAGAACAATAAAATTGACTTTAACAATTATGATAAAATATGCTAGGGAAAGGTGTATGAATTGCTCAGTCAGAACCCTAAATCATTATCAAAGAGACATGCCTCAAAACCTTAATTTTACTGAACCTCAATAATATTTTTCTTTAATTCCTTAACCGAAAAACCTTTGAGATTCTCCCTTGATCCTAATTCCTCAGCAGTTAAGGAAGAACATTAAGCAATAGTTCTAACAAGGTTTTATCAGTCACTATAGGATAGCCCCATTCCTGGATGATATCTACCGTAATGTTATTTCGCAAAAGCAATAGATTGGTTTTTCAGGCCATATCCATAATCGTAAATCGTTCCCAATTTGTCCGATCGAAAAAAAGTGTTAAACAAATTGCATAATAAAAGATTAAGGTAAAAATGCACAGTCTCATCGAATAATTCAAAAGATGTTCATTACATAACAATTCAGGGACACCCCCTAGCATTGGGGGGTTTAGCCTCTCATAATATTCAAAACAAAAACAAATAGAAAATTAAAGGTAGACATTACAATTTGATCGGAGGAAATCTAATTCTTCAATCGCTTCCGCTCATGAACGATCGTCTTCTCCTAATCTCCTTGATCGCCTAAAACTCTTGTAAATTCTTCGTAAAAGTAAAAGTGTTTCTTTTTTTCTGAACCTAGCCTAAGTAGTTCCAAATCAATCATAACAGTGCGAAATTCCCAGAATACCCCTCAAGGCACTTCACTTAGAAAATATGAAAATAAAATCACAAAGTTGTCTCTTCCAAGTTTGCTGACACGGGCCGTGTCAGCCCTCTGACTCTTGTGTGCAACTTCTTTTACTCCAGGCCTGCTGACACGGGCCGTGTCAGATGACCGAACACCCGTGTCAGTTCTCTGACTATTGCCCAACTTCTCCTTTGCATCCCTTCTCCTGACACGGCCCGTGTCAGGCAACACGGGGGCCCGTGTCAGGCTTCTGATTCTTTTCAAAATAGTTCTGAGACACTCCGAACTTTTCCATTCTTCGTGTACGTCCTTCGGGGCTTCCACGCTGTGATCTGCAACCAACACAAACTACCAAAACACGCATAAAATGCACAAAGCAATGAAGATTACTAAAAATTAAACCATTAACTAAATTTACAAAAGGGTGAAGAAACAATAGAAATACTAAATGAAATGTTAGCGATTTCTTGACTTTATACCGAATGAATAGATGAAAAACTCATAGAATTGGTGACCGATCACAACCCCAAACTTATCTCATTACTTTTCCTCAAGTGATGCTAGAGGCACAAGTCGGTCACCCCCAAATTACCACTCACCACAATATTGCCAAGACTTTTCGCAACACACTTCCCGCTTTCCTTTAAACAGTTTCCTTCTTACCCGACTTCTGACAGTTTACCACATTTCCACATCCGAGTTCCTTTTCACCTGTCAGCTTTTTCACAATCTCACCGCATCTCTCGGGTTAAAGTGTTTACGCTCAGAAATCACAGTATGCAACGCCGACTCATAAGTTTGAATATCATCTATCTTCATATCATACACACAACACACACTACTTGAGGACTTTCAGGTTGTAACGGGGCAAAGGGACAAGGTGTGGTAAACAAACAAAAAGGGAAAACAAACGATTTTTAGGCTCAGACGTAGTGTTATCTCTTTCGTCACTGTGTAGATTTTGCACTTTTCACACTCGACGGGATTGAACACAACATAATTAGGATTCTCCATTTCTCTCCTCTAATGAAGCTTTGAGGTTATTTTTCGATTTTTCTGAACTAGATCCTAGTAAGTGTATTCTTTCTTCTCTGTTTTTTTTTCAAGACTTTTTCATTTTCTTTTTTTTTTTCTTTTCTCTTCTTCCATTTTTTTTAATGCACTTACTTTTATTGTGAGTGTTTCAACCCCAAACTTAGAGTTTCACACAGATTAGAAATTGATAACACTTGTCTGAGCAGGGTAAGGAAGTGTTTGGGCTTACGATTAACATGATATGGTTAAAACAAACAAAAGCGGAATATGGCTCAATGGGGTTAGGAAAGGATAAATTACAAGGGTTGGCTAAAAGGCTCAGGGTTAAACAAAAACAAGTGCCTCAGTGTATAGATGTGTGCATAGAAAATCCAACAGACGAATACGCAAGCTCAGAGTGACAAAGACATACCTGATACTCTCATGATGCAAAAGTGTTTGGCTCTTTAGAATCTCACCATGTTTAGTACGCTGACAGTTTCCTAGGTCCCTTCCGTGAGATATGGTATCACTTCCGTCTCGGGTGCACAGTATTCCCGTATCGGTCCCGCGTTGGAAAGCCGCATCCAGTCATCAACTTAGCAATATGAACTTTCGGGGGTTTCCTTGAGATCACGCCTGGTTTGTGTCTTTTCAACCACTTACTAAGAGTTTCACCTTCATCCGGTACCAAAGTCCTCGATCTGTAACATAACATTAAACACACCATACTAAACAAAATGACTTAAACAGAAATGAAATAACGGAAAAATAAATCACACAAAAGGCAAATAAACTAAAACCCCCCCACACATGAACTAAACAGTTACCTCACTCTTTTAGAACAAACATGAGAGGGGACTCATGTAGCCTAACTGAGGAGGAGGTGGAGGGAAGTGCAGCATCATTTGCTGCATCATGATCTGCAACAATGAGTGGTTAAAGAAAAAAAACAATTAAAAATGCGTGGGCCCCACTAGAGAAAGTTAAAAAATTTCACAAAAATTTTAAAATATGGGGGTCGCGGTGCCTGACACGGGCCGTGTTCGGCGACACGGGAAGCCGTGTTAGGCCACTATCTTGCATTTCCAAACATAGAAATTTTTTACCCTCTAGACTTCCTGACACGGGTCGTGTTAGCTGACACGGGCGGCCGTGTTAGGCCCCTGGAACTCAAATTTTTTCTCTTTTTCCAAGTCATAGCTCGCCTCCCTGACCCGGGCCGTGTCCGGTGACACGGGCGACCGTGTCAGCCCCTGGAACTCAATTTTTTTTTGCTTTCTCTTCGTTTTTTCTCTCTTGGATTCCTCCTCTGTTCTAGTGCAGCATATGTCAGAACCTACACAAAACAAAATATACAAACACACAAAAACACAACGATTAGAAAAAGAACACGTGGGTTGCCTCCCACGAAGCGCTTCGTTTAACGTCGCATGGCTCGACGGTCGTCCATCCTACCCCGTAAGATGAACGACTTCAATTCTTTCACTTGGTTGTCCTTGAAAATAAGGTTTCAACCTCTGCCCGTTCACTTTAAACGTGTCTCCATTCGTTGAGTTCTTCAACTCAATACCCCCATAGGGAAACACTTTGTGAACGACGAACGACCCCGACCATTTAGACTTCAGTTTTCCTGGGAATAGTTTCAATTGAGAATTGTATAAAAGGACCAGCTGGCCTTCCCAAAACTCTTTCTTTTGAATCCTCCTATCATGCCATTTATTTGTTTGATCTTTATAGACTTTGGCATTTTCATACGCCCGATTCCGAAATTCCTCTAGCTCGTGGAGTTGAAGGATCCTAGAATCTCCTGCTTTCGTGAGGTCCAAATTAAGGAACTTTGAGGCCCACAAAGCCTTGTGTTCCAACTCAAGAGGTAGATGACATGCTTTTCAATACACAAGTTAGTAGGGAGACATACCTATTGCCGTTTTCAATGTCGTTCGATATGCCCAAAGAGTATCATCCAACTAAGTAACCCAATCCTTTTGAGAGGAACTAACGATCTTTTCAAGGATCTGCTTGAGTTGCCTATTGGACACCTCAACATGGCCACTGGTTTGAGGATGGTAAGGAGTGGCTATCCGATGCTTCACATTATACTTCTGGAGTAACCTTTACATGAGGTGATTTAGGAAATGCGTTCCTTCATCACTTATAAGCGCTCTTCGCAGTCCAAACCTAGAAAAAATGTTATCTTTCAAGAACTTCACCACTACCTTTGCATCATTGGTAGGCAAAGTCACGACTTCCACCCATTTAGAAACATAATCCACCCCCACTAGAATATAATTTTTTCCGAAGGACGGTGGAAGTGGTCCCATAAAGTCTATGCCCCAAACGTCAAACAACTCAACTTCTAACATGGAATTTTGGGGCATCTGATTCCTCTTGGATATATTCCCCGTTCTCTGACATTTGTCACATTCTTTTACCATCTCTTGGGCATCTTTGAACAAGGAGGGCCGGTATAACCCTGACTGAAGGACTTTGGCTGCAGTTCTATCACCACTGAAATGCCCTCCGTAATCTGAGTCATGACAAGCTTTCAACACATCCCTCTATTCTTCTTCAGGCACACACCGTCTTAGCAACCCACCAACTCCTCTTTTGTATAAGAATGGATCATCCCAAAGATAAAACCTACAATCATGTAAAAACTTTTTCTTCCGGTTAGAATCAAAATCATCAGGGATAATACCACCTACTAGGTAATTCGCATAGTATGCGAACCACGGAACACTAATAACGGCAAGGATGTGTTCATCAGCAAACTCATCCTTTATTGGGCGCTTTTCTTCTGTCTCTTCAATCGGTGACATCCAAGAGAGGTGATAAGCAACAGTATTTTCACACCCTCTCTTGTCACGAATCTCAACATGGAACTCCTGAAGGAGTATAATCCATCTCAAGAGTCTTAGCTTAGAATCCTGCTTAGAAAATAGATACTTCAAAGCAGCATGGTCAGTATAAACAGTGACTCTCGAACCCAACGGATATTGCCTAAAATTATCAAAGGCATACACAACAGCTAGCAACTCCTTTTCGGAAGTTGCGTAGTTCATCTGTGTAGGGTTCAACACATGACTAGCATAGTAAATAACATGCAATAGCTTATCTCTTCGCTGTCCAAGAACAGCCCCTACTGTAATGTCGCTAGCATCACACATGATCTCAAACGGTAGATACCAATCGGGGCCAATAACAATAGGTGCCGACACTAATTTATTTTTCAATGCCTTAAATGCATCGGCAGACTCCTTATCAAAAACAGAAGCCCTATCCTTAACCAAAAGAGTAGTTAAAGGCTTGGCTATTTTAGAGAAGTCTCTTATGAACCGGCGGTAGAAACACGCATGGCCTAAGAAACTTCGTATACCTTTTACATTCACTAGAGGTGGAAGCTTTCAGATTACCTCTACTTTGGCTTGGTCTATTTCAATCCCCTTGTGGGAAATTTTGTGACTCAACACTATACCTTCACGAACCATGAAATGGCACTTCTCCCAGTTGAGGATTAAGTTGTTCTTCTGGCATCTTTCTAAAACAAGAGAAAGGTTAGTTAAACAATTATCAAAAGAAGATCCAAATACCGAGAAGTCATCCATGAAGACTTCCATATGCTTTTCAAGCATATCCGCAAAGATGGAAGTCATGCATCTCTGAAATGTAGCAGGGACATTACATAACCCGAATGGCATCCTTCTGTAAGCAAAAACAACATATGGGCATGTAAAAGCCGTCTTCTCTTGATCTTCCGGTGCAACCGCAATTTGATTGTAACCGGAGTACTCGTCTAGGAAACAATAGTAATCATGACCCGCTAGCCGTTCCAACATCTGATCAATGAACGGTAGTGGGAAGCGGTCCTTCCTTGTGGCAAGATTTAACCTTCTGTAGTCAATACACAGTCGCCACCCTGTAATCGTCCTTGAAGGAATCAACTCATTTTTCTCATTTTTGTTGATGGTGGCCCCCCTCTCTTGGGCACTACATGGACCGGACTCACCCATGAGCTGTCACATATTGGGTAAATCAGACCCGCATCTAGCAACTTCACCACTTCTTTCCTTACAACTTCTTTCATAGCTGGATTAAGCCTTCTTTGAGGTTGGACAACCAGTTTATGATCATCCTCCATGAGAATTTTGTGCATACAGACAGTGGGACTAATACCTTTCAAATCCTGAATCTTCCAACCCATAGCCCCCTTGTACCTTTTGAGAACTTCAATCAACTTATCTTCTTGGATAGTTTTGAGGCTAGCACTTATGATGGCTGGATATTTACCTTCAGTGTCGAGGAAGACATACTTGAGGTTTTCCGGAAGTTGTTTCAATTCTGTACTCTTTTTGGTCTCTTCACTCCCCTCCACCGATAGAGGTTGTCTTAGATCCTCCCACCGGTGTGGTCAAGATCCCTTCCAAGGAGGTAGAGCTTCCATCATGGCTAATACTTCCAACTCTCCTTCACCCACTTCTTCCTTATCTTCAAAAATTGACAAACTTAACACTTTTTCTATAGGCAATTGGGCTGCACTTTCAAGATTTTCATTTGCAACAACTTGGTCAATCACCCCAATATTATTGCTTGTGCCAAGATAATTTTTGTGCTTCATTGTACTCCTCACATTAATCTTCACCTCTTCATCATAAACCTTCATAGTCATGGTTCCCCCCTCTATATCAATCAAGCATCTCCCGGTTTCCAAAAACAGACTTCCAAGAATAAAAGGGATCTCTTCATCTTCCGGCATTTCAAGAATAACGAAATCCACCAGGAACACAAACTTGTCAACTTTCACTAGAACATCTTCCACAACCCCATAAGGTCTCCTTACCTAGTGATCCGCGAATTGAAGTGTCATCCTAGTGTCTTGCACTGCACCTATACCCAATTTTCGATAAATGGAAAAGGACATTAGGCTTACACTAGCACCCAAGTCAATAAGAGCTTTCTTGAATGATCTATCCCCAATTGTACAAGGAATAGTAACGACACCTCGATCTTTCTTCTTTACCAAAATCTTCATGCCCTGCAAAATAGAACTACAAGTTTCGGTTAGAATAATCGGATCCGTGTCAACGGTTCGCTTCTTTGAAATAATATCCTTCATGAACTTTGCATAAGTAGGCATTTGCTCAAGTGCCTCCAAAAATGGAATATTTAGCTCAAGCTTTTTGAACATCTCCAAGAATTTTTTGAAGTTCTTCTCTTGCTGCCCCTTCTTCTTGTTCCTTTGAGGATAAGGAAGCTTAATGACCGGTGTGGGCTCAATAACTTTCTCTTTCACCACTTGTTCCGGTGACACCACCTTTTCAGCAACTACTTCATTTTATTTGATCTCAAGATCGACCTCAAGCAGTTGGTCTTCCGATTCAGAATTTTTCTCAGGAACATCAATAGATTTACCACTCCTTGTGGTCACGACACTAACATTATTATGATCCCGCGGGTTGGGCACAATGGCACTAGGTAGAGCACCTGGTGCTTGAGAACTTGCTAGTTGTTATGCTATTTGGCTCATCTGGACTTCAAGGTTTTTTATCGAAGCACTTGTGTTCCTAAGATTGCTTCTTGTCTCTTCTTGGAATTGGGAGCTCTGAGCGGCCATTTTTTCAATGGCAATTTCCCAATCAGCTTTTCGTGGTGCTTGCTGCTGAAACTATTGTGGGTGTTGTTGAAATTGTTACTGAAATTGTTGAGGATACGGCTGCTGAGGTTGTTGTTGTTGAGGACGGTATTGTTGTTGTTGCGGTTGGTTCGGAGGTGGAGCAACCCTTTGCTTTGGAACATTCCCTTGCTGATCTTTCTATGAGAAATTTGGATGATTCCTCCACCCTGGATTATAGGTGTTGGAATAAGGGTTATTCTGTTTCAAAATGTTGATTGCTTCCACTTGTTGCGCGGTAGAAACACAATGCACAGTAAAATGCGGTCCCCCACAGATTTCACAATTAACTGCTTGAACTGGTTGAACCTGTGCCACGATTTGAGTAACAAGATTCATCTTTTTAATCCTCATTTCTACCCCAGCCGCAATCTGTTCTTCCATTTTTACCACTTGTTTGTAAGCTTCATATCAATAATCTTTTCAGGTTGGCTTACACTGCGATCATACAAATCCAAGTGCTCATTTGCTGCAATAGCCTTAATTATTTTTTTAATGCCAGTGGCTGTTGTAAAGTTTGTTGAGCCACCGGCAGCTGTATCGATAAGCTGCTTAGTCTTCATCTTGATACCATTCACAAAATTCTGCATTTGTTCGGTTGCGTCCATGTTATGAGTGGGACACATAACCAAACACCTCTTAAACCTCTTATATGCATCTCCAAGTGACTCTCCCTATTTCTGTTTGAAGTTCACGATGTCTTACCACTTTCGGATGTACACAGAAGCAGGGAAATATTCATTTAGAAATGTCATTTCCATCTCTTGCCAAGTAGTAATACTCCCAGCAGGTAATGAGTAAAAGCACTCTTCAGCTTCATCAGATTGAGTAAACAGAAACATAACCAGCTCCTTCGCTTCTTCAGAGTGTCCCTCAATTTTTAATGCCGTACTCATAGTAAGGAACCTCTGTAGATGCTTATTTGCATCTTCATTGATCCTTCCTGAAAAAGGCCTACTCTTAAGCTGTCGGATAGTGGACGGGTGCAGCTGGAATTGCGCTACAGTGACTGGTTGATTTACTATTGTCAACCGCACTGTTGGAGCATTTGCTCTTCCATAGTCACCGAGAAGTCTTTCTGCTGGTGGGTCGCATCCATAATAAGAGTTTCCGGCTCTGAGTCTGTGCCGAAATCTGTGTGCTCGGAGTGGACTGAAACTGCTTCTTCTTTTTCTTGCTCAGAAATAACTAGTTCTGAACCTGACGCTGCCAGTCTTTCTTGCTTGGCTTGACAGCGTCTAGCGTGCAAAGATCTCTCTGGTTCTGCGTCAAAAGAAAATACAGTTGAGGTCTTACCTCGCATACACAGGATAGAAAATTATTATTAATTATAAAAATAACAGAAAAATAAAATTAAAAATTTTAGTCACAGAGTGACAAAATTCCAATTGAATTAAAAAAAGTACTTAAAATTTTGCAGTCCCCGGCAACGGCGCCAAAAACTTGATCGGAAAAATAGCAAGTGTACTATTTTTACCGATGTAGTAATAAGTGGGGTTATCCCCAGAATCGATCTCTCGAGGACTGCGTATAATTTGTAAGTGTAAATGTTATTTCAATTAAACAAAAATTGACTTTGGGGTTTTGTTTGGTTTGACAATGATTATAATGACAATATAAAATAAGCAGAACAATAAAAATTGACTTTAACAATTATGATAAAATATGCTAAGGAAAGGTGTATGAATTTCTCAGTAAGAACCCTAAATCATTATCAAAGAGACATGCCTCAAAACCTTAATTTTACTGAACCTCAATAATATTTTTCTTTAATTCCTTAACCGAAAAACCTTTGAGATTCTCCCTAGATCCTAATTCCTCAGCAGTCAAGGAAGAACATCAAGCAATAGTTCTAACAAGGTTTTATCAGTCACTACAGGATATCCCCATTCCTGGACGATATCTACCGTAATGTTATTACGCAAAAGCAATAGATTGGTTTTTCAGGCCAAATCCATAATCGTAAATCGTTCCCAATTTGTCCGATCGAAACAAAGTGTTATACAAATTGCATAACAAAAGATTAAGGTAAAAATGCACAGTCTCGTCGAATAATTCAAAATATGTTTATTACATAACAATTCAGGGACACCCCCTAGCATTGGGGGGTTTGGCCTCTCATAGTATTCAAAACAAAAACAAATAGAAAATTAAAGGTAGACATTACAATTTGATCGGAGGAAAACTAATTCTTCAATCGCTTCCGCTCATGAACGATCGTCTTCTCCCAATCTCCTTGATCGCCTAAAACTCTAGTAAATTCTTCTTAAAAGTAAAAGTGTTTCTTTTTTTTGTGAACCTAGCCTAAGTAGTTCAAAATCAATCATAACAGTGCGAAATTCCCAGAATACCCCTCAAGGTACTTCACTCAGAAAATATGAAAAAAAAAATCACAAAGTTGTCTCTTCCAGACTTGGTGACACGGGCCGTGACAGCTGACACGGGCACCCGTGTCAGCCCACTGACTCTTGTGCGCAACTTCTTTTACTCCAGGCCTGCTGACACGAGCCGTGTCAACTGACACGGACACCTGTGTCAGCTCTCTGACTCTTGCCCAACTTCTCCTTTGCATCCCTTCTCCTGACGCGGCCCGTGTCAGGCTTCTGATTCTTTTCAAAATAGTTCCGAGACACTCTGAACTTTTCCATTCTTCGCGTACGTCCTCCGGGGCTTCCACGTTGTGATCTGCAACCAACACAAACTACCAAAACACGCATAAAATGCACAAAACAATGAAAATTACTAAAAATTAAACCATTAACTAAATTTGTAAAAGGGTGAAGAAACAATAGAAATACTAAATGAAATGTTACTGATTTCTTGACTTTATACCGAATGAATGGATGAAAAACTCATAGAATTAGTGATCGATCACAACCCCAAACTTATCTCACTACTTGTCCTCAAGTGATGCTAGAGACACAAGTCGGTCACCCCCAAATTGCCACTCACCACAATATTGCCAAGACTTTTCGCAACTCTCTTCCCGCTTTCCTTTCAACGGTTTCCTTCTTACCCGACTTCTGATAGTTCACCATATTTCCACATCCGAGTTCCTATTCACCTGTCAGCTTTTTCACAATCTCATCGCATCTCTCGGGTTAAAGTGTTTACGCTAAAAAATCACAGTATGCAATGCCGACTCATAAGTTTGAATGTCGTTTATCTTCATATCATACGCACAACACACACAACTTGAGGATTTTCAGGTTGTAACGGGGCTAAGGGGCAAGGTGTGGTAAACAATCAAAAAGGGAAAACAAACGGTTTTTAGGCTCAGACGTAGTGTTATCTCTTTCGTCACTGTGTAGATTTTGCACTTTTCACACTCGAAGGGATTGAACACAACATAATTAGGATTCTCCAGTTCTCTCCTCTAATGAAGCTTTGAGGTTATTTTTCGATTTTCTGAATTGGATCCTAGTAAGTGTATTCTTTCTTTTCTTTTTTTTTTTCAAGACTTTTTCATTTTCTTTTTTTTTTCTTTTCTCTTCTTCCATTTTTTTCGAATGCACTTACTTTTATTGTGAGTGTTTCAACCCCGAACTTAGAGTTTCACACAGATTAGAAATTGATAACACTTGTCCGAGCAGGGTAAGGAAGTGTTTGGGCTTACGGTTAACATGATATGGTTAAAACAAACAAAAGGGGAATATGGCTCAACGGGGTTAGCAAAGGATAAATTACAAGGGTTGGCTAAAAGGCTCAGGGTTAAACAAAAACAAGTGCCTCAGTGTATAGATGTGTGCATAGAAAATCCAACAGACGAATACGCAAGCTCAGAGTGACAAAGACATACCTGATACTCTCATGATGCAAAAGTGTTTGGCTCTTTAGAATCTCACCAAGTTTAGTACGCTGACAGTTTCCTAGGTCCCTTCCGTGAGATGTGATATCACTTCCGTCTCGGGTGCACAGTATTCCCATATCAGTCCCGCGTTGGAAAGCCGCGTCCAGTCATCAACTTAGCAATTTCAACTTCCGGAGGTTTCCTTGAGATCACGCCTGGTTTGTGTCTTTTCAACCACTTACTAAGAGTTTCACCTTTATCCGGTACCAAAGTCCTCGATCTGTAACATAACATTAAACACACCACAATAAACAAAATGACTTAAACAGAAGATAAATAACGGAAAAATAAATCACACAAAACGCAAATAAACTAAAACCCCCCACACTTGAACCAAACAGTGACCTCATTGTTTTAGAACAAACATGAGAGGGGACTCACGTAGCCTCACTGAGGAGGAGGAGGAGGTAAGTGCAGCATCATTTACTGCATCATGATCTGCAGCACTGAGTGGTTAAAGAAAATAAAAACAATTAAAAACGCGTGGGCCCCACCAGAGAAAGTTAAAAAATTTCACAAAAATTTCCAATTGTGGGGGTTGCGGTGCGTGACACGGGCCATGTCCGGCGACACGGGCGGCCGTGTCAGGCCACTGTCTTGCATTTCCAAACATACAAATTTTTTACTCTTCAGACTTCCTGACACGGGTCGTGTCAGCTGACACGGGCGGCCGTGTCAGGCCCCTGGAACTCAAAATTTTTCTCTTTTTCCAAGTCATAGCTCCTGACACGGGCAACCGTGTCAGGCCCCTGGAACTCAAATTTGTTTTTACGCTCTCTTCGTTTTTTCTCTCTTGGATTCCTCCTCTGTACTAGTGCAACATATGTGAGAACCTACACAAAACAAAACAGACAAACACACAAAAACACAATGATTAGAAAAAGAACACGTGGGTTGCCTCCCACGAAGCGCTTCGTTTAACGTCGCATGGCTCGACGGTCGTCCATCCTACCCTGTAAGATGAACGACTTCAATTCTTTCACTTGGTTGTCCTTGAAAATAACGTTTCAACCTCTGCCCATTCACTTTAAACGTGTCTCCATTCGTTGAGTTCTTCAACTCAATAGCCCCATAGGGAAACACTTTGTGAACTACGAACAACCCCAACCATTTAGACTTCAGTTTTCTTGGGAATAGTTTCAACCGGGAATTATATAAAAGGACTAGCTAGCCTTCCCAAAACTCTTTTTTTTGAATCATCCTATCATGCCATTTCTTTGTTTGATCTTTATAGACTTTGGCATTTTCATACGCCCGATTCCGAAATTCATCTAGCTCATGGAGTTGAAGGATCCTAGAATCTCCTGCTTTCGTGAGGTCCAAATTAAGGAACTTTGAGGCCCACAAACCCTTGTGTTTCAACTCAAGAGGTAGATGACATACTTTTCCATACACAAGATGGTAGGGAGACATACCTATTGGCGTTTTGAATGTCGTTCGATATGCCCAAAGAGCATCATCCAACTTAGTAACCCAATCCTTTCGAGAGGAACTAACGGTCTTTTCAAGGATCTGCTTGAGTTGCCTATTGGACACCTCTACCGGGCCACTGGTTTGAGGATGGTAAGGAGTGGCTATCCGATGCTTCACATTATACTTCTGGAGTAACCTTTCCATGAGGTGATTTAGGAAATGCGTTCCTTCATCACTTATAAGCGCTCTCAGCACTCCAAACCTAGCAAAAATGTTCTCTTTCAAGAACTTCACCACTACCTTTGCATCATTGGTAGGAAAATCCACGGCTTCCACCCATTTAGAAACATAATCCACCCCCACTAAAATATAATTTTTTTCGAAGGATGGTGGAAATGGTCCCATAAAGTCTATGCCCCAAATGTCAAACAACTCAACTTCTAACATGGAATTCTGGGGCATCTGATTCCTCTTGGATATATTCCCCGTTCTCTGACATTTGTCACACTTTTTTACCGTCTCTTGGGCATCTTTGAACAAGGAGGGCCAGTATAACCCTGACTGAAGAACTTTGGATGCAGTTCTATCACCACTGAAATGCCCTTCATAATCTGAGTCATGACAAGCTTTCAACACATCCCTCTGTTCTTCTTCAGGCACACACCGTCTTACCAACCCATCAACTCCTCTTTTGTACAAGAATGGATCATCCCATAGATAAAACCTGCAATCATGTAAAAACTTTTTCTTCCGGTTAGAATCAAAATCTTCAGGGATAATACCACCTACTAGGTAATTCGCATAGTCTGCGATACACGGAACACCAATAACGGTAAGGATGTGTTCATCAGCAAACTCATCCTTTATTGGGCGCTTCTCTTCTATCTCTTCAATCGGTGACATCCGAGAGAGGTGATCAGCAACAGTATTTTCACACCCTCTCTTGTCACGAATCTCAACATGGAACTCCTAAAGTAGTAGAATCCATCTCAAGAGTCTTGGCTTAGAATCCTGCTTAGCAAACAGATACTTCAAAGCAGCATGGTCGGTATAAACAATGACTCTCGAATCCAACAGATATCGCCTAAATTTATTAAAGGCATACACAACAGCTAGCAACTCCTTTTCGGTAGTTACGTAGTTCATCTGTGCAGGGTTCAACACATGACTAGCATAGTAAATAACATGCAATAACTTATCTCTTCTCTGTCCAAGAACAGCCCATACTGTAATGTCACTAGCATCGACTTGATCTCAAACGGTAGAGACCAATCGGGGGCAATAACAATATGTGCCGACACTAATTTATTTTTCAATGTCTCAAATGCATCGGCACACTCCTTCTAAAAAACAGAAGCCATATCCTTAACCAAAAGAGTAGTTAGAGGCTTGGCTATTTTAGAGAAGTCTCTTATAAATCGGCAGTAGAAACACGCATGGCCTAAGAAACTTTGTATACCTTTTTCATTCACTGGAGGCGGAAGCTTTGAGATTACCTCTACTTTGGCTTGGTCTACTTCAATCCCCTTGTGGGAAATTTTGTGACCCAACACTATACCTTCACGGACCATGAAATGGCACTTCCCCTAGTTGATGATTAAGTTGTTCTCCTGGCATCTTTCTAAAACAAGAGAAAGGTTAGTTAAACAATTATCAAAAGAAGATCCAAATACCGAGAAGTCATCCATGGAGACTTCCATATGATTTTCAAGCATATCTGCAAAGATGGAAGTCATGCATCTCTGAAATGTAGCAGGGACATTACATAACCCGAATGGCATCCTTCTGTAAGAAAAAACACCATATAGGCATGTAAAAGCCATCTTCTCTTGATCTTGCGGTGCAACCGTAAATTGATTGTAACCGGAGTACCCGTATAGGAAATAATAGTAATCATGACCCGCTAGCTGTTCCAATATCTGGTCAATGAACGGTAGTGGGAAGTGATCCTTCCTTGTGGCAAGATTTAACCTTCTGTAGTCAATACACACCCGTCACCCTGTAATCGTATTTGTAGGAATCAAATCATTATTCTCATTTTTTATGACGGTGGTCCCCCCTTTCTTGGGCACTACATGGACCGGACTCACCCATGAGCTGTCACATATCGGGTAAATCGGACCCGCATCTAGCAACTTCACCACTTCTTTCCTTTCTGTCATACCCCAAATTTTGACCACTAAGATTTCCCATCATTGTGCGAATCATCATCCCAATATGGATGAACCATCATATCATTAGTCTCCCCAAAGATGGGTGAGCATTCACTATAATCAAAATTAGGGTTTCAAGCCCTCCCAGAGCTTTTAGACAAAGAATCAATCAAGGAATGACAGGATCTTAAACTTGTCTAAACCTCTCAAGTACCCACAATGGATCAAGAGGACTCCCACATCAAGGATTAAGCACAAGACTGCAACAGTCCAAGTGGATCAAGCCTCAAGATCGCCAGTGTCACCAAATTAGGGTTTTGGTCGACCAGGGCCTCTAGATGGAAATTTTCCTCTGGGCATGTCTCACTACTTCAAAGCATAACCTAAGATGCTAAAAGGGACATCATAAACCCAATCATCAAGTCAATTTAACCTCTGGGGATGCATTCACTAAAAATCAGGAATTAGGGTTTCTTGACCTAATTCACCCCTATGTTGACTTTTGGGACAAACCATGAGCCAAGACCTTAAGAAAGGTTTTGAGGGTCTCTAATAAACCACATTGATCCATTTTCAACAATGGATTGATCCAAGAAGCTTGAGCAACAAGTTTCAATTTCATCTGAGCCACAGTTAGGGTTTCGCGGAAAAAGTCAACTGTAGCTTTGACTTTGGACCAAGACATGCTCCCAATCCTTGGGACATGATTCAATACACCCTATAACACCTATGGAACATGTCCATCAAGTTTGATTTAGGTCAAGGACTTGATTTCATAGAGGATCGCACAGTTTGGAATTCATATAACAAAAAGTCAACTGTGCACAAAAGTCAACTTTGACTTTTTGAGATTTTTCACAATTATGGTTCATTGACCCTAAGATGATGTTAATGTATGATTTGGATCATCATTCATCAAGAAAAATCAAGAAAAGTGGGATAACTTGTAAAAGGGGTAACCATAAAAACTTAGAAATTTTTCTAAGTTATGGAATAAAGTGGTTAGGGTACCAACTTTGGAGGATCATAACTCCTAAACCACAAGGCCATTTTCCCCCCATCCAAAGCTGGATTTGTAGCCCTCATGGCCCTCTACAAAAGCTTCAACTACACCCCATTCCAATTCATCATGGATTTTGAGTTATGGAATGATCAAAATGGCTGAAAACATGAAATGTCATTTTTTCCAACACTTAGTGAAATTTTCACTAAGTCAGAATCTGCCTTCACTTTTTTCCAAGTGTAGGGGCATTTTTCACTTGGATCCAAAAAGTATCAAAACCAACTATGATCAAACAATTGTTGTATCATATGAGGGCTTTCCAAAATGACCAAGAACATCACCAAACTTAACTTGAGCCATGAGATATGAGCATGCCAATATGCCTTGCTGAAAACTGCCAAAGCAAGGCAGATTTGTGCATTTTGCTCGATTTGCCAAATTTTTGCAAAGGGCAAGCAACTCTATCCATCTGAACACCTCAAGGGGGGACCAAGGAGGAACCAACTCTGATCCCAAGCCTCCAAAGTGTTTGGAACAAAAAATAGCATGCCAACCCTAGAAATCCCTAAAAGAGGGACAAGACTCCAATTTTGGATTGGAGCATTCAATACATACACCAAGGTGGCATGGATTGAGCCATTTCCAACTGAATTCAGTCAAGACTTATCCAAGACCAAGGGGACCAGCAGCCTGTGCCCTAACCTCTAGTCAATGGCTAGAGGAGACTTGGATTCTCATTGCTCAACATTGGCCAAACCTATGCAGTAGTTGCCATTCACTATTCCTTGCAAAACAAACTTGCTCTACTATAAATAGAGCTCAATTGTGATTAGTTTGAGTACACCAAAGCCATCAAACAGATGCTTTCCTCAAAATATCCTTCTTCACTCCAAATTTGGCTTCCAAAGCAAGTCACTATCGGGTTTTGAGTTTGAGAGCAATTCCAATCAAACCAATCACACACACACATACCTCATAAACATCATATAGAAGTGATCAAAACACTCACATAACATCTGGAACACCAAAATCACAAAATCACCAGCCAATTGCTCAAGCCTTTGACATATTTGCAATTGAGGTGCCAAATCAAGTTCCAGCTCAATTCAATCCACTCCAAGCATCCAGACACACTCCATAGCACCTAGGGAAGCTGTCTATATCCTTGGAACCAAGCTGCAACACCTCTAACACAAAACACGATCACCAGCTGTAAGAGGTAAGCATGAGCTCTTCTAACTCTATGATCCATGCATTTTTTGATGCACAATAATTTGGCCATATGTTCATAATCATGCATGGAGTGTTTTCCCTCAATCAATTGCATTGTTTGAATCGTGTGTGGAATTTCTGAACCTTCATGCAAATTTTAGGGTTCTTGAGGTTTCTCTTTGATTTCTTATTCCATGTTAAAAATAAATGAAATTAAAGACCATAGACATGATCGTGAGGTTGAAACGAGTAGATTGATATGTAAATTGCATGATATAATCAAGTATTCAGTGAGATTGGATAGAAAACGCAAATCTGCAGAAACAGAGGAAGGGCACGTGTTCTTTCCATGTTCGTGGCGCCCTTTTTCAAAAATTCAAATATTTGAATTTTGTGATTTTATTTAATTGATTCAAAAATTAATTTCTCTATGAGTTTTAATGATTTTGAGTTGATTATTTTTTTAATAATTCACAAAAATGTTAAAATAATTTATTTTCCCAAAAAATCCCAAAAATATTATTTATTTCATATAATTGATATTTTTGTAAAGAATTAATATTTTAATTGTTTTTTACATTTAAAATATTTTCTCTTTCTTGATTTTTCAAATTTTAGTGATTCTCAAACATTTTGTGGATCAAAACCTGATTTATGAAACATTAATCCAAGATCACAATTTTTTTTCCACATGTTTAACAATTTTGATCATTTAATTGAATTTTTTATTCAATTAAAATACATTTTGAAAACAAATTAGGGTTTTTGATTAATTCAACCCTCATCAAACATTTTTCAAACACCTTTGGGCCTCTAATAGAGTGTAAGACCCAACCCCTTTTGAAAACCAAAATAATTTGGGCCTCGTTCATCGTATAAGACCTACTGTGTTTTCAAACCTCAGCGCGATCGCCATTTTTCAAACAAATAATCCTTGGGCCTACCCTCGTGTTATAAGTCCCATTCCTTTTCTTTAAAACTTTTTGGGCCTCTAATAGAGTGTAAGACCCAATCCTTTGAAAACCAAACCTTTTGGGCCTCAGACATTGTATAAGACCCACTGCGTTTTCAAAAAACCTCGTGTACAACCACCATTTTCAAAACAAAACCCTGGGCCTCTCCTTGAGCTGTAAGCCCCACCACTTGTATAAAAATGAACCTTTGGGCCTCTTGAGAGAGTTGTAAGACCCATCCCTTTGTACAAAAAACCTTTTGGGCCTCAGTCACCTGTATAAGACCCTGTACAAATTCAAAACAACAGTGCAAACACTGATAAAACCTTGGGCCTCTCCTTGAGCTGTAAGCCCCAACAATTCTTTTCAAAGCACTTTCTCCTTTGATTTATAATATAATAGTGTTATCAAAGCTTTCTTTGTTGAACAACTAACCAAACAGCATGGAAGCTCTACAACCGAGTAAGTCTTTACCTGCTTTCTTTATCCGCTTTCATATATATATATATAATTGTATTGTGGGGCTGCTCACTGTAAGTCTTCTTTCACAAACTTTTATATACTTGCCAAATATCCACTGTGTAATACTAGTATAGATATTTAGAGTTTCCCCCGAAAACTATGTCTAGCACTAGGTAAAGCCCTGGTTGTCACTCTTAAATACAAATAAAACTAGATCCCCATAGGATTACCAGACACAGTCTTCCCTCCTCTTGGGGTTAAACAATATGGAGACGTGAAAGGCAGCATTCTCGGTGAACCCTTTCTCAGACTGTCACTCTTAGAAATTGTCAAAGAGACTCTACTCCCCAGAGATGATCTTTTCTCCGTGAATGCCATCTCTTGAGTTTCTTCCAAATTCTTAGACTTTCCTGGCTTGATCTATTCTCAGTGAATAGCGTGTCTTGAACTTCTCGGGGTTTGGGGACCCACAGGCTTCCTAAAAGCATCCCCGCCTCCTCTTGGGCGTTGTACAAGGAACCTTCGGCTTCTTAAATGCTCTCATGCCTTCTCTTGGGCTTAGTACAAGGACCCAGAGACCTCTACAGGTATAAGAACAGAACCTAGTCATCAATTTGCTAGAGCTGTCTTTCTGAGTCAAGTATCAGACCTGTTAATGGGTTGACCTTCATCCCTTAACATACCAGCCTTCTCTTGGGCATTATACAAAGATTATTCACTACTTGAGAATCAATTTCTCAAAACACCCGTAGACTTGGACAGTCTCAATACCCTTTGGATTTCCCATTTCCTTAAAGAACAGGAAATAACCCTGATCCTCTGATCAGTACCAAAGCACAACAATACCTTTAATCGTTCCCTTAAGAACTGATTTTCTCTTTTATCCAACATACTGGACCTGTCACTAAACTGAAATAATCGCCAACGGATAGCCTCTCTTGTTGAGTCAAACTCCCTTTAGCCTCCATCTTGGGCTTCGTACGAGATACAAATCACTCTCTTGTTGAGTATAAAAGACTCTCTTGTTGAGTCAATCCCTTTCAGCCTCCATCTCGGGCTTCGTACGAGATACTAAAAACACTCTCTTGTTGAGTATAAAAGACTCTCTTGTTGAGTCAATCCCTTTTAGCCTCCATCTCGGGCTTCGTACGAGATACAAATCACTCTCTTGTTGAGTATAAAAGACTCTCTTATTGAGTCAACTCCTTTAGCCTCTCTCTCGGGCTTCATACGAGACATATAACAGACTCTCTTGTTGAGTCAACCCTTTTTGCCTCTCTCTAGGGCTTCGTACGAGACACATAAAAGCACCCTCTTGTTGAGTCAATAGCCTCCTCTTAGGCTTTGTATAAAGAAAACCCCGGGTGAGTCAATCAACCTCCTAGCATCAAAGTTGTGCCTTGTTCATAGCATACAAACATCAACAACTCCCCTTTAGAGATGACAAATTCTCTCTAAAGTCAAAACCCTTTAGCTTCACATCTTGGGCTTCGAACAAGATACAAATAGACCCTTCAGCTTCACATCTTGGGCTTTGAACAAGATACAAAACACCTTTAGCTTCACGTCTTGGGCTTTGAACAAGACACCAAAACAACCTTTTTCCTCCCATAGAATAGGAGGAACTACGATCGCTCCTATTTCCCTGTTTCGTTAAACGGGAATACGTAGGCATAATATTGTAAAAATCTTAGCGAGCATACTAATCAAAAACCCAAAATCTCGTACCTTCATACATCAATCGAAAAGCATCAGTCTTAACATCCCACCAATAGCCTAGACATTGTGTTCTTAACAAAATAACCTAAGAGAGACCCACAATCTTAATAGCATCTGTAAACCAACAGTCATCTGTTTAAACTCGATTTGCAAGCAGGTTTAATTGGAGACATCTATTTCCCTTCCTTCATCAGCTTCAATAGGATAAAAAATGAATCGAACTGTAAAACGATAGTGCTTCGCAACTACGCAAAAAAATCGCGCTACAGAAAAATGGCGACTTCACTGGGGAAATTTGACGAGATTTTCTTCTCTTACCATCTCTTAGGTGGAAACCTTGAGTTCACATTCATGTCACAGAAATGGAGACTCTGCTGGGGAGTCATTGTCTGTATAGGATCATAAGACTAGAGGTCTAGGATGATTAAGACAAATATATATATACTGTTTTTCCTAATTGATATCTATGTTTATTTTTCTGCTAATGGGAATGCGTGTGATGCCGCAAATGGAAAGATTGAGTATACACCTAAGATAGGTGATGGCAATGCGGGTAATCTTACTGGGAGTGAATTCCAGTTAAGAGCCCCCGATCGACTATCAGACTCAGTGGAGACTCCCTTTGCAGATACATTGCCTATATAACTTCGGTTGTTGAAAGTAGTGTGGTCGACTGGGTTATCTGAGAAGCTGAGGTTTTTAGCAGACTTAAGCCATTTTGTAGTGCGGAAGCTATCGGAAATAGTTGTCACGCGATACTACCCTTATTTAAGATCACTCTAGGATACATCAGCTCGCTGGCGATCCGCTTACTGTTTTTATCCCAGAGGGGTCAATGATTTTGCGGACAGGTACAAAAACTCACCAGTATAAACCTTTTTGGGGGGGGGGGTAGAGCCTTGACTTCATGACACCGACCCTTTCACCCCATGTTTTTTCTATGTTTTTGTGTGCTGCATTCATGCATTCGTTTAAAAAACATTAAAACAAAAAGAAAAATCTTCTCTTCTAGCCTCTCTTTTTAAAATTAAACTGAGACAATGACTGCAAATGTCAGAGAAAGGAGATTGCGCTAATGGATTTCGGTAGAAGGAAAACTCATAGGTACACCTTCAAGGTTCCAAAGTTAAAGGATTTAAGAGGGTTGGCGAGAATGATCACCAACCACGAGGCTTTCAGAGCTAAATATGGAGGACTGATGTCCTTATTAAGGGTCCACGTAATTGAAGGAATCCTGTCCACGTTAATCCAGTTCTACGATCCGGTTTATAACTGTTTCACATTCCCGGATTATCAGCTAGCACCAACACTGGAGGAGTACTCTCACCTAACTGATTTACATATCACTGATCAGGCTCCTTTTTCTGGACTGGAAGAAATTCCAAAGGATCAATCCATTGCAAGAGCAATTTATTTGGACGAGTCAGAAGTCAGGACTCACATGACCACTAAGGGTGGCATCCACGGTTTGCCAGCCCAATTCTTGACAAAGAAGGCCCTGTACTTTGCCAGTATAAGGAACGTGGCCGCTTTCGAGAACATCTTTGTTTTGCTCACCTACGGGTTATTTTTGTTTCCCAACATCGATAACTTTGTAGATATCAACGCCATTAAGATTTTCCTGATTGGAAACCCTGTGCCAACCTTACTCGCAGATGCGTATCATTCGGTACACTTAAGGAATTTATACAACGGAGGAATGATCACGTGCTGTGTACCTTTGCTTTACAAATGGTTCACTTCCCATTTGCCTAAGTCTGCTGCATTTTGGGATCAAAAGAATACTTTACGTTGGTCGCAGAGAGTCATGTCTCTTACCAACTCGGACATCGATTGGTACAATCGAATCTACGACGGGATCAGAATCATTGACCGTTGTGGAAATTTCCTAAATGTACCCCTTATAGGAACTAAGGGAGGAATCAACTATCATCTGGTGTTAGTTCATCGTCAATTTGGATACCCAATGAGGCATGTCCCGCGCAGTGCTCGTCTGGAAGGTCTTTTCTTCAAAGAAGGAGAAAATGACAGGGCACTAAAGATAGAAATAGTGCACGCTTGGAAACACATTCATAGGAAAGGACGAGAGTCTCTAGGAAAACAAGATTGTGTCTTGGTGGAGCCTTATCTCCACTGGGTAGAAACTAGAGCTCTCAAGCTGAGGATGTCTTACCCTCGTCAGGAAGTTCTTCCATTAAGGGACTCTGCCCTTTATTTCATGTCTGAGACAAAAAAACTTCAGGTTACTCTCAGCAAAGTTCAGCAGGAGAACAGGTCTTGGAGGAACAAGTACCGTATTCTCAATGTGGAGTGTAGGAAAATAGAGCAACTGTTAAGAGAAAAAGATGCTCTGATTGAGATTTTAGAGCAACATGCTGTAGAGAATCAGGATGACCAAAGGAGTTTGCCCACGTTTTTCACTTGGCAAAGGAATGACAACTCGACAACGGCCCAAGAGCCCCGGTCAAAGAAGAGGAAAGCACCAGAACCAGCACTTGAGCTCTCTTTAGAGAGGACTCAGGATCCATTAGTTTAGGTTTCCTTTTCCAGCACTTTGTAATCTACTGTATTTCCATTTCCGCAATCCTTTGAATTCAATAAAACTGGGTTTCCCCACTGTTTGATATTTGCAATCTAATTGTCAAAGTTTACTTTGAATAAACAAAAGTAATTAATAATCATTGCATTCATCATTCTCGTAACGCATTCTTCTTACCTACAAATCTCAAGTTTGCGTCTCGATTCTAGAGTCAAACTGTCTCATCCGCACAATACTCGGGCCAATCGTTAGAAAAAGATGGATGATCTCAAGGAAGAGAACAGAGAGTTGAGGGAAGAGATTGACACTCTGAAAGAAGATCTGAGAAAGCTTCATAACGACATGCACGCTCTAGTAGAAACTCAGATGCAACACCAAAGGATTGTGATCTCAGAGATCACATCGACGCCCATAGTGGAGAAGTCCGATCCTAGGTACAAAATGCCGAAAGATCGTCCCTGGGGCATGCCTATCAACTATATCCCGGAAGGATATGTTCCGCCGATCAATGAGGATCAGGGAACCACATCAGGAACCGTTGGGCCTGAAGGTTACAAACTTCGAGAAAGCGAAGATGCCAGGGGCATGACAACAACTCTTGAAGGTTACCAACTTCGGGAGACACTGAGAGTCTCGACCATAATGAATATACCGCCACCCGTGGTACACGCTGTCCCGGAAAGACAGATTCCCCAGATACCTTCTGGTGGGAATGACAGCATGTTTGACAGAATGAATGAATTCCAGGAATAGTTCCTGGAAATGCAGAAAGAACTGCAAGCCCTTCGCGGTCAGGATTTATTTGGAAAAGACGCCGTGGACCTCTGCTTGGTCCCCAGTGTGAAAGTTCCACACAAGTTCCAAGTGCCCGACTTTGAAAAATACAAGGGTAACTCTTGCCCTCAGAGCCATTTAGTGATGTACGCTCGGCGAATGTCAGCTCAGACAAAGAACCAGGAGCTACTGATTCACTACTTTCAGGATAGTTTAACCGGAGCCGACTTAAAATGGTACATGGGGTTAAACCACGCCACGATCAGCACCTTTAGAGATCTTGGCCCTGCCTTCGTTCAGCAGTACAAATATAATCTGGACATGGCACCAGACAGAGATCAACTCAGATCGATGTCACAAAAGGACAAGGAAACCTTTAAGGAATACGCTCAAAGAGGGCGTGAAATCGCCGCCCAGATTTATCCACCTCTTGAGGAAAAAGAGATGACAGAGATCTTCCTAAAGACCTTAAGCTCATTTTACTACGACATAATGGTTGCCATTGCGCCCAGTGACTTCACCGAGATGGTGGGCATGGGAGTTCGTCTTGAGGAAGCCGTCCGAGAAGGACGTTTAGTTAAAGACGCTGGATCATCAAGTAGTACAAAATGATATGGTAGTGCTCTCCCTAAGAAAAAAGAGCAAGATATTGGGAATATCTCTCTCAGAAAGCAAAGGCGACGTTATCAACCAGTAGCAGCTGTAACTCCTACTATCAACTCCACGCCTATTCCTACGTATCAACCTCAGGTTGCGCAGAGCCAACCTAATCAACAACAACTTCAACAAAGGACGCAATAGCCTCTTCAGCAGGCTCGTCCTCCATATAACAATAACCGTACAACGCGGCCACCAGGGTTTGACCCTATACCTGTGTTGTACGCAGAGCTATTTCCGTTACTACTGGTCAAGGGGCACGTTCAAACTTGGTCTCCTCTTACAGTACCGAAAAATCTGCCTTTTTGGTTCAAAGCGGATCAGACTTGTCCTTACCATCAAGATGGACCAGAGCATAACATAGAAGACTATCTCAGTTTCAAATCCAATGTGCAAAAGCTTGTTAGGAGCAGGGTTTTATCTTTCAAAGATACGAATCCGAATGTTCTCACGAACCCGCTGCCTCAACATGAGAAATCTGCAGTCAATTTGATAGAGGGAAAGTCTAACAACCTCTATCAAATTCATGATGTAGTCTTGTTAAGGGCCAACTTGGTCAAGATGCGTTGTAGACAGAGTGGATATGGCCATGTGCCACCTCATAATTATCACCAGTGTGATATCTGCTCTAAAAACAATCAAGGATGTTCTGTGGTGCAATCATCTCTACAGGAACAATTGGATCTCGGATGGATCCAAGAGCATCGAGTTCGTGGAGTCAACATGACCTATACGAATTCTAACATCATTCAGAACCACGACATCCGTGCAATGAATGTCAACTTAGTGGCGATGCACTCAATGCAAAGCCAGTATCATAATCTACCACGACACGATTATAATTCCTGTCTGACTTGCTCGGTAAACAAACAGGGATGCTCTTTTGTACAAGAGACCCTCCAGCGTCAGATGGATCTTGGATGGATCCAGGACTATCATGATAGGAATCTTTATCAGATCAACATGATTCAAATATTTGATATTCGTCTGATGAATACCAGCTTGGTGGAGTTACATGCTAGACAGGTCCAGCTCAGGTTTCTCACTTATCACGATTATCTAAACTGTAAAGTATGCAGTGAGAGTAACCAAGGGTGCGCTCTCATTCAAAGAACTTTACAACACTTGTTAAACCACTGGTGGCTTCCAATCTATCTGGATGAAGACACGCAACAAATCAGTGTGCTTAACGGAAACCCTACTCGGCGTCAAAATCAAGATGTTCGATCTATGGAAACAAACCTGGTAAGGTTGCACTGCATTCAAAGCGGGTGTGGCCAGGTGCCACCACACAACTATGAACGTTGTAGAGTCTGTTCGGAATATAACCAAGGATGCTACCTCGTGCGAGCAGCTCTCCAAGGTCAATTAGATCGCAAAGAGATTCACCCAAGTCTAGCTTCGGGGTCCGTTGACTGGACGCCGGACTACTTCGCTGATCAGATCAGAGACGGGGTTGTAATCTATGACCCTGAGAGGAACAAGGATGTTTGTACCATCATCCCTCTACTGGACGAATCAGAGGTTCTTAGCCAGGAATTGATTGAAGTTACTTACAACAATCAGAAAAATCAAAAGGCTCATGTAGTTATCTATCTCCCAGGACCATTACCATATGAATCAGCTAAGGTGATCCCTTACAAATATGGTGCAATGATAATTGAAAATGGAAAGGAAATTCCATTACCCTCCGTCGTGAATATTACAGACATCAGTCGAGTAACACGGAGTGGTCGAATCTTCAACCGAGGAGTTGGAGAACCTAACAAGGAAAAAGAACTTCCGATAGAAGCTCCCAATCCACCAATCGGTCAATCCAGTAAACCCGAACTTTCAAAAAATAATGATGAGATGCTGAAGCTCATCCAAAGGAGTGAATACAACATTGTTGATCAACTGTTGTAGACTCCTTCGAAGATCTCAGTGCTATCACTTTTACTCAGTTCCGAAGCCCACAGGGAGGCTCTACAGAAAGTCTTAGAGCAGGCCATCGTGGAACAGGATGTGTCAATGAGACAGTTTGATATCATCATCTCTAACATCACTTCCTGCAACAACTTAGGATTTAGTGATGAGGACTTGCCAGAGGGAGGAAAAAGTTGTAACATGGCGCTCAATATCACAGTTAACTGCCAGGATGATGGTTTAGCCAGCGTACTGGTAGACACAGGACCGGCCATCAACGTTATACCAAAGTCCACTTTAATGCGACTATCATTCAAAGGATCCCCGATGAGGGGCAGTGAGGTCATCGTCAAAGCCTTTGACGGATCTCGGAAAGCAGTTATTGGCGAAGTCGACCTTCCCATAACTATTGATTCTCACACTTTCCTAATCACTTTCCAGGTCATAGACGTCCGGGAGGCGTACACCTGTTTATTAGGAAGACCTTGGATACACCAGGCTGGGGCAGTCACTTCGACGTTGCACCAAAAGCTGAAGTTCGTCAAGAACGATCAACTCGTCACGGTATGTGGAGAACAAGCCTTGCTCGTGAGTAACGTGTCATCGTCTACTTGTGTAGAACCCGAGGAGGCTGTTGGGACTCAATTCCAAGCACTTTCGGTGAGCAATGAGAATCAATCAGAGAAACGAACCTCTATTTTCTCATATAAGGATGCCCTCGAGGCAATTGAAAGTAACAATACAAAAGGATGGGGACAGCTTGTCATTCCTACCGATAACAAAACAAAGAAGGGTCTTGGTTTCTCTTCAACCTGCACCCAGACAGCTGCTAACGATGAAAGTCTTCATCCCATTCAGGACTTCTTCCACAATGGAGGTTTCCTTCACCCAGTGTCTCAAACAGTCCATACTATCAACAAGGAGGATTCCTCCGATATGGATGAGGAATGGAAGTCCTGTCTTAACAAGGATGGTTATATATCTCAGGAAGAGGTGCCTACGCCATTTTGCTATCCCGCACAGAGTCCGAAATTTATACCCAGGTCAGACGTCGAAATGATATATGGAGATTGTGACCCGGGAGGATGTCGTGCTCTGCCAAATTCATTAGAGGAAGACACTCTAATGAAGGACAACTTTGACCACAACTATTATGGCCCAATGGATGACCTTCCTATCTGGCAGCCGTACCCAGGAGACTTGGGGCAAGAAAATCAGCCGAACAATGAAAATCAGCTGAGCATCATTGGACAGAATACCTGCATCCCCACCATGTCATGGGATCATTACTCAGGTTATTCAAAAAGTATCACGTACACCGATGAATTGGCAAAGCTTGCCGGACTAGAATTCATCAACTATGCATTTCCCGAGGTCAACGTCATCGAGAGAGATGACTCCTCTAGTTCCAAAGAAGTGTGGGACACCTTGGGACAACCGAGTGGAAAATTTGACTTCATGGTCAAGTACACCACTCCTGATAGCTCTCGTATCAGGCTCGAAGACGTCCAGCCAACTGGATGGGGAGATTTGCCTGAGAGCACAAAGGCTCTGCAAAATGCAACAGAGGAATCCTCCTACGACAACTCTGCCTGGGAGACAGATTCCAATGATCCTGCTCCACCAGAAATCAGCGTTATTGCTGAAGTCAAATCAAGGAAAGTACCAGACTTTGTGATTCACCGAGGAGTTCACCGCTAATGGGTTATTGTCGATGTTCCGAAGATTGTTCATAAGTCAAAGTAATTTCCGTCTTTAACCTTTCACCCTGCCCAGGTGAAACGGATGTTTTGATAGGGCTCGCTTTCTGTAAATGTCCCTCTTCGCTTTGCCCAAAGCGACAGAGTTTTGTTTTATAGGGTTGTAGTTTCAAGAATCGACTTGTTCATTAATAAAATAACGTTGTTCTGTAATTTCCGCATTAATTGTTGTTTTCTCTTTTCGCTTTTTCAGAAAATGGTAATCCTAAAAAATAACTCAATAATAAAAACAAGCAGTTTTCCAAAAAAAATACACTGCACACTCTTGCATTTTCTCTATCTCTTCTAAACACAAATCATCACGACATGCAGATTGCTTGTTTTAAACCCCGTTGAAACATACGATCCGATGCCTTCTCCCGACTTTGAGTTCCCAATATTTGGGGCTGAAGAAGAAGTTGATGATGAAATTCCAGAAGAGATCTCCCAATTACTCCGACAGGAGGAAAGGTCCATTGAACCTCACAAAGAGAAAAGAGGTACGGATTGGGGAACTACTTAGTCCAACTGCCAAAGAAATTTTGACAAAGCTTCTCAAAGAGTTTCTGGATGTGTTTGCTTGGTCCTACCAGGTCATGCCAGGGTTGGATACCAGCATCGTGCAACATCACTTACTGTTGAAATCGGAATGTCCGCCAGTAAAACAGAGGTTGAGACGGACTCACCCGGACATGGCCATCAAAATCAAAGAGGAGGTACAGAAACAGATTGACGCGGGTTTCCTCGCTACGTCTGAATATCCTCAATGGTTAGCCAATATATTTCCAGTTCCGAAAAAGGACGGAAAGGTCCAAATGTGTGTAGACTACAGGGATCTGAACAAAGCCAGTATGAAGGATGACATTCCCTTACCACACATTGACATGCTGGTAGACAGTATAGCAAAGTTCAAAGTCTTCTCCTTCATGGATGGATTCTCGGGCTATAATCAAATCAAAATGGCGCTGAAAGACATGGAGAAAACTTCCTTTATTACCCCATGGGGTACCTTTTGTTACAAGGTAATGCCGTTCGGTTTGAAGAACGCCGGGGCAACCTATCAAAGGGCCATGACTACTCTATTTGATGACATGATACACAAGGAAATTGAGGTATATGTCGATGACATGATTGCAAAAACTAAGACAGAGGAGGAGCATATGACCCACCTGTCAAAACTATTCGAGCGATTGAGAAAGTACAAACTCCGCTTGAATCCTAACAAATGCACATTCGGTGTCCGTTCAGGGAAACTCTTAGGGTTCATCGTCAGCCAAAAAGGAATTGAGGTTGATCCTGACAAGGTTAAGGCCATTCAAAAAATGCCTTCTCCAAAAACTGAAAAACAAGTCAGAGGATTCCTGGGACGTTTGAACTACATTTCCTGATTCATATTCCTCATGATCGTGACATGCGCGCCGATCTTCAAATTACTCAAAAAGAACCAGGACTGTGTTTGGACAGAAGATTTCCAAACCGCCTTCAACAGTATTAAGGAATACCTGTTGAATCCGCCGATTCTATCACCTTCAGTGGAAGGAAGACCACTGATCATATATTTAACAGTCTTGGAAGACTCCATGGGTTGTGTACTTGGCCTACAAGATGAAACCAAACGGAAAGAGTCTGCCATCTACTATTTGAGCAAGAAATTCACCGACTGCGAGACTCGGTACACTATGCTTGAGAAAACTTGTTGCGCTTTGGCTTGGGCAGCCAAACGTCTTCACCAATATATGTTCATCACACTGCTTGGTTAATCTCTGAAATGGATCCAATCAAGTACGTCTTTGAAAAGCCTGCTCTCACGGGAAGGATTTCCCGTTGCCAGATGTTGTTATTAGAATATGACATAGAATACCACGCTCAAAAAGCCGTTAAAGGGAGTATTTTAGCCGATCATTTGGCTCATCAACCCATTGACGATCAGGAGTCAGTCGGGTTTGATTTCTCAGACAAAGATGTCATGTATCTAAAAATGAAATATTACGATGAACCGCTACCCAGTGAAGGGCCAGAACCAGGCTCCCAATGGGGACTAATCTTTGACGGAGCCGTCAATCGTTACGGAAACGTAATTGGGGCAATCATTGTTACCCCTCAGGGTACCCACATTCCTTTCACCGCCAGACTTACGTTCAAGTGTACAAACAATGAGGCCGAATACGAAGCCTGTATTATGGGTCTCGAGGAAGCAATTAATTTAAGGATCAAAAACTTGGACGTATATGGCGACTCAGCCCTAGTTATCAATCAAATCAAAGGAGATTGGAACATATACCAATCGGGACTGATTCCTTACAAAGATTAAGCAAGGAGGTTGCTACCCTTTTTCAATAGAATCGAGTTTCATCACATCCCTCGTGAGGAGAATCACATGGCTGATGCATTAGCCACTCTCTCTTCCATGATTAGTGTAGGTCAATGGAATGACCTACCTAAGATTGACATAATGCGCCTTAAACGGACCGCTTACATCTTCACGATTGAAGCAGTCATCGATGACAAACCTTGGTATCACAATATCAAGTGCTTCCTTTAGAAACAAGAGTACCCACCTGGGGCACTAAGAAAAGATAGGAAAACCCTCAGAAGGCTGGCTGGCAGTTTCTTCCTGAGTGGTGATACACTCTATAAGAGAAACTTTGACATGGTCTTGCTCCGATGCGTAGACAGACCAGAAGCAGACATGCTGATAAAAGAAATTCACGAAGGATCATTTGGCACTCATGCCAACGGACACATAATGGCGAGAAAAATTCTAAGAGCAGGGTACTATTGGTTGACAATGGAATTTGACTGCTACAAGTACATGAGGAGGTGTCACAAGTGTCAGATATACTCCGACAAAATCCATGTACCGCCAACACATCTCAAAGTTCTCTCTTCCCCGTGGCCTTTTTCCATATGGGGACTCGACATGATTGGTATGATTGAACCTAAGGCTTCAAACATACATCGGTTCATCCTGGTAGCCATTGACTATTTCACCAAGTGGGTCGAAGCAGCGTCATACACTAATGTAACCCGACAAGTGGTGGTCTGATTCATCAAAAATAATCTCATCTGCCGTTATGGTGTTCCGAGCTAGATCATTATTGATAATGGATCTAACTTGAACAATAAGATGATGAAAGAGTTGTGCGCAGAGTTCAAGATCGAACACCATAACTCATCTCCCTACCGACACAAGATGAACAGAGCGGTAGAAGCGGCTAATAAGAACATCAAGAAGATCGTTCAAAAGATGGTTATAACCTATAAAGACTGGCATGAAATGCTACCCTTTGCTCTTCATGGTTATCGAACATCTATCCGCACTTCAACAGGGGCAACCCCTTTCTCTCTAGTATATGGCATGGAAGTAATGCTCCCCATAGAAGTAGAGATCCCATCAATCTGGGTATTGATGGAAGCAAAGCTTACAGAAGCTGAATGGTGTCAAAGTCGACACGGCGAACTGAATTTGATCGAAGAAAAGCGAACAATGGCACTATGCCATGGTCAGTTGTATCAATAGAAAATGAAGAGGGTGTTTGAGAAAAAGGTCCGACCTCGCGTCTTCAGGAAAGGAGACCTGTGCTAAAAAAGATACAATTATTTCTCACTGATTCTCGGGGCAAATGGACTCCGAATTACGACGGCCCCTATGTGGTCAAGAAATCTTTCTCAGGCGGCGCCTTGAGACTTACAACCATGGACGGAGAGGAATTTGCCTACCCCACGAATGTTGATGTAGTCAAGAAATACTTCGCCTAAAAAAAACGTCTCGGTGGATTGAAAACCCGAAAGGGCGGTCCAGGAAAAAATTAGTGACATGATCAAAAATCATCCTGGTGGATTGGAAACATCACAGTACAATCCAGGCAAAAGTTAGGGATAATGGCAAGTAACTATTTTCAACAAAGGGGCAAGTCCCTCAGCAGCAGTTACACCATCCATCAGAAAACTCCAATCAAGGTCATCTTTGACAGAAGCTCGGGATGCCCAGAATTCAAAGTTGGTAGAAGGATAGCGGTCGTTATGTGTCAATATAGCCCTTTTTCCCTTAAATTACCATTTTCTAACTTTGTAAATACTCTATGGAATCACGTGTTTGGCTGATTTCCATCCTATCAATAAAATTTGAGCCCTTGTGCTTTTGTTTATAATTCTCATTTGTTTTAGCTTTATAGAACGACATTTTAATATGATCAACGATTCTTGAAATGAAACAAAAATGAATTTACTTGTTAAACTTTTTCTGGTTTTAAAATAAAGATGGCAACTTCTTTTAACTGTTGAACATTGAAAGAACGTCGCTCGCTTCTCCAGAAGTAATCGAGCTTCAAAGTGCAGAATCAAAGTACTCCTTCAAAGCCAGCGCACCTGAATGAAGGATCAGCTGTGTCAGATGCGACTTTCCCATCTGACACCCTCGACCGAGTTCTTACCTCCTAAGCCCGACCAATATAGCTCCCCGCGTGAACTATCTCTCCTAAGCAAGGCAGAATTGCTATCGTGAACCAGTGATGCTTTTCATCCCCAGCAGTGGCCGAGTATCCAGTCATGTTCATCCACTAGTCTGTATGTCGTGTCAGTTTTGTCAGCATATACATACATACATCATGCATTGTTGATTTACATTTGCATTCATATTGCATCACTATCACTCTAGTCGGTCGTATCCCCTAGTGATAAAAGTCTTCATAATCGAATTGTCAGTTCTTTCCTCGTCAGGAAATGTTGCGTCTGAACAATCTCTCCTCCAGTTTATTTCTGGATTAGAATTGGCCCTTGACCACATTGATAACTTGAACCTCTGAAGAACCAGAGAACTTTCGACAAACATCACTCTTAGCCAGTGAAGATGATATCTCCGCTTTCCCAGATTAAGGAAAATCTCCAGAGAAAGCCTCTTAATCAGAAATTCGACAATACAGCAGTTTTTCTCCGAAAAATTCGCTGATAAAAAGGTCATAAGCACCTCAAAATTGGATCACATCATATGGCATTTCTCCGGGAAGATCCCGAGAAAAGTATGATGTAATACCCAAGCAGAAAACAGTTTCTCAAAGAGGCTCGTTTTCCCTAGATAGAGTCAACAAATGGCATCTCCAACAGAGAAGTTTGTACATCTCTACAACTCAGACGACTGGGTTCCCCAGCAACTCTGACATCAAATCTTTTTCCATCAGATGGCATCTCCCCAGGAAAATTCGGCGAGAAGCTTGAGGAAAAAACCGCTACGAACAGCGTCCCTTGTCAAGAAGTTTATTGACAAAAGAAACTGAGACCAGTTCCTTGGTAGGAAACCAGGATCGCGGGGAAGTTTATTTCAGAAATTGAGACCAGTTCCTTGGTAGGAAACCAGGATTGAGGTGAAGTTTATTTCAGAAACTGAGACCAGTTCCTTGGTAGGAAACCAGGGTCGAGGGCAGGTTTATTTCAGAAACTGAGACCAGTTCCTTGGTAGGAAACCAGGATCGAGGGGAAGTTTATATTAGAAACTAAGACTAGTTCCTCGGTAGAAGACCAAGATCGAGGGGAAGTTTTTACCTTTTCTAAGCATCATTGCATAGCAAAAGAAGAAGGATGCGCAAACTGCCATTCCTAAACACCATCAAAATTTCGGGTATTCCGATATTTAATCCTCTTGCACCCCGAATGCCCGAATACCTTCGCCATTCACACCTTCGGGTCCAAGAAGATTAAATAGGGGCATCTGTCATACCCCAAATTTTGACCACTAAGATTTCCCATCATTGTGCAAATCATCATCACAATATGGATGAACCATCATACCTCATTAGTCTCCCCAAAGATGGGTGAGCATCCACTATAATCAAAATTAGGGTTTCAAACCCTCTCAGAGCTTTTAGACAAAGGATCAATCAAGGAATAAAATGATCTTCAACTTGCCTAAACCTCTCAAGTATCCACAATGGATCAAGAGGACTCCCACATCAAGGATTAAGCACAAGGCTGCAACAGTCCAAGTGGATCAAGCCTTAAGATCGCCAGTGTCACCAAATTAGGGTTTTGGTCGGCCAGGGCCTCCAGATGGAAATTTTCCTCTGGGCATGAGCCACTGCTTCAAAGCATAACCTAAGATGCTCCAAGGGACATCATAAACCCAATCATCAAGTCAATTTAACCTCAGGGGATGCATTCACTAAAAATCAGGAATTAGGGTTTCTTGACCTAATTCACCCCTAAGTTGACTTTTGGGACAAACCACGAGCCAAGACCTCAAGAAAGGGTTTGAGGGTCTCTAATAATCCACATTGATCCATTTGCAACAATGGATTGATCCAAGAAGCTTGAGCAACAAGTTTCAATTTCATCTAAGCCACAATTAGGGTTTCGCAGAAAAAGTCAACTGTAGCTTTGACTTTTGACCAAGACATGCTCCCAAACCTTGGGACATGATTCAATACACCCTATAACACCTATGGAACATGTCCATCAAGTTTGATTTAGGTCAAGGACTTGATTTCATAGAGGATCGCACAGTTTGGAATTCATATGACAAAAAGTCAACTGTGCACAAAAGTCAACTTTGACTTTTTGAGATTTTTCACAATTATGGTTCTTTGACCGTAAAATGATGTTAATGTATGATTTGGGTCATCATTCATCAAGAAAATTCAAGAAAAGTGGGATAACTTGTAAAAGGGGTAACCATAAAAACTTAGAAATTTTTCTAAGTTATGGAATAAAGTGGCTAGGGTACCAACTTTGGAGGATTATAACTCCTAAACCACAAGGCCATTTTTCCCCCATCCAAAGTTGGATTTGTAGCCCTCATGGCCCTCTACAAAAGCTTCAACTACACCTCATTCCAATTCATCATGGATTTTGAGTTATAGAATGATCAAAATGGCTGAAAACATGAAATGTCATTTTTTCCACACTTAGTGAAATTTTCACCAAGTCAGAATCTGCCTTCACTTTTTTCCAAGTGTAGGGGCATTTTTCACTTGGATCCAAAAAGTATCAAAACTAACTATGATCAAACAGTTGTTGTATCATATGAGGGCTTTCCAAAATGACCAAGAACATCACCAAACTCAACTTGAGCCATGAGATATGACCATGCCAATATGCCGTGCTGAAAACTGCCAAAGCAAGGCAAATTTGTGCATTTTGCTCGATTTGCCAAATTTTTGCAAAGGGCAAGCAACTCTATCGATCTGAACACCTCAAGGGGGGACCAAGGAGGAACCAACTCTGATCCCAAGCCTCCCAAGTCTTTGGAACCAAAAATAGCATGCAAAACCTAGAAATCCCTAAAAGAGGGACAAGACTCCAATTTTGGATTGGAGCATTCAATGCATACACCAAGGTGGCATGGATTGAGCCATTTCCAGCTGAATTCAGTCAAGACTTATCCAAGACCAAGGGGACCAGCAGTCTATGCCCTAACCTCTAGTCAATGGCTAGAGGAGGCTTGGATTCTCATTGCTCAACATTGGACAAACCGATGCAGCAGTTGCCATTCACTATTCCTTGCAAAACAAACTTGCTCTACTATAAATAGAGCTCAATTGTGATCCGTTTGAGTACACCAAAGCCATCAAATAGATGCTTTCCTCAAAATCTCCTTCTTCACTCCAAATTTTCCTTCCAAAGCAAGTCACTATCAGGTTTTGAGTTTGAGAGAAATTCCTATCAAACCAATCATACACACACCTAATAAACATCATATAGAAGTTATCCAAACACTCACATAACATCTGGAACACCAAAATCACAAAATCACCAGCCAACTGCTCAAGCCTTTGACATATTTGCAGTTGAAGTGCCAAATCAAGTTCCAGCTCAATTTAATCCACTCCAAGCATCCAGACACACTCCATAGCACCTAGGGAAGCTGTCTATATCCTTGGAACCAAGCTGCAACACCTCTAACACAAAACATAATCACCAGCTGCAAGAGGTAAGCATGAGCTCTTCTAACTCTATGATCCATGCATTTTTTGCTGCACAATAATTTGGCCATATGTTCATAATCATGCATGGAGTATTTTCCCTCAATCAATTGCATTATTTGAATCGTGTGTAGAATTTCTTAACCTTCATGCAAATTTTAGGGTTCTTGAGGTTTCTCTTTGATTTCTTATTCCATGTTAAAAATAAATGAAATTAAAGACCATAGACATGATCGTGAGGTTGAAACGAGTAGATTGATATGTAGATTGCATGATATAATCAAGTATTCAGTGAGATTGGATAGAAAACTCAAATCGGCAGAAACAGAGGAAGGGGGCGTGTTCTTGCCGCCCTTTTTCAAAAATTCAAATATTTGAATTTTGGGATTTTATTTAATTGATTCAAAAATTAATTTCTCTCTGAGTTTTAATGATTTTGAGTTGATTCTTTTTTTAATAATTCACAAAAATGTTAAAATATTTTATTTTCCCAAAATATCCCAAAAGTATTATTTATTTCTTATAATTGATATTTTTGTAAAGAATTAATATTTTAATTGTTTTTTACATTTAAAATATTTTCTCTTTCTTGATTTTTCAAATTTTAGTGATTCCCAAACATTTTGTGGATCAAAACCTTATTTTTGAAACATTAATCCAAGATCATAATTTGTTTTCCACATGTTTAACAATTTTAATCATTTAATTGAATTTTTTATTCAATTAAAATACATTTTGAAAACAAATTAGGGTTTTTGATTAATTCAACCCTCATCAAACATTTTTCAAACACCTTTGGGCCTCTAATAGAGTGTAAGACCCAACCCCTTTTGAAAACCCAAATAATTTGGGCCTCGGTCATCGTATAAGACCCATTGTGTTTTCAAACCTCGGCGCGATCGCCATTTTTCAAACAAATAATCCTTGGGCCTACCCTCGTGTTATAAGTCCCATTCCTTTTCTTTAAAACTTTTTGGGCCTCTAATAGAGCGTAAGACCCAATCCTTTGAAAACCAAACCTTTTGGGCCTCGGACATTGTATAAGACCCACTGCGTTTTCAAAAAACCTCGGTACAACCACAGTTTTCAAAACAAAACCCTGGGCCTCTCCTTGAGCTGTAAGCCCCACCACTTGTATAAAAATGAACCTTTGGGCCTCTTGAGAGAGTGTAAGACCCATCCCTTTGTACAGAAAACCTTTTGGGCCTCAGTCACTTGTATAAGACCCTGTACAAATTCAAAACAGTAGTGCAAACAATGATAAAACCTTGGGCCTCTCCTTGAGCTGTAAGCCCCAACAATTATTTTCAAAGCACTTTCTCCTTTGATTTATAATATAATATTGTTATCAAAAATTTCTTTGTTGAACAACTAACCAAACAGCATGGAAGCTTTACAACCGAGTAAGTGTTTACCTGCTATCTTTATCCGCTTTCATATATATATATATATATATATATATATATATATATATATATATATATATATATATATATATATATATAACTGTATTGTGGGGATGCTCAGTGTAAGTCTTCTTTCACAAACTTTAATATACTTGTCAAATATCCACTGTGTAATACTAGTATAGATATTTAGAGTTTCCCCCGACAACTACGTCTAGCACTAGGTAAAGCCCTGTTGGTCACTCTTAAATACAAACAAAACTAGATCCCCATAGGATTACCAGACACAATCTTCCCTCCTCTTGGGGTTAAACAATATGGAGACGTGAAAGGCAGCATTCTCGGTGAACCCTTTCTCAGGCTGTCACCCTTAGAAATTGTCAAAGAGACTCTACTCCCCAAAGACGATCTTTTCTCCGTGAATGGCATCTCTTGAGTTTCTTTCAAATTCTTGGACTTTCCTGGCTTAATCTATTCTCAGTGAATAGTATGTCTTGAACTTCTCGGGGGTTTGGGGACCCACAGGCTTCCTAAAAGCATCCCTGCCTCCTCTTGGGCATTGTACAAGGACCCTTCGGCTTCTTAAAAGCTCTCATGCCTTCTCTTGGGCTTAGTATAAGGACCCAAAGGCCTATACAGGTATAGGAACAGAACCTAGTCATCAATTTGCTAGAGCTGTCTTTCTGAGTCAAGTATCAGACCTGTTAATGGGTTGACCTTCATCCCTTAACATACCAGCCTTCTCTTGGACATTATACAAAGATTATTCACTACTTGAGAATCGATTTCTCAAAACACCCGTAGACTTGGACAATCTCAATACCCTTTGGATTTCCCCTTTCCTTAAAGAACAGGAAATAACCCTGATCCTCTGATCAGTACCAAAGCACAACAATACCCTTAATCGTTCCCTTCATAATAACTAATTTTATCTTTTATCTAACATACTGGACCTGTCACTAAACTGAAACAGTCGCCAACGGATAGCCTCCTCTTAGCCTTTGTATAATGATCCTTTCCTCAGGAAAGTTATCCTCCTCTTGGGCTTTGTACAAATGATTCTCCCCAAGGGAGCTAACCTTTTCAAACTCTCTTGTTGAGTCAAACTTCCTTTAGCCTCCATCTCGGGCTTCGTACGAGATACAAATCACTCTCTTGTTGAGTATAAAAGACTCTCTTGTTGAGTCAATCCCTTTCAGCTTCCATCTCGGGCTTCGTACGAGATACCAAAAACACTCTCTTGTTGAGTATAAAAGACTCTCTTGTTGAGTCAATCCCTTTTAGCCTTCATACCGGGCTTCGTACGAGATACAAATCACTCTCTTGTTGAGTATAAAAGACTCTCTTGTTGAGTCAACTCCTTTAGCCTCTCTCTCGGGCTTCATATGAGACATATAACATACTCTCTTGTTGAGTCAACCCTTTTAGCCTATCTCTCGGGCTTCGTACGAGACACATAAAAGCACCCTCTTGTTGGGTCAATAGCCTCCTCTTAGGCTTTGTATAAAGAAAACCCCGGGTGAGTCAATCAACCTCCTAGCATCAAAGATGTGCCTTGTTCATAGCATACAAACATCAACAACTCCCCTTTAGAGATGAAAAATTCTCTCTAAAGTCAAAACCCTTTAGCTTCACATCTTGGGCTTCGAACAAGATATAAATAAACCCTTCAGATTCACATCTTGGGTTTTGAACAAGATACAAAACACCTTTAGTTTCACGTCTTGGGCTTTGAACAAGACACCAAAACAACCTTTTTCCTCCCATAGAATAGGAGGTACTACGATCGCTCTGATTTCTCTTTTTCGTTAAACGGGAATACGTAGGCATAAGATTGTAAAAATCTTAGCGAGCATACTAATCAAAAACCCAAAATCCCGTACCGTCATACATCAATAAAAAAGCATCAGTCCTAACATCCCACCAATAGCCTAGACATCGTGTTCTTAACAAAATAACCTAAGAGAGACCCACAATCTTAATAGCATCTGTAAACCAACAGTTATCTGCTTAAACTTAGTTTGCAAGCAGGGTTAATTACATCTATTTCCCTTCCTTCATCAGCTTCAATAGGATAAAAAATGAATCGAACTGTAAAACGATAGTGCTTCGCAACCACGCAAAAAAATCGCGCTACAGAAAAATGGCGACTTCACTGGGGAAATTTGACGAGATTTTGTTCTCTTCCCATCTCTTAGGTGGAAACCTTGAGTTCACATTTATGTCACAAAAATGGCGACTCTGCTGGGGAGTCATTGTCTGTATAGGATCATAAGACTAGAGGTCTAGGATGATTAAGACAAATATATATACTGCTTTTCCTAATTGATATCTATGTTTATTTTTCTGCTAATGGGAATGCGTGTGATGCCGCAAATGGAAAGATTGAGTATACACCTAAGATAGGTGATGGCAATGCGGGTAATCTTACTGGGAGTGAATTCCAGTTAAGAGCCCCCGATCGACCATCAAACTCAGTGGAGTCTCCCTTTGCAGATACATTGCCTATACGACTTCGGTTGTTGAAAGTAGTGTGGTCGACTGGGTTATCTGAGAAGCTGAGGTTTTTAGCAGACTTAAGCCATTTTGTAGTGCGGAAGCTATCGGAAATAGTTATCACGCGATACTATCCTCATTTGAGATCACTCTAGGATACATCAGCTCGCTGGCGATCCGCTTGCTGTTGTTATCCCAGAGGGGTCAATGATTTTGTGGACAGGTACAAAAAATCACCAGTATAAACCTTTGGGGGGGGGGGGGTAGAGCCTTAACTTCATGACACCGACCCTTTTACCCCATGTTTTCAATGTTTTTGTGTGCTGCATTCATGCATTCATTTAAAAAACATTTAAACAAAAAGAAAAATCTTCTCTTCTAGTCTCTCATTTTCAAATTAAACTGAGAAAATGACTGTAAATGTCAGAGAAAAGAGATTGCGCTAATGGATTTCGGTAGAAGGAAAACTCATAAGTACACCTTCAAGGTTCCAAAGTTAAAGGATTTAAGAGGGTTGGCGAGAATGATCACCAACCACGAGGCTTTCAGAGCTAAATATGGAGGATTGCTATCCTTATTAAGGGTCCACGTAATTGAAGGAATCCTGTCCACGTTAATCCAGTTCTACGATCTGGTTTATCATTGTTTCACATTCCCGGATTATCAGCTAGCACCAACACTGGAGGAGTACTCTAACCTAACTGATTTACATATCACCGATCAGGCTCCTTTTTCTGGACTGGAAGAAATTCCAAAGGATCAAACCATTGCAAGAGCAATTTATTTGGACGAGTCAGAAGTCAGGACTCACATGACCACTAAGGGTGGCATCCAAGGTTTTCCAGCCCAGTTCTTGACAAAGAAAGCACTGTACTTTGCCAGTATAGGGAACGTGGCTGCTTTCGAGAACATCTTTGTTTTACTCACCTACGGGTTATTTTTGTTTCCCAACATCGATAACTTTGTAGATATCAACGCCATTAAGATTTTCCTGATTGGAAACCCTGTGCCAACCTTACTCGCATATGCGTATCATTCGGTACACTTAAGGAATTTATACAGCAGAGGAATGATTACGTGTTGTGTACCTTTGCTTTACAAATGGTTCACTTCCCATTTGCCCAAGTCTGTTGCATTTTGGGATCAAAAGAATACTTTACGTTGGTCACAGAGAGTCATGTCTCTTACCAACTCGGACATTGATTGGTACAATCGAATCTACGACGGGATCAGAATCATTGACCGTTGTGGAAATTTCCCAAATGTACCCCTTATAGGAACTAAGGGAGGAATCAACTATCATCCAGTGTTAGTTCGTCGTCAATTTGGATACCCAATGAGGCATGTCCCGCGCAGTGCTCATCTGGAAGGTATTTTCTTCAATGAAGGAGAAAATGACAGGGCACTAAAGACGGAAATAGTGTAGCTTGGAAACACGTTCATAGGAAAGGACGAGAGTCTCTAGGAAAACAAGACTGTGTCTCGGTGGAGCCTTATCTCCATTGGGTACAAACTAGAGCTCTCAAGCTGAGGATGCCTTACCCTCGTCAGGAAGTTCTTCCATTAAGGGACTCTGTCCTTTATTTCATGTCTGAGATGGAAAAACTTCAGGTTACTCTCAGCAAAGTTTAGCAGGAGAACAGGTCTTGGAGGAACAAGTACCGTATTCTCAATGTGGAGTGTAGGAAAATACAGCAACTGTTAAGAGAAAAATATGCTTTAATTGAGATTTTAGAGCAACATGCTGTAGAGAATCAGGATGACCAAAGGAATTTACTCACGCCTTTAACTTGGCAAAGGAATGACAACCCGACAACGACCCAAGAGCCCCGGTTAAAGAAGAGGAAAGCACCAGAACCAGTACTTGAGCTCTCTTCAGAGAGGACTCAGGATCCATTAGTTTAGGTTTCCTTTTCCAGCACTTTGTAATCTACTGTATTTCCATTTCCGCAATCCTTTGAATTCAATAAAGTGGGGTTTCCCCACTGTTTGATATTTGTAATCTAATTGAGGTTTTTCGGAAGTTGTTTCAATTCCGTACTCTTTTTTGTCTCTTCACTCCCCTCCACCGATAGAGGTTGTCTTAGATCCTCCCACTGGTGTGGTCGAGATCCCTTCCAAGGAGGTAGAGCTTCCATCATGGTTAATACTTCCAACTCACTTTCACCGACTTCTTCATTATCTTCAAAAATTGACAAACTTAACACTTTTTCTAGAGGCAATTGGGCTGCACTTTCAAGATTTTCATTTCCAACAACTTGGTCAATCACCCCAATATTATTGCTTGTGCCAAGATCATTTTTGTGCTTCATTGTACTCCTCACATCAATCTTCACCTCTTCATCATAAACCTTCATAGTCATGGTTCCCCCCTCTATATCAATCAAGCATCTCTCGGTTTCCAAAAACTGTCTTCCAAGAATAAGAGGGATCTATTCATCTTCCGGCATTTCAAGTAACAAAATCCACCGGGAACACAAACTTGTCAACTTTCACTAGAACATCTTCCACAACCCCATAAGGTCTCTTTACCGAGTGATCCACGAATTGAAGTGTCATCCTTGTGTCTTGCACCGCACCTATACCCAACTTTCGGTAGATGGATAAAGGCATTAGGCTTACACTAGCACCTAAGTTAATAAGAGCTTTCTTGAATGATCTATCCCCAATTGTACAAGGAATAGTAACGACACCTCAATCTTTCTTCTTTACTGGAATCTTCATGCCCTGCAAAATAGCACTACAAGTTTCGGTTAGAATAATCGGATCCGTGTCAACGATTCGCTTCTTTGAAATAATATCCTTCATGAACTTTGCATAAGTAGGCATTTGCTCGAGTGCCTCCAAAAATGGAATATTGAGCTCAAGCCTTTTGAACATCTCCAAGAATTTTTCGAAGTTCTTCTCTTGCTGCCCTTTCTTCTTGTTCCTTTGAGGACAAGGAAGCTTAATGACCGGTTTGGGCTCAATAACTTTCTATTTCACCACTTGTTTCGGTGACACCACCTTTTCAGCAACTACTTCATTTTCTTTGATCTCAAGATCGACCTCAAGCAGTTGTTCTTCTGATTCAGAATTTTATTCAGGAACATCAATACATTTACCACTCCTTGTGGTCACGACACTAACATTATCATGATCCCGCGGGTTGGGCACAGTGACACTAGGTAGAGCACCTGGTGCTTGAGAACTTGCTAGTTGTTGTGCTATTTGGCTCATCTGGACTTCAAGGTTTTTTATCGAAGCACTTGTGTTCCTAAGATTGCTTCTTGTCTCTTCTTGGAATTAGGAGCTCTGAGCGGCCATTTTTTCAATGGCAATTTCCCAATCATCTTTTTCGTGGTGCTTGCTGCTAAAACTGTTGTGAGTGTTGTTGAAACTATTGCTGATATTGTTGAGGATACGCCTGGTGAGGTTGTTGTTGTTGAGGAAGGTATTGTTGTCGTTACGGTTGGTTCGGAGGTAGAGCAACCCCTTGCTTTGGAACATTCCCTTGCTAATCTTTCCATGAGAAATTCGGATGATTCCTCCACCCCGGATTATATGTGTTGGAATAAGGGTTATTTTGTTTCAAAAAGTTGATTGCTTCCACTTGTTGCGCGGTAGGAACACAATGCACAGTAAAATGCGGTCCCCCACAGATTTCACAATTAACTGCTTGAACTGGTTGAACCTGTGCCATGGTTTGAGTATCAAGATTCATCTTTTTAATCCTCCTTTCTACCTCAGCCGTAATTTGTTCTTCCATTTTTACCACTTGCTCCGTAAGCTTCATATCAATAATCTTTTCAGGTTGGCTTACACTGTGATCATACAACTCCAAGTGCTCATTTGCTGCAATAGCCTCAATTATTTTTTTAATGCTAGTGGCTGTTGTAAAGTTGGTTAAGCCACCGGCAGCTGTATCGATAAGCTGCTTAGTCTTCATCTTGAGACCATTCACAAAATTCTGCATTTGTTCGGTTGCGTCCATGTTATGAGTGGGACACGCAACCAAACACCTCTTAAACCTCTTATACGCATCTCCAAGTGACTCTCCCTCCTTCTGTTTGAATTTCACGATGTCGTACCGCTTTCGGATGTACACAGAAGCAGGGAAATATTCATTTAGAAATTTTGTTTCCATCTCTTTCCAAGTAGTAATACTCCCAGCAGGTAATGAGTAAAACCACTCTTCAGCTTCATCAGATAGAGTAAACGTAAACATAACTAGCTTCTTCACTTCTTCAGAGTGTCCCTCAATTTTTAATGACGTACTCATAGTAAGGAACCTCTGTAGATGCTTATTTGCATCTTCATTGATCCTTCCTGAAAAAGGCCTACTCTGAAGCTGTCGGGTAGGGGACGGGTGCAGCTGGAATTGCGCTATAGTGACTGGTTGATTTACAATTGTCAACCTCACTGTTGAAGCATTTGCTCTTCCATAGTCACCGAGAAGTCTTTCTGCTGGTGGGTCGCATCCATAATAAGAGTTTCCGGCTCTGAGTCTGTGTCGAAATCTGTGTGCTCGGAGTGGACTGAAACTGCTTCTTCTTTTTCTTGCTCAGAAATAATTAGTTCTAAACCTGACGCTGCCATTCTTTCATGCTTGGCTTGACGGTGTCTAGCGTGCAAAGATCTCTCTGGTTCTGCGTCAAAAGAAAATACAACTGAGGTTTTACCTCGCATACACAGGTTAGAAAATTATTAGTAATTATAAAAATAACAAAAAAAAATTAAAAATTTAGTCACAGAGTGACAAAATTCCAATTGAATTAACAAAGTACTTAAAATTTGGCAGTCCCCGGCAACGGCGCCAAAAACTTGATCGGAAAAATAGCAAGTGTACTATTTTTACCGATTTAGTAATAAGTGGGGTTATCCCCATAATCGATCTCTCGAGGACTGCGTATAATTTGTAAGTGTAAATGTTATTTCAATTAAACAAAAATTAACTTTGGGGTTTTGTTTGGTTTGACAATGATTATAATGACAATATAAAATAAGCAGAACAATAAAATTGACTTTAACAATTATGATAAAATATGCTAGGGAAAGGTGTATGAATTTCTCAGTAAGAACCCTAAATCATTATCAAAGAGACATGCCTCAAAACTTTAATTTTACTGAACCTCAATAATATTTTTCTTTAATTCCTTAACCGAAAAACCTTTGAGATTCTTCCTTGATCCTAATTCCTCAGCAGTCAAGGAAGAACATCAAGCAATAGTTCTAACAAGGTTTTATCAGTCACTACAGGATATCCCCATTCCTGGGCGATATCTACCGTAATGTTATTACGCAAAAGCAATAGATTGGTTTTTTCAGGCCAAATCCCTAATCGTAAATCGTTCCCAATTTTTTCGATCGAAAAAAAAGTGTTAAACAAATTGCAGAATAAAAGATTAAGGTAAAAATGCATAGTCTCATCGAATAATTCAAAAGATGTTCATTACATGACAATTCAGGGACACCCCCTAGCATTGGAGGGTTTAGCCTCTCATAATATTCAAAACAAAAAGAAATAGAAAATTAAAGGTAGAAATTACAATTTGATCGGAGGAAAACTAATTCTTCAATCGCTTCCGCTCATGAATGATCGTCTTCTCCCAATCTCCTTGATCGCCTAAAACTCTTGTAAATTCTTCGTAAAAGTAAAAGTGTTTTTTTTTTTCTGAACCTAGCCTAAGTAGTTCCAAATCAATCATAACAGTGTGAAATTCCCAGAATACCCCTCAAGGCACTTCACTCAGAAAATATGAAAAAAAAAATCACAAAATTGTCTCTTCCAGGCTTGCTGACACGGGCCGTGTCAGCTGACACGGGCACCCGTGTCAGCCCTCTGATTCTTGTGCGCGACTTCTTTTACTCCAGGCCTACTGACACGGGCCGTGTCAGCTGACACGGGCACCCGTGTTAGCTCTCTGACTCTTGCCCAACTTCTCCTTTGCATCCCTTCTCCTGACACGGCCCGTGTCAGGCTTCTGATTCTTTTCAAAATAGTTCTGAGACACTCCAAACTTTTCCATTCTTCGCGTATGTCCTCCGGGGCTTCCATGCTGTGATCTGCAACCAACACAAACTACCAAAACATACATAAAATGCACAAAACAATGAAAATTACTAAAAATTAAACCATTAACTAAATTTACAAAAGGGGGAAGAAACAATAGAAATACTAAATGAAATGTTACCGATTTCTTGACTTTATACTGAATGAATAGATGAAAAACTCATAGAATTGGTGACCAATCAGTGCGCTAACCTGAACATTTCACAAAAATTGTTCAAAATAGCATGAGTCGACTCATGCTTACCTTGGAATGACCCAAGACCTGCAAATTTTTAGAAAATCATTTTTCTGCACGTTTTTGCCGACCAAGACTCGAAACAAGTATACCAAACATCAATATTATGATCATGCACGTGTAGAAATTGTGTAGACCTCTTCCTATATGTTTAGACACATGAGAATCGATGGTTAGACGCAATTTGCCCGACAATGAAGTGATACCGCTCAAATTACAATCTAATGACTATCTTATTTGTTGACATCATTAAAACCGAAATGGATGAAAGACGTTAGCCCTCACATACTCTCCCTTTTTTATGATGGCAATACTGTCTGTCTTTCTCTTGATTTGTAATTTGAGGACGTAAAAATTCCCCCTATCTTTAACACTTTAATATCTGCTGCTTTAATATTTTCTGCACCTAGTATCCTTCTCCCCCTTTGACAACATCAAAAATTGGAAGAGAAGGTGGTCAAAAAGATATCATCATACTAAGTAGTGGTACATTCACCAATTCGCAAAACAGCGACACTAACAAGCATCCACATATGATACAGTTAATGCGATACTATAAACGGATAAATATGGAACACAAGAAGCAAACACAATTCATTCCATAATAGTTCAAATTAAAAGCAAACGGAAACAACATGCAATCAAAGAACAAAACAAACAATCAAAAACACAAATAATATCATGCACTCAGAATGATGCTAATCCCTATGGTCTCCTCCCCTTAAATGGGTGACCTCGTCCCCAGTAATGGTGGTCTGGTGGTGGCAGTTCCTCTAGGGTACGATTCAATTTGATCACAGTGCTGTTGAGAATGCCTAGGCTGTTGGATAGATTCTGGGTCTGAATTGCAATAGCATTTTCCAAATTGGTAAATCTGGTCATTGAGGCATCAGCAAACCTATTGAAGTTCTCCGTGTGAGCAACCAACTGGTTTGAAAGAGTAGTTAACCTTTCTTCATGAGCATTGTATCGCTGTTCTTGCAAGTCCTGGAATTCCTCATGTTCGAGGTTCATCTGGTTCAACATGACCAGAATTTCTTCAGAGTCTTGGATGGCTTGTTGTGGCTGTGGTTGAGGAGTTGGAGGTGTGGAATAGTTAGGCTGATGCCAGTCATAATCACCATAGGTAGGAGGTACATATGCATCCCCAAGAGCAGTCCAACTATTGTATTGCCATTGTCCCTAGCCCTGATTATCATAATTCTCCTCTGGTTGAGAATTGCCCATCCATGCCTCATTATCTTCGTCTTCCATATTCACATCAGCATTATTACCACCTTAGTTTTCATTTTCATGTCCTTCCGTAATATCTTGGTCGTCAGGAACATTATGAGGAGGCTGAGTTGCTTTGCTTCTGTATTTGTACTCATTTGTAACCGGATCCCAAGTATACCCCATCATGGTTAGAGTCTTTTGTTGAAATTGATGCTCAGTTGAAATGTTGAGATAGCGAGTATTTTGAACCTGAATCCCAACCTTATTCAGAACATTTTGAATACACGAGGCATAGCATAAAGATGTACCCCTTGTAGAGTCTCGCAGTGTAAACATACGATATGTAAAGTAATAGGGCCAGTTGATAGGAATTCGCTCCCTCAGCAAATATATTAGGTGAACCTCGGCTTGATCAACTCTAGAAAAGCCACCTTTCTTAGGTCGCAATATGTGTGCAACAATCTATTGCAAGACGCGCTCAACAAAGTTCAGATGACATGTTGTGACGTTTTTGGGAAACGGATTACTTGCCACAACAACATCCGAAAAGGGCTCACACAACATGGAATTCAAAGCAGTTTTAAACTCATATCCATGGAAAAATTTTGTGTCAGATACTTCCGGAAGATTTTGGGTTTCCAATTTGAACAAACTATGCCAGATTGCATCATTCATAGAATAAGATTTGTTATTCATAGAATAAGTAAAATCTGTACCTTGGAACTTATCTTAAATGTCGGTATAGAACAATCGAACCAAATAAGTACTGTACTTATCATCGCATTCCAGAAATTCATCAAATTTCTGAACAGCCAGTATGTCCCTAATTTCTACGATATGATAGTCTGGAGCCATCAATGGGTAGTATGCATGTTGTCGAATGACATAAAGGATTCGAAAACTTCATTGTAAGACTAAGATAATTCATCAGATAACATAGCCAGAGCATTTACTAGAATTGAATTTTCACCCCTTGATGTTGATGTTCTTGAGGTTCGTTTACCAGTTGCACGTTTAGAAGCCATTGTTGAGTGATGAACAGTGAGGAAATATGAACAGTTCGCAGATGAGAGGATTGAGAGAATGTTGATTCTGACGTAGAATGAGAAACCCCTTTGTAAAGCCTTTATGATAGGGATTTCAAGGGTTTTGTGGAGTTTGAGAGTAATGGAGGTTTGAAAGGGTAGGAGAGGAGAAGACCCAAGACTAGAATTGATGACATGCAAACTTAAAAATTAAAGTGTATTGATATGATACAGTTTCTTTTTGAGACACCCAGGCGGCACACGCGTTCCCAAGAAAAGAAGATTCTGGGTTCGCCGACCATGCGTCGACCTAATTAGGTCATGCGTCGGCGCATGCTGATGAAACTTAGAAATTTTTTTGAAATTTTTTAGACGCGTCGACCTATGGTAGGCGCCCGCTAACCCGATTCCTTTCCTTAAAAAATTATCAGTTCATGAGTCGACCCATGGCATTCTTTGGTCGACTCATCCAAGTGAAAAAAGTAAAAAATCATATTTTATCATATAACTGCACCCATAAACGATAAATAAACATGCTAACACATAATTCAAATATCCAAATAATCATATATGCTTAAAATGGGTAATAAACATCAATATTGAACATCCAACATGGTACATATATTAAAGAAAACTTATGAAGCGGAACGATATTACCTTGACCATGAACGATGATGAGAGCCCTCACATGTTGCTCAATAACTCTTGGCATAGTTAGTCAAAACCATAAACAAGCATATATACATATGTGAAGAGCTACTATCTTAAATAATTATTAAACACGATCCGAAATATCGAGAACGCCTAGTTCCCTACGGATGTGAAATAAAGGCTCAGTAGCTAGTGGTTTTGTAAAGATGTCAGCAAGTTGATTTTTAGTATCAACATGCTCAAAGACCACATCACCTTTCTCTACATGATCCCTAAGGAAATGATGACGTATTTTGATATGTTTACGTGAATGTAATACGAGGTTCTTAGTTAGGTTAATAGCACTAGTGTTATCACATAGAATAGGAATACGCTCAAGTTTTAAATTGAAATCAAGAAATTGTTGCTTAAGCCATAGGACTTGAGCACAACAACTGCCGGCAGCAACATGTTCCGCCTCGGCTGTTGATAAGGCAACAGAAACCTATTTCTTGCTATGCCAAATCACCAAGGAATTTGCGAAAAAGTGACACGTGCCACTAGTGCTTTTCCTATCCAATTTGCACCCAGCAAAGTCGGAATCGGAATAGCCAACTAAGGAACAAACACTACCTTTAGAATACCATAACCCATACTTTGGAGTACCAGAAAGGTATCGAAGTATGCGCTTAACTGCTTTTAGGTGGGATTCCTTGGGACATGCTTGATACCACACACACATGCATACACTGAACATAATGTCGGATCGTGATGCGGTAAGATAAAGAAGAGATCCAATCATACCTTGATACTTCTTTACCTCTACATTCTTACCATTTTCATCACATTCAATATTGGCACATGTAGGCATACGAGTATCTATTGCTTTGCAGTTTAGCATGTCGAAACGTTTGAGAAGCTCAAGACAATATTTTGATTGACTCACAAATGTGCCCTCTTCGAGTTGTTTGATTTGCAATCCGAGGAAATAGTTGAGCTCCCCCATCATGCTCATCTCAAACTCCCCCTGCATTAGACTAGAAAACTCCTTGACCAAGGTCATGTTAGTAGACCCAAAGATAATATCGTCAACATAAATTTGTACCAAGATTAAGTGTTTTCCTTGACGTTTAATAAAGAGGGTTGTGTCAACCTTCCCTCTTGAATACCCTTGATCAAGTAAAAAGTTGCTTAGACGTTCATACCAAGCCCTAGGGGCTTGTTTAAGTCTGTACAAAGCACGTTTATGTTTGTAGACATGAACAGGATATTCATGAGATTCAAAACCCAGAGGTTGGGCTATATAAACCTCTTCATTGATGTATCCATTAAGGAAAGCACTTTTAACGTCCATCTGAAATAGTTTGAAATTTTTAGTGCAAGCATAAGCAAGTAAAAGGCGTATAGCCTCGATTTGGGCAACCGACGTATAAGTTTCCTCATAGTCGATTCCTTCCTCTTGGTTATAGCTTTGCACTACAAGCCACGCTTTGTTTCGTGTTATAACTCCATTTTCATCAAGTTCATTCCTAAACACCCATCGGGTGCCGATTACTCGATGATCTCGCGGAGGAGGGACAAGGTCCCAAACCTCATTTCTCCTGAATTGATTTAGTTCATCTTGCATTGATAAAAACCAATGCTCATCGAGTAAAGCCTCCTTTGCATTTTTAGGTTCAACTTGTGACACAAAAGCAGAGTAATAACAAAAGTTACTAAGTTTAGAGCGGGTGGTTACTCCCTTAGAGATGTCACCGATGATATTGTCGTTTGGATGGTCTTTAGAAGACTTCCAAGCTGGAGGAAGGTCATCTTCATTAGTTGGATGATCCTCCTCACTCTTCATAGGTTGGTGATCCTTTTCCTCCTCAATATGCACTGCTTTGGGCTGATCAGTTCCTTTATCAGTGTCCTTGAGTATGTCTTCTGAAGATACACCTGCACCATGAAAAGAACTACCTTCTCCGACATTTTTCGGATAAGACTCATCAAAAGTAACGTGCACCGACTCTTCAATAATACGTAACCTTTTATTATAAATTCTATAAGCTTTACTTGACTGAGAGCATCCAAGAAAAATACCCTCGTCGGCCTTGGCATCAAACTTACCAAGTGTCTATTTTCCATTGTTCAACACGAAACACTTGCAACCAAAGACATGAAGGTGAGAGATATTTGGCTTACGCCCTTTTAAAAGTTCATACGGTGTCTTATTTAGAATAGGCCGGATGAGCACCCTATTCAAAACATAACAAGCCGTACTAATCGCGTCGGCCCAAAAGTATTTTGGAAGTCCACTTTCATTGATCATAGTCCTTCCAAGTTCCTCCAAAATTATATTTTTACGTTCCACCGCCCCATTTTGTTGGGGGGTACGTGGTGCGGAAAAATTATGATCAATTCCATGGGATTCACAAAATGCTTCAAACAAATAATTTTCCAACTCACCCCCATGATCACTTCTAATTGACACAATGTTCGTGTTTAACTTGTTTTGAGATAACTTAGTAAATCTTTAAAAGGCCGAAAAGGTATCACTCTTGTTTGCTAAGAAAATGGTCCAGCAAAACCTAGAAAAGTCATCGACTATTACAAAACCATAATAGTTACCTGTAGCGAGCGATTTTTGTCAGTGACGCGACCACCTTATCGCTGAGTTTTCCTCACCGCAATGGTAGGAGGGGGTTCTACTTTCTGATTTCTTATTTAACCCATGAAGCTGGAAGGGAAAGGGAAGGTATCTAAAACTAACCTTGCACGCGAATGTCTAACAGGACGAACGCTTAAAGAGATTGGGGGAGGGGGGTCCGGGGTTAGGTTATACAATGGGTAGTTGTCAATTACCCATCCTATATGTGGTTATCCACAGAATATTAGCTTTAGGTTTTGCTTTGTACTTGATGGTGTTTATCTGTTAATGGGTTGGGGAAAGTTTCTTGGGAAATGAGACGGGGAGAGTTTTTGTTGATGTTTTTGGTAAGGTGTTGGACCTAAGTTTTTTATTAGTATGCTCGCTAAGATTTCGTAATCTTATGCCTACGTATTCCCGTTTAAACGAAACAGGGAAATCAGAGCAATCGTAGTTCCTCCTATTCTAAGGGAGGAAAAAGATGTTTTGGTGTCTCGTTCAAAGCCCAAGACAGAGGCTAAAAGGAGTATTTGTGTCTTGTTCAAAGCCCAAGATTGAAGCTAAAAGGTTGACTGAAAGTGAATTTGTCATCTCTAAAGAGGGATTGTTGATTTTTATGTACCTTGATCAAAGCCCAAGGTTGAAGCTAAGAGGTTGATTGACCCCACTAGGGAAGTCCTTATACAAAGCCTAAGAGGATGCCGTATGAGACCGACTCAACAAGAGAGTGGATATATTGGTGTCTTGTACAAAGACCAAGACGGAGGCCAAAAGAGACTGACTCTTTGGGGATATCATTATATGAAGCCTAAGAGGAGGCTAACTCCACCGGGGAGGTATTTATCTGTCTTGTATAAAGCCCAAGATTGAGGTGAAAAAGGGTTTGACTCAACAAGAGAGTGCTTTCATCTGTCTCGTACGAATCCCGAGATTGAGGTTAAAAAGGGTTAACTCAACAAGAGAGTGCTTTTTATCTGTCTCGTACGAAGCCCGAGATTGAGGCTAAAAATGGTGGACTCAACAAGAGAGTCTAGAACGTGATTGACTCAACAAGAGAGTCTAAAAATTGGTTGACTCAACAAGAGAGTCTGAAATGGTGATCGACTCAACAAGAGAGTTTGAAAAGGTTAGCTCCGTTGGGGAGAATCATTGTACAAAGCCCAAGAGGAGGCTGACTTTCCTAAGGAAAAGATCATTATACAAAGCCTAAGAGGAGGCTATCTTATGTTGGGAACTGTTGAGATCCCGAGGCAGGTCCAAGTGGGGAATCAACTCTTACAAGGGAATACAGAAGAGTTGATAGATCAGATGCCTTGAGGTTCTGATTTGGGATAGTTTTATACTAATGATAAACTGACCCTGGCTTGGGGATTTTAGGAGAGAGAATGGGTTTTAGAACCCACAAGTTTTAACTCTGCTGTTTCGAGTGGAGGTTCGAGGACAACTCTATTTTCACGGTTTTTCCCTTTTACAAGTGTCTTTTTCAGGAGAACGTGGATCATGAGGTGGAGGACGAACTTCTAGTTGGGTTTAAAGCTGTTTGGGAGGCGGAAATATCGTCTAATTTGCAGGTTTTTATATGGAGATTATTTCATAATCGTATTGCGACTAAAGATCAATTGAGTAGAAGGAACATTGTGACAGGAGGGCATCGTCGCATTGTGTCTCGTGCGATGGTCATGAGGAGAACATCCCTCATGTCTTTCTGCAGTGTTTGTTTGCAGTAAAAGTGTGGGATGGTATAAGTAAATGGATGGGAATTCAAATCAATCTTGAAGGTAGTTGTCGTGTTTCTTTTAGATCCTTCTCTTCTAACTTTCAGTATATGGCAAGTAGAAATAAGGGTGTTGTGGTTTGGGTAGTCACAACGTGGATTCTATGGAAAAGAAGAAGTGGAATTATCTTTTCAGGAAATTCATTTTCGGTAGATGTCATTAATCAAATCAAATTTTGTTCATGGAGGTATTTATTTTGTAGAGAATATGTTTGTAAGTGTTCATTCTATGAATGGTTTTCAGTTCCTTTTAATTGTATCAGCCAAGGGTAAATTCCGACTTGTTTGTTTCTCTGTATTGGGTTTGAGCACTCCTTGTGCCGTTTATAAAATTGCCTATTAAAAAAATATATAGAAAGCAAAACTTTATCTTTCTACCATTATCTTCTCATAGACGTGCCCTCTAAAATTTATATCCACTAATAAACTTGCAGATTATCCAAAAACTTTGTTCTTTATTGTTCATCTAAAGAGATGGGAGTATCCATGGCACTTGATATTTCAAATAGAATTTCATTCTCCAAGTCCACCATGTATCATAATTTTTGTGGTGTTTTTAATTTTTATTTTTTAAACTCCCTTAGCTATATTAAATGTAAATATTCTTCTATCCTTTTTTATCTCACTCACCATGTATGCCATTATGTTTACATTAATGAGTAAGACATTTTCTTTCAAAAGCTTAGGTTGACACGGAAAAAAAATTAGTTGCAGCCCAACAAGTTAATTATGAGTTGACATAGCCAAGTTTTTATTTGTTTTTATAGGAGAATCCGCGGAATCCCGGAGTAAAAACGAGTCCAATGATCTAGGCCGATAAGAGTTTGAGAGGTCGTATCTTAAATTAAGGGAATTTTTTAATGCATCGTATTATATATATTATTAGGGTACCACCTGAAATTACAAAAGTGCCATAAAAATTTGAAAATGTATTTTTGAACGCACCTTAAGTCAATAGAAGTCTAACTTAATATGAAAAAAAATACAGAGATGCATATCTAGATGCTGCTTGTACTTAACATACCAGAACTCTCTGAAAATCACATTGCCTCAAAATCAATCAAGTAACATCAAAGCTTCTTCAATTATCATCGGACAACATCAAAGAGTTTATTCAACCACATTAATTTCAAAGACTCCTCACTTCTTATAAGTTTTTTATTATTGTAAACTTTTGAGTTTTTGTATAAATTTGTAGAAATTGATTATTGGTGCTGAAATACGTAGTTTATGCATGTTTGATATTTGATACATTATGAGAAATATGTTTCATAGTTAAAAGTAAAGATCAATGCATTATTTTTGGGGTCTTGGGGGTATGCATTAACACCATTGACGAAAATATGATGATACATCTCCGTATTTTTTCAATGTTTGGATTCCCAAGAACGGGAGATGCATCTCCGTATTTTAACAATCTGCATTTTTTTCTTTTCTTGCTTTAGGGTTTCTTGTAGTAATTTTTGACACTTGTCTGATTTACTTATAAGCATTATGACTGATAGAGACGACAAATCATCGCAGATTGGATTGCATAACATGAATCTGTCTGGAGGGAAAAGAGTCAGGTTTCGCAAGCTCCTATTCCCTCTATCCCAGTTGATGCGGTGGCGTCGACTTCTGGGGCTCATATATCTCCACATTCATCTTTCCGTAGGAGACGAGTGTCGCCTAGCATCACTACCTTCATCTTCTCGTAGGCGACAGGTTTCACCTACTCATGCAGCAGAGGTACCCGAGTCATCGGAGGTACATCAATCACTAGAGGCACTAGTGCAACCCCACTCACTGGAGGGACCTAAGGCTGATGAGGCAGCTGAGGTATTTGGAGGACACCCGTTATAGTTGTCACTGCTGCCTCTTTACTCGGACCATACTGCCAGACATATATGGGACGAAGAGGTAAAATTAGTTGGGTTCATTATTTTTAAATTACGTTTATTATTATATTACAAGTTTTTGATGATGATTTATTTTTCTACAGGATCGTGATCCACTGAAATTCATTAACCAAGGGCAGAAGATTACTGGTTTGCATCACCCTACTAACGAGTGGTTTCAGGCTACTTTGCAGCTATCTAGGATGAAAGACTTATGCAAGACCGCTTATGTTATGATGAACCAGGATATACTTGATGCATTTGTAAAGAGATGGCATATTGAGACCTCATCATTCCATCTACCACTTAATGAGATGTCTATCACACTCGACGATGTGTCGTGTCTGCTGCATCTTCCTATTAGAAGGAAGCTTTTAGATCATGGGAGAATGAACAAAGATGAGGCACTTGAGTTGATGGTAGACTATCAGGGAGTTGACCTAAATGCTGCCTTGAGGGAGATTTAAAAACCCAAAGGGGCTCATGCTAGGTTTGAATTCTTAAACAATGTATATACATATGAGCCAGTTAGAGCAAAGAAGGCTACTGGTGATGAGGAGCAGGTGGGGTAGCATAGAGCGTATGCTATGAGAGCATACCTGTTATATTTGGTTGGTGCTACCATTTTTGTGGTCCAGAGTTCCACTTTTGTGGATGTCCTCTACCTACGATACTTTGAGGACTTTGAGCGGGTCCATGAGTACAACTGGGGGCGCTTGTTGTGTCTGCTTGTACTCTAAGTTATCCGAGGTTTGTAGGTGGAAGACGAAGCAGGTGATAGGAAGCATCACCTTTTTATAGTAATATTTATTGGTCTTTTAGTGTTTATGTTTCATTTTCATTACATTTTTGCAACGCCCTTACTAATGATTCGTGTGACCTAACACTTTTCAGGTTTGGATCCTCCAGTACTTCACACGCATCTCCGGATGGTCGTGTGTACCGACCTATACTGAGGATACACCACGTTCTTCTCCATCTTCCCTGCTGAGAGGGAACCAGGTGACATAATCGTTTCAAGTCTATCCTGACTGTTTGGTAGCAGAGGATATGCACTTTAACACATACGTCGATCACCGTGAGACGAGGCCATTTGAAGACAAACTTATACTCGGGATCATTGGCTTGCGGTTCACGTCTAGCATTTCCTCATCTACCTGAGCGCGTCATGCAACGGTTTGGTTACACCCAAACTATTCCCAGACACCATATTGTCTCTGCTCCTCCCGCTATGACACGTAGAGATATGGATGCCATGTTTGATGATTACCTTAGCCATTTGATACCGGAAGAAGGATGAAGTACCATAGCTAAGAGCGACTGAAGCTATATAGACAGGTACATCAGGTGGTTCTTTAGGGCATCACATTTAAATATAGTGTAGGCTGCTCTAGGAGATCCATCGAAGTCAGCTCATCAGAAAATATGAAAGGAGAAACATGCTAAATTAAAACCCAATTGATATGCAAGATTTAAACCAACCCGAAGACTCATCATAACCCAATTGTTTTAAGTTGTTTTCACCCATTTTTCACACAAAATAGACAAAAATGATAGGTTAAATATAGGCCTAGTATCAGATTAGGAATAGTTCATGCTGATTCTCGAATTACCTAACTCGTCATTAGGAGTGGCAAAACGGGTCGTGGTCCGCCGGGCCGGCCCGCGCACCCGCCAAAATATGGCGGGTTGGTTGGAATTTTGAGTCTGTCTCCCACCAAAACCCGCCCCTCTAAAGACCTCCACCTGCCAAAGCTCGTCCAGCCAAAACCCGCGGCTAACGAAAGCCCGCCGCACCTATTTGTTCACCTTGCCCTACCTTAAACCCGCCTTATTTTAATTAATTCTAGTAATTCTAATTCTTGATGGTTTTATTTTATACATTTATTTGAGAATATATGCAATATTTTTTGAAGTAAAATTTGTTTAAAAGATGCTTTATAAAAATTGTTCTAAAAAATAAGTGAAAAATCTAATTGAAATGTAAAAACAAACCTATTAATCTATTAAAAAAATGAAAATAAATAAATAAAAAAGTAGGCGGGCACGCCCGCTGCCCACCAACTCACCACCTTGGTAGTGCAAATTAGATTTTTATGTTTATTTCCCCTTGGCGGGCTTGCCTACCCCGCTTTTTTTGGCGGGTTTAAGGGATGGCGCGGGACGAACAACCCGTTTGCCACCCTTACTCGTCATACTATTATTCATGCATTCAGTACCATTGAATTTTGAATTAAAATAGACATTTTCTCCCATTCGGTCCCAACACTTTCATTCAGTCCCAATCTCTACTTCCCAGCCAAACCATTTTTTTTTCACATGTCCAACCATTTTAACTTTTATTTCTAACCGATAGTTCTATGACTTATATAGTCAAACACTATAATAGATATTCTAGATTGAGTAGTTGTTTATTTCGATTACATAATTATAGTATTAATATATGGACAAAAAATTTCATAAGTAAAATTAAATTTAGTTTTTGTGTCATTTCAAGTTGGCAAATGTTATTTTTCTAAAATTTTGTGAATATTATTTATTTTAAATAATTTATTTAAAAATTGAGTTCTATTTTAAATATTCTAATAAGAAAAATCTTATACTCAACGATCATAATACCTTTATTTTAAAATTCATTTATTTAAATATACGTTTTAAAATGTTATAAATATTTTTTTAACACAGTTACTAAAAATTAATTTTTATATATTTTGGATTGATTCAATTTCGTCTTAAATTAATCTGTTCTTAACTTACCCATTCAATTTCATCTTAAATAATTTTTATATATTTCAGATCGATTCAATTTTGTCTTAAATTAATCTTGTTCTTGCTGGCCTTTATCTCTGACCAAAACTTTAAAATATTAGCACTACTAAAAATAATATATTTTATAACAACATTTTCATCTCATCCAAAAAAAATCGAGGTATAATTCTTGGATGCGTCACGTTTTTTTATTTATAAAAAATAACATATAATTCCTCAGTTGTTGTAAATAACTGAAGGGTAAACTAATTCAGTGTACATGTTTCGAATCCTAATAACGACAATTTAAGTTTTTGTTTTTTAAAAGTGGCGTCTTCCTTCATATTTTATTTTTAATCCAATAGTAAGCTACTATTCACCTTGGTTAAGCTTTTCAACCGAGGTGAAATAGTTTACTCATATAGTTTAGCTTGTAGCTTTCAGTTTCACATGTATAAAATAACACACTAAAATCCTAACGAAGCGCCCTAAACAATGAGAGCACTAAAAATATATCATCCTCCAACTCGTAAAAAAAACAAGGAACTGTGAAGATGATATGTGTTTAGGACTCTTGTTCGATACTTGCCAGAATGAAAAATTGAAATCATTTCATTCACCTTTTTTTCACATATCTGGTAGGTCAAACATCTTACGAAGATGATATGTTGTTGTTGTTCTTTTTGTTGAGACCCTAAAACTTAGAGGTTTAATCTTGTTTTTTGTTGTTGTTTAAATTGAGGTTGAATGTTATATGTTGTTTTTGTTGAGATAAATACGTTATAGGTTTATTGTTGATGTTGATGCTGATGTTGATGTAGTTTTGTTGAGAGATTGTTATTTTTATGTTGTTGTTTAATGTTGTTGTTGGTGTTGTTTAAATTGAGATTGAAAGTTAATATTGTTTTTGTTGTTATTTATTGTTGTTTTTGAGTTATTGATGTTGTTCTTGTTTAGTTGTTGTTATTGACTTTAAGGTTGAGATTGAGATGTTTAGTTCTTATACTAAGAATAAATTCGAAAGCTATATGTTGTTGTTTAGTTAATGTCATTATTGAGTTTGATATTGAGATTGAGATTATGTTTTTGTGATTCTTTGTGTAGCTCTCATCTTGTTCCGCCGAACATGTTAATAAGAGATTAGAGTGACAGAAAATATAGTTGAGTTTATTATATCTAATGTCAATTGTTTGTTTCACCAACCCCTCTTTGAACATATAACCTATTAAATTGATTTTGAAAATAATAGTATGAAAAAATATGTTGTATTTGGAAAACATATTACACTAATTAATGTTTTTTTGAGCATTTTTTAACTCATCTTCTTTAATGGTTAAAATATCTCTCAATGTTATAAATTTCCTTCAACTTTCTTCTATACTTGTTCATTTTGTAAAACATCAAAATTTATGCTTTGGAAAATGAATTACTATAGAAGGAAGTATTGAATAAAAAACTTGAAACATTGAACGGGATTCAAACCATTAAATAACAAAATATGAATAATGAGTTACAAGATGCTCGAAAATCATTGATTAGTGTAAGTTGTTTTTCAAATATAACACAAAGATGTTTTTCGTAGTAGTGTAGATATATGAGACATAATGTCTTTTATAAATTCAACAATATACTTATTTATAAGTGTGTTTGCTGGTGTTTTTAGTAAACAATCAGAAGTTTTAATTCACTTATAGGATTAAACTCAAAAAAATTTAAATGAAAGTTTGTATTAAACGTTTGAGAAAATGTATTAGTGCTAAAAGGTTTGTTAACGTAAAGATTCAGAAATATAAATGAAGAAATGCTTAAATGGACAAAGCAAATAAATAAATAAATAATAATAATAATAAAGTAATTGGATAAAATTGATTTAATTAAGAGTAGAATGCAAGCTCATACATTTCTCACAAATTCTTTATCTCTATGACTCAGATGTGTGAATCTTAAATAAAACAAAATTAAATGAGAACCCCCATTACATACTCGAAATGCGCTTATATACTAGTGCATTCTCAACTGCCAACAATGACTAATATCTAAACACTTGACACATGTACTTGATAACTCGAAAAAGTATCGTAATTTTGAATCGATATACATAAAAATTTGAGTCTTTTTCTCTTCGTTTTTATAGGTTTATGTTTGAACTTGTCCTTTATTTCAGGTATTTTGACTGCAACAATGATCGTACAGAGAAATGGTGCGAAAAGGCGAAAACGGGAACAAAAATGCAATTTTACACTGTCATGATGCCCACCTTGCCAGCATGACGCCCTTCATAATGTGGCATATGGAGGGTCGTCATCACTAGAAGACAAATCCAAAAGAAGTCCAGCGTCATGACCATGACACCTATCATAGACCTTGCAGTTCAAAAATTTTTGGCACGTTTCCAAACTTGGCCAGTTTTTTCCACTCTTTCTGCACGTTATGGGACACCATATTACGAATTTTTACTCTATAAATAGATCCTTAGAGTTCGGTTCTCATAATCAAAGTTTTTAGAGTTTAATTTTAAGGCAAAATGTCAGTGTTTGTAAAGCAGTTATCTTCTCACACTAATAAATATATACACCTTAGTTTAAGTTCCTGAAATTTTCAAGACAGTATTTGAATCGTTTGCATTGTAATCCCGCCGACATCAGAATTTCAGAGTTTAATTCAAAGTTCATACAGTACTTGTTTTTGGAGCAATTTAATTTATTTTACGTATGACAGGTTTTTATTTTTTTTACAGTTTTTCTTATTGCTACTTGTTATTATTAGCTACCTTACATGAGTTTAGCGTATTATTATAATATATCAAGCATGTTTAGAAGTTTACATTTAATTTACATGATCGATTTTTGTTCACTTTACACTATGTTCGGCTAAATTCTTCGAGCTCGGAATGTGAGGATCGTCGTTCTGACAGTACTTGCATTTAAGTCGTAATTTATATGATTAAACGAGATTTGTTTCAAGGCTGGAATTTTATTTGTTTTAACTTAAATATTTGTCACGAAAGCAAAAATTAGAGTTACCGGTTCAGATTTGAAAAAACGGAACCAATATCAAACTTAAATAGAAATTTCAGAATTTATTTAACTGCTATGTGAAAGTAACTTTTATCTTTGAATTGCAAAAATAATCATTTTCAAAAAATGATTTTAAGGCCATAAACAGACATGCGAAAGCAACGTTTATGCACTCAAAATGGTATTAGACGATGCGAAAGCCGGTAATACTGTTAAACTTATTTTTCACATCAAACAACTTTTTGATTAATTGAAAGTAATTAATTTTCAAAAATAAAAGTTTTACATTTTAACACGCTTAACACGCAAAAGCGGAAGTATAGATTTTGGGATGAAACTCGGTTTTGGTTACGCGAAAGCGAACGGTTCCTTTAAATTAATTTTTCTCTTAAGATAAAATATTTTCCCAATTTAATTAGTAATCAATACGACTTTGCAGGTACTGTTGGTCGATGCGAGTCGTATTCTGGTCTCCATCTTTGATTGATTTATCCATATTAGTTCATTTTAGTTATTTTGCACCCTCAATTATTTTCGATAGCGTTAAATTTACATAGCAACAGAAGATAACGATATATTTTATAATTGGTCTTTGTGGGTTCGACATTCCTTTATATTACTATGATATTTCTGTGTACTTGCAAAGCTGTCAAATTTTTTGGCGCCGTTGCCAGGGTCCTGTTGTCAATATCGTGATTTCGTTGTTGCATTGTATAGACTAAGGCACTTTTTGTTATTTCCCCCCTTTTCGGTTGTATGCCAAGTACCCGCTCAACTAGGGACGAGTTAGAACAGTCGATTGACGAAATTGAGTGATTTATTCACATAAGATGCCAACTAGAACAACTTTGCGCCCAATTTACCATCCATATGGATGCTAACAACGAGCGTCCTCTTAAGGGCTAGATCCTCCCAGCCCAGAACGAGCCTCATTCGAGCATTACTCCTTCCAATGTTCAAGCTAACAAATTTGAACTAAAAAGCTCTCGGCTACAAATCGTTCAGCAGAAACAGTTCTCCATAAGCCCTACGGAGGACCCGAATCTACATCTTTCTGTGTTTTTTCAGTATGTCGACACTTACAAGATCAATGGGGTCAAGCCTGAAGCCATTCGATTATGTATTTTTCCATTTTCCATCTAAGATAGAGTTGGAGCTTGGCTACAGTCCCTTCTTTCTAATTCCATTACGAAATGGAATGAGCTTAAGAAGGTTTTCCTTGCGCGATATTTTCTGGCGTCTAAAACGACAGTTTTAAGAAATCAAATCAGTTATTTCAGACAATCTGATGGTGAATATCTCTTTGAAGCCTGGGAAAGGTACAAAGATATGATGATACTTTGCTCGCATCATGGCCTAGAGAAGTGGCTTATTATCCACTCCTTCTATAACGGTCTCCTCTATAACACGAGGATGACAGTCAATGTTGTCGCTGGAGGGGACATGATGAATAAACCTTTCACCGAGGCCTACAAACTTATTGAAAACATGGCCCATGACCATTATCAGTGGGTTAGCAAGCGACCCTTGTTGAAAAGTCTCAAAGCAAAGGCGGTATGTATGAAGTAAATGGCCTAGATCATGTTAGTGCTAAGGTAGATCCCCATACTCAGAAGATTGAGAACCTAACTGTATCACCCCAAAATTTTCCTTTCTCTTTCTAACACTAACTGGCTTATGTTTCATTTCATTTTGCATTATCATCTGTGCATATCATTGGTTCTTAGCATGGAATCAAGGTATTTTGTTTCTCAAGGAGAAGATCATCTGATCCAAAGGCAAGCTTGAGTTTATTTTCCAATCTTGGGGCTCCCTCAGAGCCTCAAGGCCCTCACCTCATCAAGGCATGACTCATAATCAATGGAAGCACTGATCATATCCTCCTAGCTTGAGTTCTCAAGTTAGGGTTTTTGGAATTCTTAGGTCTAACACTCCAATGGGCAATATCTTTGAAGCTTTATCATCATCATGTGGCACATTTCATCCTTGTTTGAGCGGAGGCACATCATATTCAAAAGAATTTGAGTTTTGAGCTTGAGTAAATTTCTCCTAAACCATGGGTGCCAAAATTAGGGTTTGGCATAAAATCAGTTTATTTCTGATTTTTTGGGCAAGACTTGATTCCATGGTATTCCACATGTCCCCAAGTGTCTAGGAATTGAGGATTGTCCATCGATTTGATTTAGAAGGGTTTCAATTGTTCAAAAGATTTAAAATCAAGAGGATTGGGGATAAAGTCAACTGTCCAATGAAAAAGTCAACTCCTAACTTTTTGAGGTCAACATGATGATTTTCAAGTCAAATATGATCAATGGATGACATTTGGTCAAGGAATGTTCAAGGATTCATCAAAAATCAAGAATTGGGAAAATTGCTAAATTTGGAAATTAGGGTTTTAGGAAACTTACTATTTTTGGCAAGTTTTCAATCATTTTCAAGGCCAATTTTCACCCTGATCAAGGCTATGTTTGCAAATCCTTTCCACATGAAAGTTGTAGTTTGAAGCATTCCCTTCAAAATGAGTATAAGAACCATGTCATTTGGGTCAGTTTTGAATGAGTTATGGCATCCCAAAGTGGAAGATTTTTAACTTGCGAATTGCTAAAACTTAGAATTTTTCTAAGTTATTTAAGACAGTTTTGTGCACATGCCTTCAACTTGATTTTCCCCATTGATTCAGGTTTCAAATTGAGATATGTTGGCCATCAAACTTGTTCACTCAACTTCCTACTTTGTTTTGAAATCAAAAACTCACCATTTCACCAAGAATCCATCAAGTTATCATGATCTAAAGTAGCATGTATGAACACTTTTTTTGAGCACATTATCAAGTTGTTACTCTTACACATGACCTGATTTCTTGCTTGCATGGTCATGTAATTTAGTTTTCCATGCAAACCACATAACAACATTGCCAAATATAGCCAAACAAAGTTGCATGGGCCACACACGCACATATTGCACATTTTTGCCAAAACTTGGATAAAAAGAAAATGTACAATTCTGACCTCACTCTCCACCATCACGTGCCACTTTCTTTTCACACTTAATACATACTCCATTTCCACTCAAAATCACTCCATACACCCTCAATAAAATCACTACCCGTACCTCACTCTCACCACTTGATGTTTTTGGAAAAATTCCCAAACAAGTTTTCCACTTCATTTCAGGCCCAAAATCATTCGCAACCCATCATATTTAAAGCTCATAAACCCTAAAACGCAAGAAAAGAAGGTCATTGTACATAATTTTTCAGATCTGAACCTTGCTCCTTCCTTTGAAAGCCATCTTCAAAGATCTCATTTATTCCAAAGAAGCTTGTCATTCCTGCTCATTTTCCTCGTATTTGAAGTGTGAAGAGCAAGATTATTGGGTTTCTTAAGCTCTGGAAGTGAAGAAGCAGTGGACATACTCCACTTAGTAAGCTCCCTTGAACTTCATTTTTCTTCATCCTAGAATTACATGATAGGTTCATAAATCGTATCTGGAGAAGCTTGAGGTCATTCTTTTGTTTAAATGTTTAGATCTGAGCATGGTAGTTTGTTTAAACTCTTGAATATATGGTGGTACCCGTGTTTTTGGATCCTCTTTTCTCTATGATTGAGTGGTTGTTTTGAAAAACTAATGGTGCTATGTTGATTTGCGTTCTTCGTACTTCATGTTGGGGGTTTTATTTTGTTTGATTTGGGTGAAAATTAGTGGAGAAAATTGATGGAGAATATGTTGTTTTCATCCTGTCCGTGGCTGTTTTCACGATGCATGGACTGATTTAGGGTTTGTGTTATGAAGGAGACGATGACATGGCACGCTCTGATTGGCTGTGTTTAATTTTTGTCTTTTGTGATTTAAAAGAAGTTGACCGATTGAGAAAAGTGACATGATGATGCGCTACTTTTTCCCTTCTCTTTTTATTTTATTTCTTTTTTTTTAAGAAACAAATCTGATGATGTTTGATTTGTATCCTTGGGCTTAGCATTTTTTCCATTTGCACCCCCCGTCTGGGGCCCAACGCGCATGCACATGGGAATCCTTTTTTAAGAAACAACTATGATGATGTTTGATGCCTCTCTCAATTTGTGAGAGGTTGAATTTAGGAGGATTGAAACCAACTAAGATTTCCCTCCAGCTAGATGATCGTTTAGTCAAGTATTGTGTTGGTATTTTGGAAGATATTCTAGTTAAGATAAGCCAATTGTACATCCCTACATACATTTTAGTGATGGACATTAAGGAGGAATCCAACATTCCCATCTTATAAGGTAGACCTTTTTTAGCCACCGCTGGAGCAATTATTGATATGAAATGAAGGAAGCTAACTTTTGAGGTAGGTTATGAGAAGATAGAATTCATTCTTTCTCAATTTTTGAAAGCCCTAACTATAGACGAGTCTTATTGTTTTATAGAGATTATTGATGAGTGCCAAAAGAGCTAACGTCAGAAGCACAACTGACTGCAGAGTTGGTTGAACTTCCAGCGACGACTATGCTAGAAGAGGACATTGCTGGACTTTATCGTCCTTATGTATATGATAACCAAATAGAGTGTCTTTCACTTACCCCTTCCCAATGCCTTGCCCTAAGAAACTATCAGTAAAGCTTAAAGTGCTTCCCAAAAATATGAGGTATGAGTTTATAGATAAGCAACTAGATTGTCCAATCATAGTTAATGCTAACCTTAGTAGGGACGAGACTGAGAGACTCCTGGATATACACCTGCAGGTGGAAAGTACATTTTTTTGCTGATTGTTCCAATGACGTGGATGCCATTGATACCCCTGGTAAGGGATCCCTCTCCGGGGGATGTCAAAGGTAAAATTTGGCCTCCTGTCAACTCGAGGATCCTTCCTTGGTTGTTAAGGCTTCATTTATTCGAGATCCTTTGTTGCTTCTTTATTAAAAACTGCACTAATGCGTGGGCACAATATTACTTTAGAACCTTTGATTTTATAACAATTTAGGAAATCAATTATCTCTTCTTCAGCCTTGGGATATACATCCTTCACCTCTTTATCCTCATTGAACTCTTCGACCCTTGAGTTGGGGCCTTTATGAACTTCAATCATCATGATCGCCACCCTTGAGTTGAGTCGATTTTCATGGATGGCCTAGGTTTATAACCAAACTTAAGCTTGCCATATTTTAGAGTATCTTGCACCAAATCCCTGAAAAGAACACGTTGATAAGTCTTATGACCAAGGAAATTATAATATTTGCAAAACCCTTTCTTCTTCCTTTGTTCCAATGGTGGCGCCTTTAGGACTTTCGGCACTATGATTTGACCATCGGCAACTAAAAGGTCGAAAATCTCATCACATTTGGTTACATCAAAAGTATAAGTTTTTTTAATAAATTTTTCATTTCTACTTGGTTCCACATGGTTATTTCCATTATAAAGTCTTAAGTCCTTACAACCATATATATGGAGGTCATAGCTTTAACTCTGCCAAATTTACCTTATTTTCTTTGACATATTAAAAAACTACATCGACTTCTTGATTACTATCATTTGTTTCTATATAAGAAATATTTACTTCCGAGGGTGTTGTCGCATCTGCGAAAATCAACCGGCAGAAAAGAACAGAAGAGTCGCCACCGGAGAAAAGGGAAGAAAAGAAAAAGAGGACTCGCAAGGATTGTCGCAATCCTATGCCTACGTATCTTCGTGGACGAACGAAGAATTAGAGTCAACGTAGTTCGACGGACTACGGTTTTAGGGGAAGTTTGCTCGCCAAGACATCGTCGTCTTGTGCCTATGTATCCTCAATCGGACGAGAGAGAGGAAGCCAGAGCAGTCGTAGTTCAACCTAACGAGGTCGGTTTTGTTTTGTTTGGTGAAAGAGTCTCGATTGCACTCGGGCAAGAGAAAAGTTTGATTGATTGATTGGTTAACATCTCGATCGTACGAGAGCGAGAGAAAAGGGGAAGTTAGTTGTTAGTGTGCTCGCCGAGATATCACATCTCGTGCCTACGTATCCTTAATCTAAAAAGAAAAAGGAATCAGAGCATCCGTAGTTCACGCTACTACGGGTGAACGGGAAAAAGTCTCGATCGCATGGGTGCGAGAGAAAGGTGAGACTCACGGAAAGCTAAAGGGAAACTCAGTCCTATGAGCCAGCATGGAATGATGGTCCTAAGGTCAGGATCAAGAGGAGAGTCTACCTAATGTTGTCATGCATGGATTGCTATCCTAATGTCTCTCCTACCTCCAACTCAATCAAAAATTAAGTGGAGCTAGGAATCCTACGGGATCATGTCATCAGACAAGTAAACACAGGATAAATCAATCACAAAATGAACTAAATGCAACGAAAGAGTAAGCAACGTCAGTCAACAATAATGTCACATAATCAAAATAAGAAAAAGGGGAGCTTTAGCCAATGGGTCATATCAACCGGGGCAAATAAGCTAGCTGTGGGAAATAAGGGTACTCATCCAATGGTATCGAGAACCATGGAGAGCTGAGTAAGGAAGTGGAAGATATGAATCAGATCACATAAGCATCAGCATTGGTCAATGTGTGCTATAAACAAGGTGTGGGGGTTTGATTGCTAAGACATTCTTCCACTTGACGGACTCGATAACAAGAGTGAGTTATGTTCAAAGCATCAAAATGAAATGCGAGCTAAGAACAACCTGGGACTAGAAATGGCAGGAGTCGATTACGGACTCTCATTCTGCCTAATGCCTTCATTGAGGATTTTTCGGGGAAATGGGGATGGGATGCCTCATAGAGGTCTTTTAGCATAAAATGCAAACAAACACAAACAGGGCCTCCTTTGAAGACTTTAAACAGTAAACAGAATTGCCCACCTAAAGTAGGGACTCCCAGTCATGCATCTCTATTCCTACTTCTCATGGCATCGAAAGAGGGAAAGTGCCAGGAATATTAAAAGGGATGCGGGATAATACCAAACTGATAACAATCCGTAGCAACACAAGCAGAACAAGAAACCCGGAGAGCAAGCTATCATCGGGCAACCAAAATCGAGTCAAAATACGGTACAAGCATAAGCGTCAAAACATTGTCGGTGTGAAAATAGATCACAACCGACGTGGGGTGTGTGTATTAGACACAACCATACAAGTAACCTGCAAGAAAATGCAATCCAGACGAAACACAACAAATGCATATATACGTCTCAAGAATGCGAGACAAAGAGAAATTGTATCAGAAGTGAAGCGGTATCCCACAACTAAAGTGGAATACCAAACGGATAACCAACCAATGATTAATGATCGAAAGCTCTCTTGAAATACCTTGCATAACTTAACAAACAAGTTAGTAATAACAAGGAAACGTAACCGAAGTTACACCCTCAAATCACGACTCAAATTAACATCGAATCATGAATAAATTAGGGGAAAACAAGTGTCTATTAGTGTCCTAAGAGATCCTTAAAGATGGCATAAATGCCTCAACGAAATCCCTAGAAGATGACTCCAACAAACATAGTATTAAGCATACATGAAATGGTATTATAGGTCCCAAAAAAAATAAGATAATTGAGTCACATCATCTCAAGACCATTAGCCAAACACAGCCAAAAGAAGTGTTCAAATTCATGCTAATTCCCATCTCAAATCAAGTCAAAATTACACACATTATCAATCACTAAGCGTGCAAAAGAAAGCATCACAAGTAAACCTAAAATTGGCCTAAAATTCACAAGAAAATTTGAAAAAGTCCTTCAAGATATCCCTAATCCTATAGGTCAGTAGCACACCAAAGTTCCACTCAAAACTAGTTGAGAAAAAATATTTATGAGGCCTATTGCAAAAGATGTGATCATGAAAACTCCATTCAATCAAAATTCACAAAGAAATATCAAACTAGTTCAAAATTGAAATTAAAATTCAATAAAAATTAATTAATATCCTCAGAAACACTCCTGAATTTATTTAGAATTTTTCGCAAAAGGGACCTATTTTTAATATTGAGTTTTGGAACGTGTCAGTTTGAAAAGCAAATAAAATTCACAAAGCAAAGCAGGGTGCAGTTAGTAATTACTCTCAGTTCAAAGATCAATGGGCCGCAGAAGAGGGGGGTGCGAATAGTAGCAAGAAATTGGCCCAGGAATTATAAGGCTTTAGGGCGCACGATGGACTAGCAGTTAATCTGAGCCGTTTGATCAATCTTTGGGAAAACATCAATGGACTTGATGACGGGGTACACGGTATTAACCCTGGGGACACACACATGGAGCCATGGAGGAAATGAGCCAGACGATGACAAGTGTCCACCGTGGTGACACATGTCACCGTCGGAACCGTCATCCAATACCAAACTTATCTTTATCTCCAAATAAATAAAGGCAACGGTGGAGAAAACAAAATCCTCATTCGCGAACGAATCTCTTCCTATACATCTCTCTCTGCAATTAAATCATCACCTGAAACCTAATAACCGCCGGAGAAGGAGGTGGCGCGCGATGGCCGCCGCCATCCCTCTCTGTCCAACCACCCCAAAATCAAAAGTAATGCACATAAACCCTAACTCAAATCATGCCCTCGTCACGAATCCGGCATCAATTTTCCCAAACACAACCAAAAGACAGGATCGAAACATAGAAACCAACCGAAATCAAAGAGACCTAAACCACAACGGACTCTAAGTCCAAAGCCGGAGCTAACAAGATTGAAGGCAAATGCGTACCTTAATAATGACGTCGACAACGATACGGTCCGTACTCCGTTTCTTCCTTTTCTTTCCTCTTCTTCTACGCGGATACTTCCTTCTCCTTCCCCGCGTCTTAATTCTTGTTGCGAAAATTCTTGTGCGTGATGCTTTATCTCAAGGATTGTGATTGCTTCGTGCTGTTGAATTAATGTTGTGACGTTGTTATTATGTGATTTTGCGCAAGCTATGGAGAGCAGAATCGATGAGGATTTCCGGTGCAATGGCTTTATGAAATCGGATTCGTCGGCAGCTTCTCAGGTATCGCTTCGCACTTCTCTTCCTTTCGTCTCCTCCATCTTTCTGCTCAATCTTCTTCCTCACTTTCTGTTCTACTTTCCTTTGGGCCTGCGTTATCGCAGAGGTCTTTGTGACGTCACTATCAATTTGTTTGCAGGTTGAAGATTGATGAGGGATTGAAGCAGGGCTTGGTGAAGGGTGAATTGAAGGATTGATGGTGGTTCGTGATTTCTCAGAAGCTCAAGAATGTGGAGTCTTCCGTTGAGAGTTTTTTTGTGTAATGTTTTACTGGTATGAGAAAAAAAATGGTTAGAGGTTCTGTTATCTGTTAGGAATTGGAATTGGTGAATCGTTAGGACAAGTTAGAGGAGGGAAAGTTGGTTAGAAAATTTGTCGTGAAGAGTTTTGGAAAAAGAGTACTGAAGTGTTGAAGGTTGATTGCAGTGGACTGAAGGTGAAGATTGGTGTGTGAATCAAGAAAGGGAAAGCTTGAGGATATTCTGAAAATTCTGTTGAAATAAGTTAGAGGAGAGAAAGCTATTATGTATTGCCTCTATGAATTGTTGATGTTAGAACTCTTTTTCTGAATTTTCTGCTCTCTTTCGGTTATGAGGAAACCTCTGTTAGGATAGATTGTTAGAAAAAGTTCCTCTGTTCTGGAGTTGTTATGGTGACAGTTGGTTTTTGTAACTGTTATTGAAACCGTTAGAAGCTGCTGAAATTCTATTATGTATATCTTTTTCTGTTATATTTGTAACTATTATGTATACTTCTGCTGTGAATGAATTGCCATGAAATTTTCCATTATGTCTAAGCTACTGTTATAATGCCCTCTCACTATTATGTAAATGAGTTTCTGGTGTGAAAATCTTTTTTATCAGCTGCTATGGATTTCTCTTTCTACACATTATATAGGTAATTTAAAGAAAGACTGAGTATCTGGCAGCAGAGCCAAGCATAATATTCTCCATTTCAAACGGTTTCCTGCCCAAATCCAATAGTTTCTCTAGGCGCTCAATCACTAGCTGGGAGAATTAAATTTGATGGACCGCTCCACTCAAGATGTTGTACGAAAGGTTTATTCACAAGTAAGGGAATTCTCCCATCAAGATGATTCATAGAAAGATCAAGTGAATTCAAATTACCAAGTTGCAAGATTTCACGGAGAATGTGACCGACAAGACTGAGAAATGGAAGTGGGGTTTAATTTGAATTCTATTTGGAATTTGGATTTTGATGTGGATGTAGACCTTTTTTTATTAATAATTGGAAATGGGTTAAATAAAATTGGATATGAAATGAATATTGAATGCAATTTGGATTGTGATTTTGAAAATGGATTTGGATGGTTTTTTTCGAATCTAAAATGTGAACAAAAAGTGATTTAATGGAGTTGGAATTTCATTGGATATGAAATGGACTTCTTGAATATGGGCTTAAATTTGAAAGAATGGATGTTGAAATTAATTAGGAAAAATGGGTTAAATGGATATTGAAACGGGCAATGGTTAATTGGTTAGAAAGAATAGGCTTGTATCTTGAATTCCAGGTAATCCACATGAACAATCCTAACGTGCTCCTTAAGAATGTTGATCCTTTTGAATGTCCTCAAACCAAATTTCAAATTCAAATCAAATTCACCTTCTTGATGGACCTTCAGTTCCATTTTCAAATTCACATAAACCTGTATTTCAGGCAACAAACAATAAGCAATAGAGAGAACAACAATATCCTAACCACAGTATGAGTCCGCCACTTGATCTCTTCCATGAATACCTAAAATGTTCCCACCGTGAAACCCTGATCACCACTGATACTCTTGTGAAACTTGAAGAAGATAAACTTGATGAGAATTCAACCCTGAATGAAGATGAGAGTCTTACAACAAAAGAGAATTCTGTCCCACGCCTTAGGAGCCCAATACAAATGGAATGAATATGAGTTATAACCTAGTGAATATGCAGATGAATGCAAAACAAAAGCCAGTAAAAGTTAGTATAAATAGGAGGGCAAATTTTGAGGTGTTACAGCTGCCCCTATTCAATCAACTGTGGACCTGAAGGGGTGATTGCATCGCTTTCAGACATTCGAGGTAAATAGGGATTGAATACCAACAGAAACTAAAAATTTTCACTCTGTGGATATAAAATACTGGTAGAGAATCATACAAGTGTAAAACCCTACTGTGGATGAAATAGTAGGTGAGATGGAAGAATCTGTTAAGGATATGCAACGACACAGACGGGCGTCAAAGATTGAGGACGAACATGAATGAACGGTTCGGTTATCGACACAGACGAGTATCAAAAGATGATATTTACGTGTATCAAGGAGAAATGGACACGGCCGCGTGTTTGGGTTAACTACACGAACAAGTATCGAAAGAGGATACGGACGGGTATCAAAGAAAGAGGATAATCATGAACAAGTGATTTAGTTAACGACACGGACGAGTATCGAAATATGATACTTACGCATATCAACGAAAGAATGAACACGAACACTGTCAAGAAGAAGATTGAGTACCAAAATAACCACACCAGATTCGCAATCTGCGAGGGAGGGACGACTTCGCTGGGGAACCAGTAATAAAAGGTGTAAAACCATGAACACGGACGGGCGTCAAAATCAATATGAACGAAATATTGAAACAAAATGAAACAATGAGGACAAGTGTTTAATTGCACTGGGGATAAACACAGACGAGTGATGAAAGAACACAGACGAGTGCTAGAAATATTAGTGCGAGTATATGGACTCTAGGATCATCACGGACGAGTATTGATGATGCCAAAACAAACACAGACGAGTGTTGCAAGAACACGGAGTGTCTACAAATCCAGAATCAATATGAACGAGTATTTATGAAACTGAAACAAACACGGACGAGTGTTGGAAGAACACGGTCTAAGAATTTAGGGTCAATACGAACGAGTATTGATTAACCTGAAACAAACACGGACGAGTGTCGAAAGACCACGGACGAGTGTCTACATGTTCTAGGATCAATACGAACGAGTATTGATTAACCTGAAACAAACACGGACGAGTGTTGATAGACCATGGACGAGTGTCTAAGAATTTAGGGTCAATACGGACGAGTATTGATCAACCTGAAACAAGCACGGACGAGTGTCTAAGACGTTCTAGGATCAATATGGACAAATATTGATTAACCTGAAACAAACACGGACGAGTGTTGAAAGACCACAGATGAGTGTCTAAGACGTTTTAGGATTAATATGGACAAATATTGATTAACCCGAAATAAACACAGACGGGTGTTGAAAGACCACGAACGAGTGCCTACACGTTCTAGGATCAATACGAACGAGTATTGATTAACCTGAAACAAACACGGACGAGTGTTGAAAGACCACGGACGAGTGTCTAAGAAGTTCTAGGATCAATATGAACGAGTATTGATTAACCCGAAACAAACACGGACGAGTGTTGAAAGACCAATTTGGACGAATATTGCCGAAAGTGACACAGACACGGACGAGTATTGAAAGATCAATATGGACGAATATTGACGAGGGATAAACACGAACGAGTGTTGAAGATCAATATGGACGAATATTGAAGAAACTTGGATAAACATGAACGAGTGTTGAAAGAAATGGGGAATCAATACGAATGAAGTGTTGAGGATACGAAACAAACCCGGACGAGTGTTGAAAGAACTGTATCTCGAAAACATCAAGATTAACTCATCCAAACCTTGGATGAAGGGTGTGAGGGACGACTCAGAGGGGATAATGGAGTCTTAGTCAGACGGCTCTGCTAGGGAATGAAGACCAAAAGGGTAAGGTTGACGGATTTACTACCCTAAGGATTGGTTGAAGCACCTGCTTGGGGGTTACAGTTACATCATTTTATGCTGGGGAAAAGAGAAGCCTGAACAGACAACTCTGCAGGGGAATACCAGTAAGATGAATGGGTTTATTGGCAGCTTCACATGGGGATAAAGTCAGATTTAACCTCTTGAGTTAAACTATTTTCTATTGGGGAACTGTCATGCGGCAAGAATATCCAAACCTGGCTTATGCTTCAAATGCATAAGTTTGAATTTTTCTATGGCGTAATGCTCCATGCGAAATGGAAATGCTACGCGTTTTGAGGATGCAATGATTACTACATGCAAGATGCAAAGGGAATCCTCTGCAAAATAAATGCTGAGGATATGACGGCAACTCCGCTGGGGACGACAACTGAATTTTCCTCAAGGTCACGAACCGTGCTAAGGGGGACAAATTGAACGTCCTTCCCGATCCAAATCTCTGCTGAAGATGAAACCTGAAGAGGACTTCCACTCCGTTGAGGATTAAGAATGACAACTGATGATGATGGAACCCAAAGAGCTGATACGAAAAAGGCGCCAATAACCATTGGACTTGGAATCTGCCGGGGATGTCAACCACTATTGATTAAACCATTGGGAGGATGAACACCAAACTCTGCTTGGGGATTAAGATGACAACTGATGATGATAGAACCCAAAGAGCTGACACGGAAAAGGCGCCAATAACCATTGGACTTGGGATCTGTCGGGGATGTCAACCACTGTTGATCAAACTGTTGGGAGGATGAACACCAAACTCTACTTGGGGTGAGCAGTCAATAATACCAAACCTGCCGGGGAATATCGTTGAGCCTGGCCTGTTGCTGGGGAAACGACTTTAACCTGCTAGGGGTGATAGCATACCCTTGCTGGCAAAATTACACCTCCTGTCCTGATGAGGAAAGTAGACACCAAGGCTCTGTGGGGAATATAGATCTCCACCAAGGAGAGACACCAAACAAGTCTCCTGCTGGAGATGCAATGTCACTCTGTCTGATATAGTTGACTCATGAACACTCACTAGGGAGTAACCAACCAATCTGACTGGGGAAAGCAAATCTCTGCACCCTTGCTGGGGAGAAAGAGATTCTCGATGCTCTGCTGAGGATGCTAGCTCTTTTATATTAGAGAGAAAAGACTTTACTGGGGACGGGAGGTCAAACGAGCCTCTTGCTAGGGATGCCCACCTGCTTGGAGAGCGAGAACAATCCATCTTTACCCTGTCTGGGGACTTGAACTCTTGCTGGAGAAAAGACAAATCCGACTCCGGTTGGGGAAACCAAACCTTAGGACTCTCGCTAGGGAGAACACTTTGCCGAGGACAATACCATCTTGGCTATTTCTGCCGAGGACGACTAGCAACTCTAATACCTCAATAGGGAACGATACCCTCTGGTGCCTTGTCGAGGAAGAGAAACCCCATGTTGGGAGCTACTTTGGCGCTTCACACTTCTGCTGATCAACTGCATGCCATACGCGAACTCCGTACTTGTCTCAGACTACATGGTCTACTAGGAGAAATCGTCTCAAGAGGATTTTACAGAAAACCTGGCATTCAAAATGCCCCATGGTATTCAAACTCTCGGAGAGATTTATGGATCTCGACGTAACTGCCTCAGACTGTATAATTTATGAAGGAATTTGCCTCGAGATGATTCGCAGTGATTTGAAATACTCTGCCTCAGTATCCTGAATCTTGAAAAGGTGCTTTTGATTAACCGTCTTTTGGAGGAGGATAACTTCTCGTGCTCTTGAGGTGGCCTGCCTCAATACGAGCCTTGAAGTGATTTTTCCCCTGACTGATTGATCTTCGAGAGATTTACCTAATCTCGACGCTATTGACCTTGTTTGGCTGAACTTTAGAGAGATTCCTCGATGTGGCTGCTCCAGATTAGCTGAATCTTGGAATAGCTTGCCCATTTTGCGTGATCATTTGATGACTTGCCCCTGCTCAACGGAGTCTTCTGGCGTTTGCATCTTATCTTGATCAATCTTTCCATTGTAGAAACTCTCCTGATATCAAGTACTTACTAGCGAGTAAAACTGACCGTTTTGAAAATGACAATTTTAATGCAATGCATATGACAACTTTGAAATCTAAGTTTGTTCACTGGAAAAATGTCATGACATGTAGTCAACGAATCACTGATTAGAATGTCACATCGATACCAACATGAATGGTAAGAAAACCTTTTAGGAGTCAGAACTGACGCGGTCTTTACCGAGGTATGCTTTCGAAACAACCCTACTTCAATTAGGTCTTTTGAAGGTTATAACGTGGCCTGGTTCTCGGTTTGAGAAAGAAAGGATTTAAGGCTTAAAGTTTTGTTTTAACCCACCCATTCTCATTGATGTTCTCCAGTCCTACGTTCAGCTAACTAGGCACAGACGCTCATCTTTCAAAAAGGTTAATGAATGGTAAGAGGATGGTTAAGGAACCCACACAGTTTTCGGAGTGATAATCACCCCTTTTGTCTTTGTGTCTGTAGTCACACGACATGTTCTTTGCTAGAGGATTTTTATTTTGTCATCCTTTTTGTTTTTCGTTCTTTTTTGTTTTTGATTTCCCTAATTTTTGCCTGGACTGATTCTTTTTTAATCTTTCGATTTTGAAGTCCAGCAGGATGTCCTAACTTTTGCCTAAGTCACTTGTTTTCAAGTCTTAACTTAGCGGGCTTTCTTCTTTTTTCTTTTGATTCCTTTTTTTTCGGAACAAATCGTGTGACACAGGTTTGCCTGACTTGTTTAAAAGAGTTGTGACTGCCTCACTCTTCGGTTGGTGAGGGATAGCCATTGTGATTTGATCCTCGAACAGGACACTCCTTTTGAAATTTGAACGTCCGATCAAATTAGCTGACACCTACCCTGCCCCAGGTTAAGATTGAGGGTTTTTCATTTTCAAAAAGAACTCCTACTACTAGGCGCGACGGGGTTGGCAAGGGATTATCTTCCTTATGTCTCCGGTGTTTGGGGAGTAGAAACAATGCATGTACATCATCAGCAGGGTTTTTGTTCAAAAGCATACAATCGGAAGTTCTTGCGTCTTTCAATTTCGTCATCCTCCCTCGGATCCTGCTTAAGCAAGCATACGATATCGATAAAAAGTATGAGTGAACACTAATGGATTTAGTCAAAACATGCATATTCATTTCATTATCATTATCAATTAAAAACAACAAGTTTTACATATGAGTTTGCACTTTTAACAGGAAAGAAACTACAAATGCAAAGAAATGACATGATATAATGATTGCCAGCTCCGGAGAACTGGGCTTTCCAAGCTGGATTTGCTACTGAGCTAGCCATCTTCAGAATTGCTCGTCGAAGTCAGTCTGATAACCATCTGCACAACTGCTCTCGATGCCTTGTTTCATAACATGGATTGATGAACCCACCTGACTGGATGAAGGAGAATCGTTGATCTGTATACCCTGAGGCGTGAATGAGAACACATTGGAGTCAAGAAGTGTCTAAATCTTGCTCTCGAGCACTTTACAGTCTTTAGTTAAATGCCCCTGTGCCCCCACATGGTAGTCACAATGGGTGTTGACGTCAAAACCTGGTGGGTACGGAAAAGGCACTGGGTTTAATTCCTTCGGTACTATCAATCCACCTTTGATCAAATCTGGAGGTATCTGACTGTACGACAATGAGGTCATTTTTCTACAAAACATCACCAAATGTTGCTTTGGACAACTATCCCCTCTGTACTTTTCAAACTTCGGTGTCTTAAACTTTGGGAGGCAACACAAGGCCAGGTACCAAACACGTGCTCGAAGCATTCAGATCAAGAGTATCACGCCTCTCCAGAGCTTTAAGCTTCTCGCCTAATACACGGTATCTTTCCATAAACTCAACAGATCATGGGCCCTTAGGCTTCGTCTTTGAAACCACCCCTTGGAAATCTGGCACAGAAAAGGCAAAACTCTGATAGTCTGTAGCGTCAGGAGAAGAAGGATGTCCGCCTCAGATAATGGGACGTTCTTGCATAACAGGATCCTCAACAGGAATTCCCACAGGCTGAGCTCGAGCAACCTTGTTCACCAGAGGGGGAATGACATTCTCAGTTCTCTGAATATCAACATCTCTCCTTGTCATGGCGGCCATAGCTTCCATAAGTTGATCCAACTGACCTTTCATCAACTCAACATCGGCCCTAGTCACGAACTGATTCTGTTCTCCCGATTTCATGACTGATTCTTCCAAAAGCTGATTCTAGTCTAATACGAAAGTTGAGAAATCAGCTGTAGGTCAGGAAAAGGATGGATGGGCTCACTGTTCTGCGCCTAGAGAAAGATATGCAAAATGATGCACAAATGCAAATGCAATGTTATGGATGAAATAAGACATGGGATCAAAGCTTCCATATATTCTGAATAAGTGGTGTGCTGATGACTGAATAAGCTCATAGGTCTGCTCTGAAGAGAATACCAGAATATCCGAATAATCAGAATACCAAAATGCTAGAATATCGGCATAATCAGAATACCTGCCTAATCAGAATACCGAGATAGTTAGAGTGCCGGAATAATCAGAATACCAGAATATCTGAATAATCATAATACCATAATACCAGGCTGATAAGTCCACACTGATAAGAAAACCAGAATACCAGGTAGTTTGGAGGTTTCGGTTACCTGCAAACCTGTAAACACCTGCCCATTCTCACATATGGGTACTAAAAATGAAGGATCCTCAGTTTCTGGCACTGAGGTCGAGAAGCAATAATACATTCATCCTTCTGGGTACAGTATTATCGCCAATCGAGTAGTGCCTCCACTGATTCCCCCTCAAAAAAGGTCATCTTATGGCAAGTTCTCAGCTTCGGGTCCTCGAATCGAGAAGCGTAATGGGTTTGCCATTTCTGGTCTGCCATTATCGCCCCTCAGGAGGAGTGCCTCAACTGAGTCCTCGGGAATGGTCACCAGAGTCGACAGTTCATCAATGGGATATCCAATGGCCTGCATCAACATGCAATATCGGATATCTCCTAGAAGAACCTCGTCTGGCTGTGGGTCTCGTGAACACTACACGTGGTCACCACCACGCAAGCGACACGACTGTCCACTCTAAATCCTGTGTGTATACTCAAGCCTGGGTAGTGGGCTTATCTCTCTGAACACCCTGCCCACCAAACAGAAAAATCCAGCACAGTCCAGCATATAATATATGGCAACAGTGAAATGAAAAGCAAGTAAATGTAATAAAACAGTAAACATGCAACAATGCCATAAATAAAGAGAGTAAATTAAACAAATAAACACCCTAAAATCGAAAACAAAGAGGCGCTAGGATTGACTCGCTTAGGGAACCAGGATCCCCAGCAGAGTCGCCAGTTGTCACATCTGCAAAAATCAACCGGCGGAAAAGAACAGAAGAGTCGCCACCGAACGTTATTTATCCCGACGCAGGGAAAGGAAACGATCAAAGAAAACCTCAACAAAGGGAAAGGAATGGTCATCGCAACCATCGCCTGGGTTTGGGATTCGGTTACGCAAGAGGAAGGCATTAGCACCCCCTCGCGCTCATCGTACTCGATGGGATCCACGCTTGTTTGTTATCAATCAAAGGGTGTAGGTTATCTGAAGCTCAACTGCTAAACGGAAACAGAACGGAATGGGAGAAAAGGGAAGAAAAGAAAAAGAGGACTCACAAGGATCGTCGCAATCCTATGCCTACGTATCTTCATGGACGAACGAAGAATCAGAGTCAACGTAGTTCGACGGACTACGGTTTTGGGGGAAGTTTGCTCGCCAAGACATCGTTGTCTTGTGCCTACGAATCCTCAATCGGACGAGAGAGAGGAAGCCATATCAGTCGTAGTTTGACCTAACGAGGTAGGTTTTGTTTTTTTTTGGTGAAAGAGTCTCGATTGCACTCGGGCAAGAGAAAAGTTTGATTGATTGATTGGTTAACATCTCAATCATACGAGAGCGAGAGAAAAAGGGAAGTTAGTTGTTAGTGTGCTCGCCGAGATATCGCATCTCGTGCCTACGTATCCTTAATCTAAAAAAAAGGAATCAAAGTATCTGTATTTCACGCTACTACAGGTGAACGGGAAAAAGTCTCGATCGCATGGGTGCGAGAGAAAGGTGAGACTCACGGAAAGCTAAAGGGAAACTCAGTCCTACGAGCCAGCATGCAATGATGGTCCTAAGGTCAGGATCAAGAGGAGAGTCTACTTAATGTTGTCATGCATGGATTGTTATCCTAATGTCTCTCCTACCTCCAACTCAATCAAAAATTAAGTGGAGCTAGGAATCCTACGGGATTATGTCATCAGACAAGTAAACACATAATAAATCAATCACAAAATGAACTAAAAGCAACGAAAGAGTAAGCAACGTCAGTAAACAATAATGTCACATAATCAAAATAAGAAAAGGGGGAACTTTAGCCAAGGGGTCATATCAACCGAGGCAAACAAGCTAGCTATGGGAAATAAGGGTACTCATCCAATGGTATCGAGAACCATGGAGAGCAGAGTAAGGAAGGGGAAGATGTGAATCAGATCACATAAGCATCAGCATTGGTCAATGCGTGCTATAAACAAGGCGTGGGGGTTTGATTGCTAAACCCTTCTTCCACTTGACGAACTTGATAACAAGAGTGAGTTATGTTCAAAGCATCAACATGAAATGCGAGCTAAGAATGACCTGGGACTAGAAATGGCGGGAGTCAATTGCGGACTCTCATTCCGCCTAATGCCTTCTTTGAGAACTTTTTTGGGAAATGGGGATTGGATGCCTCATAGAGGTCTTTTAGCACAAAATGCAAACAAACACAAACATGGCCTCCTTTGAGGACTTTAAAACAGTAAACAGAATTGCCCACCTAAAGTAGGGACTCCTAGTCATGCATCTCTATTCCTACTTCTCATGGCATCGAAAGCGGGAAAGTGCGAGGAATATTAAAAGGGATGCGGGATAATACCAAATGGATAACAATCCGTAGCAACGCAAGCAAAACAAGAAACCTGGAGAGCAAGCTATCATCAGGCAACCAAAAGCGAGTCCAAATCCGGTACAAGCATAAGCGTCAAAACGTTGTCGGTGTGAAAATAAATCACAACCGACGTGGGGTGTATGTATCAAACACAACCATAGAAGTAACGTGCAAGAAAATGCAATCCAGAAGAAACACAACAAATGCATATATACGTCTCAAGAATGGAAGAAAAAGAGAAATCGTATCGGAAGTGAAGCGGTATCCCACAAATAAAGTGGAATACCAAACGGATAACCAACCAATGATTAATGATCGAAAGCTCTCCTGAAATACCTTGCATAATTTAACAAACAAGTTAGTAATAACAAGGAAATGTAACCAAAGTTACACCTCAAATCACGACTCAAATTAACATTGAAACATTAAAATTCAAGAAAAATTAATTAATATCCTCAGAAACACTCCTGAATTTATTTAGAATTTTTCTCAAAAGGGAGCTATTTTTAATATTGAGTTTTGGAACGTGTAAGTTTGAAAAGCAAATAAAATTCACAAAGCAAAGCAGGGTGCAGTTAGTAATTACTCTCAGTTCAAAGATCAATGGGCCGCAGAAGAGGGGGGTGCGAATAGTAGCAAGAAATTGGCCCAGGAATTCTATGGCGTGAGGGCGCACGATGGACTAGCAGTTAATCTGAGCCATTTGATCAATCTTTGGGAAAACATCAATGGACTTGATGTCGGGGTACACGGTATTAACCCTAGGGACACACACATGGATCCATGGAGGAAATGAGCCAGACGGTGATAAGTGTCCACCGTGGTGACACATGTCACCGCCGGAACCGTCATCCAATACCAACCTTAGCTTTATCTCCAAATAAATAAAGGCAACGGTGGAGAAAACAAAATCCTCATTCACGAATGAATCTCTTCCTATACATCTCTCTCTGCAATTAAATCATCACCTGAACCGAATAGCCGCTAGAGAAGGCGGTGGTGCACGATGGCCACCGCCGTCCCTCTCTGTCCAACCACCCCCAAATCAAAAGTAATGCACATAAACCCTAACTAAAATCATGTCATCGTCACGAATCCGGCATCAATTTTCCCAAACACTCAACCAAAAGACAGGATCGAAACATAGAAATCAAACGAAATCAAAGAGACCTAAACCACAACGGACTCTAAGTCCAAAGTCGGAGCTACCAAGATTGAAGGCGAATGCGTACCTTGATAATGACGTCGACAACGATACTGTTCGTACTCCATTTCTTCCTTTTCTTTCCTCTTCTTCTACAGGGATACTTCCTTCTCCTTCCCCGCGTCTTAATTCTTGTGCGTGATGCTTTATCTCAAGGATTGTGATTGCTTCGTGTTGTTGAATTAATGTTGTGACGTTGTTATTCTGTGATTTTGTGCAAGCTATGGAGAGCAGAATCGATGAGGATTTCTGGTGCGATGGCTCTATGAAATCGGCTTCGTCGGCAGCTTCTCAGGTATCTCTTCACACTTCTCTTCCTTGCGTCCCCTCTATCATTCTGCTCAATCTTCTTCCTCACTTTCTGTTCTACTTTCCTTTGGGCCTGCGTTATCGCGGAGGTTGTTGTGACGTCGCTATTAATTTGTTGCAAGTTAAAGATTGACGAGGGAATTGCAGTGGAATTGAAGCAGGGCTTGGTGAAGGGTGAATTGAAGGATTGATGGTGGTTCGTGATTTCTCAGAAGCTCAATAATGTGGAGTCTTCTGTTGAGAGTTTTTTTGTGTAATGTTTTACTGGTATGAGAAAAAAAATGGTTAGAGGTTCTGTTATCTGTTAGGAATTGGAATTGGTGAATCGTTAGGATAAGTTGGAGGAGGGAAAGTTGGTTAGAAAATTTGCCGTGAAGAGTTTCGGAAAAAGAATACTGAAGTGTTGAAGGTTGATTGTAGTGGACTGAAGGTGAAGATTGGTGTGTGAATCAAGAAAGGGAAAGCTTGAGGATAGTCTGAAAATTCTGTTGAAATAAGTTAGAGGAGAGAAAGCTATTATGCATTGCCTCTATGAATTGTTGTTGTTAGAACTCTTTTTCTGAATTTTCTGCTCTCTTTAGGTTGTGAGGAAAGCTCTGTTAGGATAGATTGTTAGAAAAAGTTCCTCTGTTCTGGAGTTGTTATGGTGACAGTTGGTTTTTGTAACTGTTATTGAAACCGTTAGAAGCTGCTGAAATTCTATTATGTATATCTTTTTCTGTTATATCTGTAACTGTTATGTATATTTCTGCTGTGAATGAATTGCCATGAAATTTTCTGTTATGTCTAAGCTGCTGTTATAATTAGAGCCGTCAAAATGGGCCGAAACCCATGGGCCGGCCCGGCGGGCCCGAAAAAAGTTAGGGCTTGGGCCTTATTTTTGGAGCCCATATTATTCCGGGCCTTTTTTAGCCCGGCCCGAAAAAGCCCTAAAAAAATGGGCTAGCCCGCATGGGCTATGGGTAGCCCGCCAGCCCGACAACTTTTTTTAAAAGAATTAATTTAATTATTTGGCCCATAATATAAATTAATAAATATATATAATTGGACCTAAAAAATAAATTTGGCCCAAGAAACATTTGGATACAATTGTTAAGAGTGATGAATCTGATTCTATTACATTAAAGTAAAATGATTATTCATTAGGATTTATTAGTGATGAATCTGTACATTAATTTCTATTACATTATATTACATTACAGTATTCTAAAATGAATATATTACATTAAGATCATTAAAATGAGTATTAATTTCTATAACATTATATATTAAAATGAGTATTAATTTCTATTACATTATATATTACTTAAAAAATGAATTTTAAAATTTTTTTTTTAAAATGGGCCCGTTTAGGGCTGGGTAGCCCGCAGCCCAGACAGGGCTGGGCCTGGGTAGTAAAAAAGGAGCCCGTATTCAAAATGGGCTTTTTGAGCCAGGCCCGGAAAAGCCCGAGGCCCGCCAGGGCCGGCCCGTTTAGGGGCGGGTAGCCCGTTTTGACAGCTCTAGTTATAATTCCCTCTCATTGCTATGTAAATGAGTTTCTGGTGTGAAAATCTTTTTTATTAGCTGCTATGAATTTATCTTTCTGCACATTATATAGGTAATTTAAAGAAACACTGAGTATCTAGCAGCAGAGCCAAGCATAATATTCTCCATTTCAAACGGTTTCCTGCCCAAATCCAATTGTTTCTCTAAGTGCACAATCACTAGCTGGGAGAATTGAATTTGATGGACCGCTCCACTCAAGATGTTGTGCGAAAGGTTTATTCACAAGTAAGGGAATTCTCCCATCAAGATGATTCACAGAAAGATCAAGTGAATTCAAATTACCAAATTCACACATCTGAATATGTCTTGCAAATTGAACTCCCTAAGTTTACTAAATTTGTAAGTGACACTACTGAGTCCATTGTCGAACATATTGCTCGATACCAATCAAAAGCTAGTGATCTGGCTAATCAAGAAAATTTTAAGATGACCTACTTCCCTAATTCTTTGACCAAGAATGCTTTCACATGGTTCATTAAACTCCATCTAAAAATCCATACATAATTGGAATCAACAAGAAAGAGTGTTCCACAAGCAGTTTTATATGGGTCAGAAAAAATTAGCTTGAAAGAGTTAGTTAGTGTGAAGTGAAAATCGTCTGAACCAATAAATGATCATCTCAATATATTCATATTAATGAAGTCAAGGTGCTTTACTCAAGTGCCTAAACACGAGATAGTCGAAATGGCTGCAGGTGGTTTAGAATATTCCACTAGGAAGAAGTTAGATACCTGATACCTAAGTGATATAGCCCAATTAGCAGAGAGGGATAGACAAGTCGAACACCTGAAGAAAGAGAAGACAAGATTAGAAAATGCTAGAATAAATCGACACCTGTAACACCTCAAAATTTTCCCTCCTATTTATACTAACTTTTACTGGCTTTTGTTTCGCATTCATCTGCATATTCACTAGGTCATAACTCATATTCATTCCATTTACATTGGGCTCCTAAGGCGTGGGATCAAGGTATCATGTGCAAGCTCAGAATTCTCTTTTGTTGTAAGACTCTCATCTTCATTCAGGGTTGAATTCTCATCAAGTTTATCTTCTTCAAGTTTCACAAGAGTATCAGTGGTGATCAGGGTTTCACGGTGGAAACATTTTAGGTATTCATGGAAGAGATCAAGTGGCGGACTCATACTGTGGTTAGGATATTGTTGTTCTCTCTATTGCTTATTGTTTGTTGCCTGAAATACGGGTTTATGTGAATTTGAAAATGGAACTGAAGGTCCATCAAGAAGGTGAATTTGATTTGAATTTGAAATTTGGTTTGAGGACATTCAAAAGAATCAACATTCTTAAGGAGCACGTTAGGATTGTTCATGTGGATTACCTGGAATTCAAGATACAAGCCCATTCTTTCTAACCAATTAACCATTGCCCCTTTCAATATCCATTTAACCCATTTTTCCCAATTAATTTCAACATCCATTCTTTCAAATTTAAGTCCATTTCATATCCATTGAAATTCCAAGTCCATTAAATCACTTTTTGTTCACATTTTAGATTCGAAAAAAACCCATCCAAATCCATTTTCAAAATCACAATCCAAATAGCATTCAATATCCATTTCATATCCAATTTTATTTAACCCATTTCCAATTATTAATAAAAAAGGTCTACATCCACATCAAAATCCAAATTCCAAATAGAATTCAAATTAAACCCCATTTCCATTTGTGGCAAATGTATTGACCAATGAAGACCAACATTAAGACCATTTTGGTTTAGGATTTGTTCAACCATATTGGTTATGTTATTTTGCCCCCCAAATTGTTTTGTTGGACTCCCTAACTACTTGATATGCATCTTCATTCTTGTTCACCAACACCACATCTCTAACTACGCTAGGTATAGTTTATTCGACTGGCTAGGAAACAACTTGCTATTGCACTTGGTTATTAGGAACTAGTTGAATGGATGCTTGAGGAGCACCAAAGAAGTCAAAATTTTGACCCATTTGATGTACTAATTTTTGGTAATTATGATTGGTAATTTGGATCAAAGGATTCAACACCGTACCAATTTTTTTGGGTAAGCATGTTAACCATGTCATGGTTACTGTCATCCATTTGTTGTCTTACAGCCAAGAGAGAATTATTATTTAAAGATGGCATAACCTGAGGGATGCATCCTAATCCTCCCTGGGATTGACCCATTTGAACATGGTTGTTTATAGCAGATCCTGAAGCCATGTATGGATTTAAAGGAAAACCATGGCATTATCTACATACATCAACGCGTTAGTCTGTAGGCTTGCCATAATTGTAGTTGGCATGCCATATGGATACTCCCTACCACCAGGGGAAGTATAAAACTTAGAAGGAATAGAGGCATAGTACCTCCTATAGTGGTTTGTGTAACCACAGGATTAACATAAAAACTAGTTGGTAGTGATAGTGGTATCACCATTTCTGGTGTCGTAGTTGAAACTAACGTGTGATTCACGACATGAGCAATTACTCCAATAATTATTGAAGTATTTGCACCACCAACCGTCATTCTGATTGGTTGTTCTTCTGCATTTGGAGCGTTGTTATGGGGAAGAGGAACTCCTTGAGGGGATGAATTCCCTGACGGTCTAGATATACTAACAAATTTTCCACTTCTCAGATGCATAAACACTCAATAATTGACAACATTTAGATGTGTGAAGAACAAAAACAAACATAAAACCACATACACTCTCTACAAAAAATTTAATTTTCACACAAATGAGTCCCACTGGGTGTGCCAATTTATTACTGGTATTTTTAGTAAACAATCACGAGTTTTAATTCACTTGCAGGATCAAACTCAAAAAATCCTAAAGGAAAGTTTGTGTTAAATGTTTGAGAAAATTTATTATTGCTTAAAAGGTTTTTTAACGTAAAGATTCAGAAAAGTAAATGAAGAAGTGCTTAAATGGACAAAGCAAATAAAAAAACAAATAATAATAAAGAAATTGGATAAAATGCTTGAATAAAGAGTGAAACACAAGTTCATACATTTGCCACAAATTATTTATCTCTGTGACTCAGATGTGTGAATTTTAAAGAAAACAAAATGAATTGAAAACCCTCATTATGTATTCAAAATGTGCTTGTATACTACTGCATTATCAAGTGCCGACAACGGCTGATTTCTAAACACTTGACACATGTATTATTGCATGTTCCTTCATGCATCTTTTGATTCGTTTCCACATGGCTTTGGTGCTTGAATCACTTCGAAGTGATATTGCTTTGGAAAACATCTTTAAGTCTACTCCATCCATGGACTCCAAAATATGGCAAGTAAAAAACACCTGTCTTTCGAAAACACTCGTCTATCGAATGGGTCGACTGGTCGAGATTTAACGTTGGAAACATGATTGGTTGTCTACACTGACCATTTTTACATGTCTACTATCACACATTCATATAAATTACTAAGCTAAAAATCTCAAGCTAACAAAGTGATAAATGTCTTAATCACTCACCACTCTACAAAAAAACACATTTTACCTCAGGCGCAAAGGAGATTTGACCTCGGTTACACAAGCGAGGTAACTATGTGTGTCATGAAAATTTTCCATTTTCCCCATTAACTTCTGATTAATTAAGAGGATAGTTGAAATGGTCATTGGTTCGATTCCCAACAACAACATTTTTATATCTTCAAAGCTATCGCCATACACCTCTCGATTTATGTCAAAAACCGAGGGGGAAATGATATATTTCTTTTAAAATACAAATTACATTATTTACATAGAATATTAAATTACATTGCTTACAAATATCTATTTTTTATTAAAATAAAAAATTTCTTATGTTACATTGTTTTGGTTTCAATCTACAAGTACACATTTTTTACAAATCTGATTCATCACCGTCGTTGTTATTCTTGAAGAAGAACAAATCTAGATTTTTTTGCATACCCATTACTTTTCAAGTTGAATGGTTTTGCACTCATTCAATTTATGATATAAAATAATAAAAAATGTTAGATACATAACGTAAAATTTCAGTTAAAAGATAAGATATTATGTAAGAACACCAACCTTGGAACACATTTTTTTATCACTTGCATTTCATCCCATATATATGTTCCAAGTTTATTTAAATTTCACTCTTTTCATGGCAAATTCTTTCATTATCAATGTTTGAGTTTTACAAGATAGTGTCCAAGATATATAGTGGTGGTGTTTGCGTTCTTATTGGTTGTAGAGGATTTTTTGTGGATTGATGTGTTGGTAATATCTTGAGCGTTGTTGCTTTATAAATGTAGGGCATTGATTCGTTGTAGGTTAATTGAGTAACTATACCCCTTGGTTCTTTAATAAAACCAAAGGAAAATATTATTTATGTTTAATTAAAAATTAAAATAAAATAGAGATTTTCCCTTCGATTTTATAAAAGAACATGTATTGTTTACTTTTTTAATTTTTTACCATTCACCACTTTTTTTGTGTGTCACAATATTCAAAAGAAATTTTTCAAGATCTTGTATTGTGAAACAACAACATTGCTTGTAATTTACAATATGCTTAGGAATAAATTTTTCAATATTGTCAACCGAAAAAAACAATAAATTATGGAGTGTTTTCTTTGATTGAGAACATAGAAAGATTATTCCAAAATATAACAATGACCTTGCAAGAGGTGGAAACAACAACAACAACAACATAATGTGAGATAGATTGTAAGAGCAGAAACAATATTTTGTTCAAGGTTGGTGTTAGAAGAACAACATACAACACAGAACCTTGAAGATTTTTTCTGTCTTGCACTCCATCTCAAAGTAATGGCGTACGAGTTTGGAGTGGCTATAGATGACTTAGGTTTAAGGTTAAACTTTATGAGCGAGTACTTTTATAGTAAAATTTGATTATCTAATCCATCGGTTGTTAAATAAACCTAAAGAATAGATAATTTAATTTACAAATAAAAAATAAAATAAAAAGAAAGACATCACTTTTAAAGAAACGAAAACTTAAACTGCATTTGTTGAAATTTAAAGCATTTCCTGAATTAATTTTCATCTCGATTATATTAAAAAATCGAGGGAATAGATGATATTTATTATAACAAAATTATAATAAAACATAGCGCGTCCTAAAATTATACTTCGATTTTTTTGTTGGGTGCGCTAAAAAATTTTGTTATGAAATATATTATTTGTAGTGTGCACACTTAGGAATTATTTAAATAAGTTTATATAAATTATTTTAATAAGTATAAATATAAAATAAATTTCAATTATTTTTATATATACTATATGTTATTCTAAAGAACTTTATAAAAAATAATCAAACAAAACTTATAATAAATATTATTAGCTGTTTAGATAATGTCTCCCCACCAATATCACAAAATTTATGTAAAAATAAGTTCAAATAATTCAATTCTAACAAACATTAATCTCAACCATTCTTATAGCTTGGAAATAGCCATCATCCTTAACACCTCTCCAAAAAATTAATTTATAAAAGTACTATTTGGGCACAAATTTTTTATGATACCGTATGTAGAGACATCTTAGAAAATAATAATAGATGTGTCCACAATAAAATAAATAAGAGATAAATTTATTAAAAGAAAATTGATTTTGTGGCTAAATATATTTTTTCTTAATTTATGACATATTTTCATTACTGTCAACTTAATAAAATCTTAATTAATATTATTTTTGAAAATAAGTTGGTAATAGTTGTCCTTACATCAGAGATGTTCAGTCCATCATTGACGACCAACAAATAATTTAAGAAAAACTTAGAATATTGAAACCTAATTTATACCTTTTTTTTAAAGAAACACTAATTTAGATTATGTTACTTAAACAGTTGTAAAAATGTGAAAAGCTCTTAACTTAAAGCTAAAGTTGATGATCAAGTGTTGACAAAATTTTGGAGGATTTCCAAGAATGAATCTGCAGATAACGTCATCCTAACATTTAATATATTGCGTATTCAAAAACTGTCGAAAAAGTTAAAAAGTAAGGAAGGAGAAAATGCCTCACTGATGGCGAACAACCTAGTACTACTTTATTCTATTCTATGGTGGCTCTTTTTATTGAGATCTAACTTTAAATATTTCAGTAGGACTAGGTATTAGATTCCCATCATTGAGGCTTGAAAGCTGCATTATATTTGTCTATTTTATGAATGGTAAAGTTTATGTGTGTTGAAATATTTAATAATGCATTATTAAAGAGGTATTAGATATAGCACAAATGAAAGCAACAGAGCATAGAACATTATCTGATAGGGTGTGGGTTCGAATTAGTCTCTTATTTCTTAATTTTTAATTTTTAGTGTATAAGCTTTGTCATCCAAAGTCTTTATTTATTTATTTAGTATATCTTATCACTTATGGGAAGGTTCAACAACACTAAGATTAGGATGTTTTTAAAATCTAACAATAATATTAATCATACTAGAAATATTGATGGATAGCATTAAGAATAATCACAATCAAGTTAAATAGTTTTAAACAAAAACTAATATGTGAAATAGGATAAACAAATCTACAACAAATAAAAAGGAAGATAAAAGATGAATATATAATAATTTGTTTACTTAATTCAATAAAATCGATTAATTCTTAAGAGAGAGGAACTTTCTTATTCACTAAAATTGTTACAAAAAATTACAAATGAGTTAAACAAATAGTCTCTAAAATTCTCCATAACCAATCATATTTTCTACTCAAATGTTTTTCAAGATCTCTAACACTTTATATATGAATCATACAAATCTAAGGTGTTTGGAAGTGTTTCTCAATACCTTTAAATACCGCTAAGAATTTGCCAAATTTCAAAAACTCCAAAGAATTTCTAACACTGTCTCTCTAATTAGGATTATCAGTTTTTTCATTTGTCTTTCTCTCTTACTGACGAAAAGTGACAAAGAATCATATTTACTAAATTAACACCCGCGCGGGGTTGGAGATAAATTATTTAAGTAATATTAAATAAAATAGATTTTGATATTATTAATTATAAATGTTTAGTAATTTAGACAATAAGATTAGGAGAGCTAAAAAAGTAAATTGTAAAATTTTAAGTAAAAATATAAAATAAGTCTGAAAAATTCCACAAGATTCCAATTTTATTGTGATTTAATATAAATGTTAGATTTGAAATAAGTAATATATGTAAATATGTTCAATCATAAAAATATGAAATACATTAGATAAGTAAAAATGTTGAATCATGAAATTGTAAAATAAGTTTTAAAAAATTCTGATCAATTTATTTATTATTTCATGTCATTTTTTTTTTGTCTTTGTCATCCAAGATAGTCATCTCTAAAAGTTTATGTCGTTCTAGTAATTTAAAAGTTTATGTGTGAATATATCACATTTGTATTTAAATTATTTAATAAGTATTTGTCATATGTATTATTTTTTATTTTTCATTTTTCTGATTTTTTTATTAATCTTGTTTATGTAAATCTTATGTACACACAATTAAAAAGTCATAAAATTCTTTGGTAAAACTTTATTAGTTATGAGAATATTTATGAACAAAAATAAGTGCATGAGAAAATTACAGGAGTAGTTAGTGTTCAAAACAGAAAATAGAAAATTTTAACTCATCTTAAAAATAAATTTTTATATAGGATTCAAATTGTATATTTTTAATTAACATTAAAAAAATTAGATATATTTTTATATTTATTGTTAAGCACCTAATAGTTCATTTTTAAGGGTGTTTAAGTAGTGAATAAGCCATTTTTTAAGAATAAATTTTTTTCTAAGATAGAGACTAAATTAGCTTTCATTTTTTTATAGTGTTATTTAAAAATTGAATAAAATTTTATATAATAATGTTTAAAGGTCATATACATGAAATTAATGTAACCTATTAATTTAAGAATAAGTAGAAATATACTCATAAGTAAAGGAAAAAAATTATGGAGATAGAAAGATATTTGTAGTTACTTTTTTTTCATAAAAAGTTGTGTACTCATAAGATGATGTGGACTAATTAATAGATTTAATTGATGATGTGTCACAATATTGTTTAGTGCATTAGATTTAATATATTATAATAGATAATAGATAGATAGTTAGATAGATAATATTCAAAAAATTCTAGTGGCCCATTTAAATCCAAAACATGACTCATTATCAAACTAATCAACCAATTGAATTGACTCGGCCCGGGAATCTTTGACCTCCACCATGCAATGACCCTTTTCCAATAGGAAAGCACCTCAAGAAACTTTCATTGTTTGTTGCCATTGCGGACCGTCGAAGCTTTGTTGTCACTTTTTAAACTATGGAGACACTGCTACAAAATACACCTTCGATAACATAATAGTACTACGATTATGCTTTTCACCGTTGTAATATCGCAAATTGGATGTGCCTGATATATATTTTATTTTTTTAAAAGTTATTTAATCACGTTGAGATAAACAACCATGGTGATAAAGTAAGTGTCAAAAGTTTCGAATCTTAGCAACTATATTTTTTCCATTTTTCCTATTACAAAAAGTGTGTCACTTAAGTTCATAAATAACTAAAAAAAATTAAAAATGATTTAACCACGGTTTTACTATTCAACTGTTGTAATAAAATCTACATTTCACTGCAGTTAGATATAACAAGTGTGATGAAAAGTGATATTTTTTATATATAAGCGAAAGTATATGTCGTTCAGTATAACAGACGTTTCTCTCAAAAGAAAACCCTAACATATTTCACTCTTATCTCTCATAACATAACCCTAACATCCATGTCACTCTTTAAACATACTTCAACCTTCAGATTCGTCTTCACCAATCGCTACCTTGAGGTTCGTTCATTAAACTTATGCTTCAATTTCGTTTACGTTTCTTGTTAAAAATGGGTTCCCATTTTTTCATTTGGTGAATGTTCTCATTTTTTCAGATTCGTCTTCACCACCTTAATAAAGTGCATACTTTGGCTATGGTATATATGGTTTGTGTTGCTATGAAAAAAAATACAAGAAGTATGAAGCTATTGTGTAAACTTCATTCACCTTGTACATCTTTTTCATAACATCGTAAACTAGATGAACTTCATAATTTGTTCCAGTTCCACGATTAGTTTCAGAAAATGTGTGTTCTTGAAACATTTTATTATATCTTGTGTTTTTGTATGTTATATGTTGTTGTTGTTGATTAATATTCTCAGAACTTCATATTTGTTGTTGTTGTTGTTGTCTTGCGTTCTTGAATCTTTTTTATTTTATTTTGTTGTATGTTGTTATGGTGTTGATAAATGTTGTTGTATGTTGTTGTTGTTGATTGATGTTTTCAGAACAAGAATAAAACATTGCTAAGTCACAAGAAAGAGGCTTCTTGCGACTTAGCAATGTTTTGTTCTTTGAATTCTTATGCAGGTTGCATAGTAGATGAAGTTGAGTTTATTATATGCTATGTAGATTATTTGTTTCACTAACCTTTCACTGAAAATACATTTCATTTAAATTGACATAGAAACTTATAATCTGAAAATTAAGTTGTATTTGAAAACCAACTTATATCAATCAATGTTTTTCGAATTGCATGTGTCTCGTCATTCATTTCACCTTGTTTAACATATAGAATATGGTTCAATGATCTGATTCATTTATTACATCTATATTTTCTCTTATAGTTTAATTTGATGTTATTCAAATTAAAATAGAATAGAAGGAATCGATGCCATGAAGGACTTAGACTGTTGAACCATACTCTATATGTTAAAGAGCAGGAAATGAATGATGAGATGCATGCAATTTGAAAAACAATGGTTTGTTTAAGTTGGTTTTCAAGAATAGTATAATTTTCAAATTATATACTTCTTCATGAATTTGAATGGTTGTATTTCTCTAGTGAGGTGTATGGAAAAACAAGTAATCTACATATTATATAATAAACTCTAGGAACTTTAAACAATGGTTATATATTTTATCCGTGATGAAATGTTATTTATGCTCCAAATAAATTATTGCTGATGGGTTTCGAACTAAGTACCTAGATGTATATATCACAACGGTTGATATAAGTAATCGTTGTGATAGGTAGCGTGTATCCTACCTTATTATCACGGTCTCGCGATCATGGTGGAATGCACCAGACATACAATCACCCCTTACCTCACAACGGTTGATCAGGCGTTGTGGTATCTGAAGGTGTGAAAAGTACACAAGAGAGGGGTTGAATTGTGTTTCACATTTTCTTATTATTTAGCTTCTGATCAGAGTTTTAGAATCAGAACTGATGTTTAGATTCTGAGTTAATTCAGTTGGCAGCGGATACAGCAGAAGTAAATAAAATAACAACAGAAGACACAAAAGATTTATACTGGTTCCTCTCCTAACTGAGAGTAGTCCATCCCCTTGCCTCACAAGAGCTTTTCATTATAACCACTTCCTGATTACAATCGTATATGCATCTACATAAGACTTTAACAACTGCTCAGATAAACTATTTGAGACTTCCATTGCTTAGAGCACATGTCTAAGACTTACCCTTTGCTCACACCGTCAGACTGAGTTTCCTGCTCATTTACCTTCTGGCTGAGACTTTCCTTTGCTTAGAGCACATGTCTAAAACTTTCCTTTGCTCACACCATCAGATTAAGCTGCATGGTCATCTGTCATTTGGATGAGACTTACCTTTGCTTAGAGCACATGTCTAAAACTTTACTTTTGCTCAATCAGACTAGCTGAATAAGACTTTCACAACTCAAGAACTTAAGCAATGAGACTTACGTGGCTTAAGCATCTTGGCTCAAGACTTGTTGCTTGAATCCCAATGAGAAGAGACTTTTTGCTCTAGCACATAGCCGGAGACTTAATCTAAACTACTGAAGGCTCAACAGAATAGAGAACAAGGTGTACATGATGCAAGCATCAGAGGTTCGAGAGATCATCATAATAGAGACCTAAAGCACTTAAGATTTCTAAATATATACAGGGGTAAGAAATCTTAAGGCTTTTACAATTACAACCTATAACAGAAAATCTGCCTATTACATAAAGTTGATAATTGCTTGATCTTGCTACTCTTTCAACAGAAGAATCCTTGTTAAAAATTTAGGCTTGAATCTTCAGCCATATATATAGCCTTTCCAGAAACTAGCCGTTGAGAAGGTTACTTGATCAAGTGTCTTTGCTTCTGCTCCAAAGTACAAGAGACGTTGAAGATGGATGCACAGTAGATTTCTGAATCCATTCTGTAACACGTTAACCTTTGATTCTTCAAGAGGTTATGTACTAATAGAGTCGTTGGGAGTAGACATCCATAGAACGTACCCGCTTTTCTTGAGCCTTGCAATACTGTAGACTCGAGATGACAGGCTGATAAGACAATACAACATGCTTTTAGTGGTACAGATAGTCTACAACTTTATCACCAACTCTAAATGGTAATAGAAGCTGATATACAATTACTAAGTGTAGAAACTCTTCTGAATGTTGAGGCCTTCAGTTCAGAGTCTGTGTCAAGCCACACTAGAAATTGTTCTTCAGACTCTGCCACCAGAAGCTAGCAATGAAGCAACTCCAAGTGTATCTTAGATAAACAGATTCTGATTATTTATGTACAAGAACAAGAACCTACATAAATAAAACACACATCAAATAAACCATTGTTCTTTTAATACTTTTGTTATCATCAAAACTAAAAGAGAAAATATCAAGAACAAATCTTGTTGTAACAGTATCCCTTTTCCAACCGTTGTGGTATGACATTTCCGTAGTAGTGAGGTCGACCTTCGCTATTTCTAAGAACCATCGATGTCGGTCCACCTAACATAAGATCCATCGAACCACCGTCGAACATTTGGCCAACTCCGCTGCCCCATGACTCTGAAAACACCAACCTCCGCAATTGAATTTCTTGTTGACTTTATTTATCGCCGCCTCTACAGTTTTGCATCACAGCTGATTACTCGTGTCAATTTCTTCAATCCCTAAAAACTTATTTTCTTTTTCTCTCATCCCTTGAAGTTTTAAGACATACTTATGTAACTTGTCTAATTAAACTTTATAACATATTATTAGGAAGATCTTAAGTCTAACTTTGACTAGACATAAAGGAAAACAATTTATATAGAGTTACAATTTTCACCTTACAAGTCAATTTTGTATGAATAACTTAAGACAAACTCCAATTCTAACATGACATTAGAGTCTATCGATCGAATCATGAGCCAACAATCGTTAATATACATGCACCAAGCTCAATAATGGTGGACATGAGAAGAGTATTGAAAAAAACATTAAAATTCTAAAATTTGAAAAAAAAAATTTTAATGGATTGACATTTCTCATCTCACAAATCGATTTTGTATGGACGAGTTAAGTCATATATATATATATATATATATATATATATATATATATATATATATATATATATATATATATATATATATATATATATATATGAATTTGAGTTAGGTCTTTTTTTTTTTAACAAAGAGACCCAATTTATTACTCAAAGTGGCAATCTTGGTTAGGCTTGAGCACGCCATTTAAACAAAATCAAATTTTTTCTGGATGGCTTTTTTTCCCAACATATGGGCTTCACCATTATGAGCTCTTGGGATATGGTTAATGGTCCAGTACTTGAAGCTCTTTAGGATTTCCCAGATCTTCATCAATTGAACTCCCTTGTGCATCATATCCTCTTCCGTTGTTTCCTTACATGGCATTTTATTCCCCCCTCCCCTCTCTCTCGACATGTTAGCCGCAACCTCATTATTTCCTCGATTCACCTTCCGTTTTGCCTTTTGAAACCTTTTCCCTCCCGATTTGCAATGATACTTCCCTTTATTGATACTTTCCACAAGAGTTTTGTAATCCGATTTGATGGTGATCTAGATCTTTTCATCTTTATATGATACATATTGCGTTAAAGATAGCTTAGCTCTCCACTACTAGATGATTCATGAATCCTTTTTGGCTCTATGTCGTCGTACCTAGAGTCTCTCCTTTGCTGTTATTAAACCACGCCCTATTGTTCCACTCGTCGGGGATCCCCAAATTTGTGTCTGTGTTGCTGATTGTGTGGGTTCTACTCCAAGTAATCTCTTCCATAAAATTGTTATTACTCTTCAACTTACACTTTTTGATCGGCCCATTATCTTTGTTGATTTCCCTAGATTCATGTATCTCTGCAACACTCAATGTCTTCGAAGGCTCCTCATTCCGAAAGCAAATTAATTTAGCTCCGAAGTTCATCCCGAAATCACCATTCGTAAGGGACTTTTCACCTTCCTTCATGTTTTGATACTTACTATTTTTTGTGTTGTTTTTCGAAACATTTTGTTGCTGATCATCTCGAATATGATATTTTAGGTTCCCCATGTTGCATTTATTAATTCCCTTAACGGTAATCTCACCCCTTTCTCTTTTTCAAACTCTCTACAAATTACTTTATTCATATTATTCACCTACTTCAACATTAGATTCTTAATCTGATTGTACTTTCCTTTTTGACTTTATATTGCTCAAAGTATCAATCTTGTTTGAGCTTGAGCCCACCATTCAAACAAAACAAATATTTTTTCGGATGCCTTTTTTTGCCAACATATGGGTTTCACCATTATGAGTTCTGGGGATATGGTTAATGGTCCAATACTTGAAGTTCCTTATAGCTTTCCAAATCTTCTTCAATTGAACTCCCTTGTGTGCCCTGTCCTCTTCCATTGTTTCCTTCTGCGGCACATTGTTCCCCTCTCCCTACATGTTAGCTTTAACTCCATTATTTCCTTGATTCACCTTCTGTTTCACCTCATGAATCCCTTTCTCTCATGATTTTCAATGATACTTCCCTTTATGGATGTTTTCCACAATACTTTTGCAATCTGAGTTGATGGTGATCCGGATTGTCTGTATCTTCACAGTGATATTGATTGCGTTGAGGATTGCTTGGCTCTCCACTGCTAGAGGATCTATGAATCATTTATGGCTCAATGTTGTTGTGGCTAGAGTATCTTCTTTTCTATTATGGGACCACACCCCCGTGTTTCACTTGTCTGGGATCCCCATATTTGTGTCTATGTTGTTGATCGTGCGGGTTCCGCTTCAAGTAATCTCTTCCATAAAATCTCTATTACTTTTCAATTTAGGGTTTTTAACTGGCCCGTTCTCTTTGTGATTTCTCAAGATACATGTATCTCTGCAACACTCAGCGTCTTTGAAGGCTCCTCATTCCCAAAGTTATTCGATTGAGCTCCCTAGTTGTTGCTGATTATCTGGGGTATAATATTTTAAGTTTCTCATGTTGCAATTATTAACGCCCCTTAAAGGTAATCTCATCCCCTTTCTTTTTTTCCTACTATCTACCAATAATTTTATTTGTATTGTTTGTCGTCTTTAACTTTTGATTCATAATTTGGTTATCCTTTGGTTTTTAAATTTCTATGTTATTGTATGAGGTCTCCCCTACACATACACATACACACACACACACACACACACACACACACACACACACACACATATTGCCTTAGGAGAGAAGATGTCTGAAGAAAATATTTCCAAAAATTCCTAAGATCTCTTCCTAAGAACTTTGATATGAAGGTAATTGCAATTGAAAAGGCACAAGACCTCAGCAGCATCAAAGTTAATGAACTCATTTGTTCTTTATAAACGTTTGAGATAGCCTTGAATGATAGATCTGAAAAGAAGAACAAAAGCATAGCTTTTGTGTCTGACACTAAAGAGGATGGAGATTAAGGTGGAAATTTTTTTTAGAGGTTATAGCTCTTGTTGGGAGAAAGTTTAACAACTCATTAAAGAAGTTGGATAGAAGATGGAGGACAAATGTCCCAGACAAGGTGTCAGACATTACTCCCCTGAACATATGTAAAGGAATACAATGTTATGAATGAAAAAGGTTTGGACAAATTAAATTTGAATGTCCTACTTTTCTAAAGAAACATAAAAAAGGACTGTCAATCACTTGGTTTGAATCTGATGATGACAGTGAAGGATAAGTAGTTGATAAAGTGATGGCTTTTACTAGAAATATGACTCTTGCAGTGAGTCTAGTGATGAAGAGATGTCAGCAGAAGAACTTGTTGAAACATGTAGAGAGTTGCTCACTAAATGGAAGGAATCTTGCTTGAGAGAAGAGAAACTAAATAATACCATAAATGCTCATCTCCTTGAAAAAGAGAAGTTTGGTTCAACCATTACAGATCTGGAAGAGGAAGTCACATTGTTAAAGTCCAAACTTGACAATATGACAAAATTGGTTTATATGTTGAACAATGGTTCTGATATGCTAGATGAGATCTTGGAGATTGGGGAAAAGAAGGCTACAGGGTTTGACTATAGTTCCATGAACAAAAAGGTCAAATTTCCCACCAAGAAGTTTGTTTCTCCTGCTCAATATGTGTCCCCTCAGAATAAAGGCAACAAGAAATCATCTTGGAGGTGCCACCACCATGGAAGATATGTCCATATAAGACCCTTTTGCTTTAAACAATATGGATATCCTCAGTCTCATAGTTATCCAAGGCACAATAAAAGGAAAACGAAGAAACCTCAAGCAAAGAAAGTGTGGAAACCCAAGAAAATTGTCACTAGTCTTATAGCTCATACATCTCTTAGAGCTCCATCAAGAGAAGATTATTATTTTGATAGTGGATGTTTAAGGCACATGGCTGGTGAAAAGAGCTATCTTGAAGAGTTAAAATCCTACTCTAAAGTTATGTTAACTTTGGTAATTGAGCTAATGGAAGAATAAAAGGTATAGGCAAACTGGTTAGTCCAGGTTTTCCTTGTCTTGATGATGTGTTGTTGGTATAAGGATTAAGCTCTAACTTTATCATTATAAGTAAACCATGTGATTAAGGTCTGAATATTAGATATAACAAGTGTGAATGTTTTGTTTATACCAAAGATCAATAGGTGCTAATGAAGGGTTCAAGATCCAAAGAAAATTGTTATATGTGGAACTCTCAACCCTCATCCAAGGTTAAGAGTATGAAGGAGATCATATCTGAAGATGTTGTCAATGGATTGCCAAAACTCATGATTGAAGAAGACAAAATCTGTGTAGAATGCCAAATTGGGAAGTAAACCAATATGTCATACAAGATGCTTTAACATCTTACTCATGTTTTTGAATTACCACTTATGGACTTTATCAGACTCGTGCAAGAAGTTTCAATTGAAGGGAAGGCTGATGGTTAGGTTGGAGATCCTCCCAACATTGAACAACCAACAGTGGTTCAGAAGAAGAAGCTATAGAAGATTAGTGATTATGGCATAATTCTTCCTAATTCTGGAATTTTCACTATTCAAAATCAAGGTATTGTATTTGATGAAACTGAAATTGGTGTTCCTCGTGGTGTGTTGAATCTCATGTATAAAGTTAATGTCAGGAAACATGTCTTAAACATTGTTCCTCATAATATTCCACATTTTGATGATGTGACCCATGAGAATAATTTTGTGAGTGATGATGATGATGTCCATGAAGATGTTGAGGTTGTTAATAACAATAATAAGAAAAGTTATAAAATTGCTACTAGAAAGAAGGCTCAACTTGTAGCATAAGGCTATGCTGAAGACCATACTTTTATTGCTCATCTTAAACCCAAAAGAATGTTGCTAGGATTGTCTTGTAGCCTTATGTTCACACTTTATCAGATGAATGTGAAAATTGTCTCCCTCAATAGGTACTTACATGTAGATGTCAACAAGGATTTGGAAGACAACATGTAAGACATGTTGGTGACTAAGTTTCCATCTCATAGGAAGGATGGGCAAGTTACCCATGTAAATTTTGAACTTGATGATGTGGTGAATAATTTGAGTGACAACCTTGATGATGTTATTAATGATTCTGCCAATGCTTTTGTGAGTTTGATCCATAAGAACAATGGAGTTCATGTTGGATCTGCTCATGTCAATGAATGTGTTACTAAAGATACAATGGTATTAGTAAAAAGACTGGCAAGGAATCAAAGAAAAGGTGGAAAATCGAAAGGTTGTGTTGAAGGCTAAAATGACTCCTTCTAAGAAGACCCCTACTTCTACCAAGGCAAAGACGACACCTAAGAAGAAGAAGAAGAAGAAGAAGAAATGTGTGGTTGTTAGTAAGAAATCGGCTAGAAAGAAAAGGAATGTTGCTTATCATAGGAGAATGGCTATTGAAATAGAACATTATATTGAAGCACTGAAATATAATGAAATTATGGAGCTTCTTAGTGATGCTAAGTTATTGAAAACAATGTTGAATGATGGATTTGGGTATCCTAAGTTGATGAAGGAATTTGTAGTAAATAATGATGGTAATCCTCATGGGTTAGTGAATTTCAGTTACAAGTTGTTTCTTGGGAAATATGTCATAGACATTGTGGTACACATTTGTGCACCTGTTGTGGCCTGATTTGTTTTTTATGGAAATGTTAGAGCTTTTTCACCTCAACTTGTTGTAACTGCTACTACAACTTTGTGGTATATGCTCTTGGGAAAATTAGGGGGGATGGTGATTTTATGATACTCAAGAAAGAATGTTGCTCCGATCTTGTGTTTATAAGTAGTTGTGTGTTGTTGTTATCTGAAGAATGACTAAGAGAATGTGTGTAGTATCATGTCAGTCTTCTGGATCACTTCTTGGTTGTTTGATTAATAATGGTCCTATATTTGTCTCTTTTTAGACAAAGAGGGTGAGAAAAAGGAAAAGGGCGCACTTCTTTGATAATTTTTTCTTTGATCTCTGACTACTAACTACTAACTATGTGTGCATACATGACTAACCTATCATGAATGATTTCATGTTGACTAATTATGGGATCATCGATTGTAATTCAACTGACTAATGTGTAGCAACTCCATGCTACTGATATGTACTTATGTTGTTGCTGATGTATGCTCTGATCTTTGTTCTTATGCTACTACTAATGTTTGGTCATGTAAGGGATATCTTTGATACTCAGATGTGTTTCTACTTGAAGAGTTGTTTTGCCAAAAAATTTCAAGGGGAAGATTGTTGTTCATTTTGAATTGGTTGCATTATGGAAAACAATGTGGAGTAAGTTCAAGATGTTTCAGGTGCAGAAGGGACACATGTGAAACACGATGTTTCAACATGTGTGCTACAACATCTGGTCTCTAACAACAGACATATGATATTGTAGTTTTGGTTCGGAATTATCCAATCCAAGATTTACTATAAAAAGAATATTTATTGTTTATGAAGAAGAGTTAATCTGGATGTTCTGATGCAACATATGGAACAAGATGTTCCAGCATGTCTGCAGGATGTATTGCTATCACATAAAATTCTTTATGAAAAGAAAGCGCTCTTAGTTCAGTTCGGTAGAACGCGGGTCTCCAAAACCCGATGTCGTAGGTTCAAATCCTACAGAGCGTGATACCATTCTTCTAAGATGGAGAATGGACTAAAATAATGGGATAACTGTCTAGTCTAAGTCTAATAAAAAGTGTTAATTGGATCTCCTGTTAATTAGGATTAAAACAAAAAAAAACTAGGAGGTTAATCCAGAATCCGAAGAAGAATTAGTAGCTGGTTATCAAACAGAACATTTAGGTATTCGATTTGGTTTATTTTACGTTGCTTCCTCTTTAAACCTTTTCATTTCTTCATTATTTGTAACAGTTCTTTACTTGGGCGGTACCAATATTTCTATTCCGTACATATTTGTTTCTGAATTTTTTGAAATAAATAAAACGTACGGAGTTTTTGGAACTACAATTGATCTTTTTATTACATTTTCTAAAAGCTATTTTTTCTTATTCGTTTCTATCATAACAAGATGGTCTTTGCGGTTTTCCAAGTGAAATCCCCTAGTATATGAAAGAGTAAAAAAGTGCTTTCTTTGTTGTGGAATAAGAAGCCTTCGTATCTTAATGCATGTATTTAATTTCTTCGGCCTTATTAAACCATGGTCTACTTTTTGTGGAATATGAGTAGAAGCAATAACAATATTATTGTTAGTAGCACCTTTTATTATTGTGCCAGTATAGACTGAAATTCCGTTATGGTCCAATTCTGACCGATAATAGATACCGGGGCTTTGCAATATTTGATTGATTACAATTCTGTATATTCCATTTACTATAAAATTTTCCAGGGAATTCATTAGATGAATGTTTCCAATAAAAATAATTTTCTTTTTCGAAGAAAAACAAAAATATGACCTCCCCATATTCTCTATTAAATTAATTATAGTAGAACAACTAATAAGTTATTATAGTAGAACAACTAATTAGTTATTTTTTTCTTTTATCTCCGACCTGGTGGTCTTCGTAATAGAAGAGACATGATTAGAATCGTTCAAAGAGGTCTATGGAATTCTATGGATACTTTTACCAATTTTGATTCTTGTCTTGGGAATTACAATAAGTGTACTAGCAATTGTATGGTTAGAAAGAGAAATATCTGCAGGGGTACAATAACGTATTGGACCTGAATATGCTGGTCCTTACAACATCTAGCCCTGGTCAACATGCCATGATAGATATTGTTAGGTGCGAAATTTTTTATTGAGATTCAATCATATTTGTTGCATATTATTTATAAATGTTTGTTTGATTTGTTTGACAGATGTTGAAGATCAAATAAGATTTAAATGAAGATTTAAATTTGAATTTGAAATATAACAAATCATATCTTTTGTTGGAGAGATTTATGGAGAAAACCAAATCCAATTAATTAAATTATTATTATGGACAAATTTAATCCATATATCCAAGGAGAAAAATCCCATATGACATTGCTATATAAGGAGACTCAGTTCTCATGTTTTATAAGATTTTGGTGCACAAGATTAAGATCTTTGTGCTTAGTGTTTTTAAGTCAATTGTTTCTTGTATTCCACGTTAATGTCATCATAAGGATTAATGTTGAATCTAGTTTGTACACCTCTTTATGTTTCAGTAACTTGGCATAGGTTGTTGTTTATATTAGTTGAGTTATAAATTCAATAATCAATAGAGTTGTTATTGAAGTTGATCACTTGAGATTAGTGATTGAGAGAAAGTGAGAGGGGTTCTTATATTTAGGGGGAGTCCTAAATAGAAAGTCACTAGGATTAGGAAGAGGCATTGAACATCATGGGGTTGATATTCCTATTAGACTAATTGTACTAATTCGAAGTAGTGGATTTCCTTTCTTAGGTAGAGTGCCCCCAAATGTAGGTGTGGTTTCACTGAACTAGGTTAACAATTTCTTGTTATTTTATAGCTTTCTGCATTGTGTTATTGTTGTTGTTATATTGTTGTCACAATGTTGTAACAAGTTAGACCAGTTGTCCCAACATTGTGTCCAATATTTTTCCCTTCAGGAACATAATTTCATGTCTGATGGAGATAGGGACATTATGAAGGTTAGCAAGGGTGCATTAATTGTGATGAGAGCAATGACAACTATATGTAACATCTAGAAATTTTTGGGGAATAGTGTTGTAGGTGATTTTTCATCAATTGAGTCTGATAACGATGCAACCAAACTCTGGAATTAGGCATGGCACATGGAGGGTCGGGGACGATTTTTACCTCCCCCAAACCCAAACGGGGATAGAGAATTAAAACCCAAACTCGTTCCAAACGGGTCTAGGTATGCCCACCCTGCCACCATCCTTTTAGTAAAATCAATTTTTTTTAATTGAAATATTTATTTTTTCCAAAATCAAATTACATTAAAAATAATAAAATAAAACAATCTCAAAAAACTTCATACATACATTTCAAATATTTTAAATAATTAATACAAATAAAAATATCAAAACATTGACTACATATTTAATATTCCAAATTAACAAAACTAAATAATAATGTACATAATGAAATAAATGGGACAGGTTCAGAGGCGAGTACTAGTGTCCCTTTTACCCGACCTATCCCCATATTTTTCAATCGGGAAAAACCCAAACTCGAACCCAGACCCAATCAAAGCGGGTTCGAATGGGTATCCGTGGGTATAGATTATGTTGCCATGTCTATTTGGAATATGCGTCTGGGTCATCTCAGTGAGCATGGGATGATTAAACTTCATAAGATAAATCTATTAAAGGGTGTTCGTAGTTGCAAGTTGTAATTGTGAAAGTATTGTATACTTGGGAAATTGTGTCGTGTTTGGTTCAAGACCGGGAAACATAACCCAAAGGGATTTTTAGACTATGTGCATTTTAAAATGTGAGGACCTACCAAAGAGGTTTCCATGTGTGGTTCCAGGTATTTTGTGAATTACACAGATGATTTTTCTCGCAAGGTTAGGGTATATTTCTTGAAACAGAAATCTGAAGTCTTTATCAAATTCATGTTGTGGAAGGCAGAGGTAGAAAATAAAACATGTAGAAAAATCAAGTATTTAAGGTCAAATAATGGGACAGAGTACAGTGATTTGAAATTTAAGAGGTTCTATGAAGAACACAGTATTTAAAGACATTTTCAATTTGCAAGACACCACAAAAAAATGCTATGGCGGAGAAAAGGAATATGTCTTTAACTAAAAGGGTAAGATGTCTATTGTTAAATGTTTGACTATCAAAAGGTTTCTAGGAAGAGCCAGTTAACATGGTGTGTTATCTTATTAACATGTCACCATAGGATTCATTGGAGGAGAAGGTTGCAGAGGAGGTATGGACATGTCATCCTATTGATCTGTACAATTTAAGGATTTTTGGTTGTCTTTCTTATGTGTATATATCTAGGGAAGATTGATCTAAACTTGATCTAAAGTCTAAGAAATGTGTTTTCGCCAGTTACACAAAAGGTGTGAAGGGGTTCAAGTTATGGTATTCAGTTAAAAAGAAGATGGGCATCAACAGGGATGTTGTTTTTTATGAGAAGTTAATGTTGAAGCAACCAGTTGCAACAGATGTGTCAACATTTGAAGAAGAAACATCCAACAAACATGTGATTCAGGTGGATGTTGATATGCCATCAATGAACAATTTTTAGGTAGTGCCTGTAAAACAAAGGAACCAGGCTCTGGTACCACTTGTTGAGAAGTTCGGGAAGCACCAGAAATGTCAATGGGCTAAACGTTCAAGATCCAAGAGACCTTGACACCACATATCCACCTAAAACCTTAAGGCAATTGGGATATGAGTTACCTCGCTTATAAACCCAACATTTCCTCCATTTTTAGTTGATGTGGGAATTAACCAGTCACACTTAAATCCCAATAAAAACTTAATTTTTTTAATTATTATAAAATCATTTAGTTATTAAATATTATAACAAAATATTTGTTATAAATTCCATATTAAATGGAACTTTGTAAAAAAAAAATGATGGATCTATAATTTTTTTTTTTACATTTTGATATTTTTTGATAAAAAAAAGATATTTAACAAAGTTTTAAGCTTTTTTGAAGAGTTCAAAGGAGAAGAGAGAGAAGATGAATAGAGGGTAAATTAGTTAAATTTTTAACACACATACAGAGAGAGAGAGAGAGAGAGAGAGAGAGAGAGAGAGAGAGAGAGAGAGAGAGAGAGAGAGAGAGAGAGAGAGAGAGAGAGAGAGAGAGAGAGAGAGAGAGAGAGAGAGAGAGAGAGAGAGAGAGAGAGAGAGAGAGAGAGAGAGAGAGAGAGAGAGAGAGAGTATAATAATATATAATTATTATGAATATATTTTTATTTATTAAAATTGTCCCTACTACAATCTTCCAATACTATTTTTTAATTCTTAGAAATTAGAAGGATTTTGTGTTATATAAAACATTAAGGGTCTATTTAATTTGATTTTGTAAAATTGTTTTTTACTTTTTTAAATTTGAAAACAATAAAACTTGTTTAATAGCCTAATTTTATAAAACTATTTTTGAAAATTATTTTCTATTTAAGAGTTTTGAAAACCAAAATACTAAAATAGATTTTAGAGATTTTCATTTTTGGTTTTTAGTTTTGAAAATTAAGAAAAGAAAAAAACAAGAAAAATTTGTACACTTTTTAATTAATGACAAATTTGTAATATTATACAACTTTAAAACAGTTTTTAAAAGTAAAATCATCAAATATATCTTTTTTTAATTATTTTTTCTTTCAAAATTATATCTTAAAATTGTTTTGTAAAATAGTTTTCAAAAATTAAAATGTAAAACTCATTCAAACAAGTCAAAAATCCTATAATTTTTTTCCTCTCAAACACTTCACTTCTTTCCATTTCATCATTTGAATCTTACAAAACAATCTCTTATATTCCCTTTCAAACTTGTAAATAAAGTGTTAGGTTTATCTGCAAGTTGGTTTAGAGAATTTTGAAGGGAAATACTTTGTAAAATAACATTTATACTTCTGTATAATTTTGATTATATATTTTAAAAAAATCTATAAATTATTTATATTTTGATATGTATTTAATATTTAAAAAATAATAATATCATAATATTACTAATATATCACTTTTTTTAATTTTAAATATGTATTGAAATATAGACGTAGTCTTTAAAAAATACCTTTAATTATTTATTAATAAAAAACACCTTCTGAAATACCTTCTTTTCAAAAAATCTTTCAAAAATTAATTCGCAAATATACCTTTAATTTTTTTTCAATTGTTTTTTAATTTTTCCTTTATTCTCTCTAAGATTTATATATATATATATATATATATATATATATATATATATATATATATATATAAGAGTATTAAACAGGGGTGATTCCTTGGTTATCATCTAGCATAACGTCACCCGGGTGACATCTTCACAGAACATGTGGGCTTGCCCTCGAGACAGGGGACGTGGATAGTAATGTTACCCTCATATCGGTTATATGAGAATATAAGAAAGGGCCATACCTATTCCTTGGAAAGTAGGTAGTTCACACTCTTCATTAGAAAGGGGGATTAGTTACTACCTCTAAGAGTTTCCTAAATCCTAGGCCCCTGAGTTCATATAAAATACTTCTCCCCCAAACGAGATAATGAGACCAGAACTTGCATAGAGTACCCTAAGCACTACGCTAATATACATATCCTCCCACCTCACATGAGTAGGTCCTCTAAAACCACCGTAACATCACCATACAGGGTTTCAAGCAGTTGTGGGCTAGCCTTACTTAATATACATTATTATATACCTACTAAAACCTCTGAGTATCCCCTGCCCTAGTAGAGATACCATGCCCGCCTGTACTCTTTGACCAATACAGTGGTGCCCATCGTGGGGCTTTGATAAAACTAACATGGGTCACACCTTCTTCACTACAATCACCATACTCATTGTTACCTTTCACTCCTATACCTAGACATTCTCATCCATGGTTAATAGAAGAGCTTTATCCCCCTTCACCAGAGGATACCAGTCGTAGCGATGATGCCAACGCCCTAGCGAAGATGCGTGCCTCTATGCATGAACTATGTCGTTAGAGTCAAACGCTAAAGGACAATGTCCACAATATCATATAGTGCCAGCAGGAGTCTGATTCCCCAAAGGAGATGAAAGTGCTAGATCCTCAGCCACTCTCACATGAGATATGGGAAACGCCTGTTCTTGAAGGATTTAAACCTCCGTCTCTAGCCAAGTTTGATGGGCGCAGTGATCCTTATAAACATGTTGCCTTCATCAACACACAAATAGACATCATTGGAGAACCTGGCTCCCTGAAGTGTAAATTGTTGTTTGGCACCTTCAAAGATGCAACCTTGAGATGGTAAATGGGTCTATCCTGAGCCTCCATCGCTAGCTATCAAGAACGAATGAAGAAACTTGTACAATAATTTACATCCAGCCGTCATAAGAAGGTGTCCGCGACCAGCTTGTTCAATATTTGACAAGGCTCTTCAGAGTCATTGAGGGACTATCTCACTCGATTCAATGAAGCCACTATCAAGGTTGTTTCCCCGGAAAAAAATGTTTATGGGGGTGTTCCAAAATAGACTCAAGACGAGATGCTTCAACAAGTATCTCACCTAGAAGCTAGCACTTTCGTTAGATGAGGTGGTCACCCAGATATATAATTACATAAAAGACGAGGAGAGAAACATGTAGAAGAAGGTGCGGGACTTCAAGGAGTGTGTTCTCAATGTTGAAGGTTCACACCCCCATAGGAAGAGTAAATCTACCTCTCTCTCATCAAATACAAGACTGCATTCAAGAGAGTAGGAAAGACGGCGGAGAGTTTCACGCCTCTGAACACTCCCTGTGAACAGATCTGGAGCGAGGTTCTTCACCTGCACAACATCCATACACCTTTGGCTCCAAAGAAAGATGAAATGGGTCATGAACCAAGTAGATAGTGCAAGTTCCATATAGTCAAAGGGCACCACACCAAATATTACTACCAACTCAAGAAAAGGATCTAGACATTGATATATGAGGAACACCTTAAGACATATGTCAATGGAGATTCCTCTCATGGATCAGACAAATCCATCTCTTGTGGGCGAGACGACACAATGATCCCCGAGATCTACAAGGCAAAGGAGGCATCCCAAGTCAAGGGTAGCAAAGTCGTGCGCTACACAATCGATACTATTGCAGAAGGATTCACCAAAGGTGCGGAGACCAACTCTATTTATAGAAGGTATGATTGCCGGATTATGAATATAATTGACCTTCCCAATATTGAAGACGAAGGTGAGTCAAAGACGTCAGAAGCCACAATTTCCTTCTCTGAGAAGGACGCAACTAAAATCCACCATCGCAATGATGACCCTATGGTCATTACCGAATTAGGTGTGATGAATGGGAGTGGAAGTTCTATCGATCTCCTATTTTGGGAGGTGTTTGAAAAACTTTTCCTCGATCCAGAGGGCCTAAAATCCTTTAAGGGCATGCTAGTTGGATTCTCTGTGGAGCAGGTGCAAGTAAAAGGATACATCACTCTGAAGACCACCTTTGGAAACCAGGATCAAGCCAAAGAAATTACAGTCAGGTATTTGGTTATCGATGCCCCCTTCTCTTACAATATGATTATACAACATTTTTTTTTTCTTTACACATTTTAATTACTTTATTGTTAACCAGGACATTTTATTTTTTGAGGTGCACTTTTTCCCTATGTTCCTTGCATACGACGAGGGTTTTTAATGAAGCCCGTTATTTTATTATTTCAAAGAATATGAGTTTGATGGCAATTCCCATTTTACAGGAAACCTAAGGCGTCAGATGAAAACAGCCCTAAGAGGCAATTAAAATGTTGGGTCTCTAATAGGGATCCTTGCTGCCCCAAGTGGTGATCAAATTGTTAGGTCCTTAAGAGATTCCTTGCCGCCCTAAGAGTCGATCAAAGTTTTGGATCCTTAACAGGGATCCTTAAGCTTGTCGTCCTAAGAGGCGATCAAAATGTTGGATCCCTAAGAGAGGTCCTTGCCTTCCTAAGAGGCAATCAAAATGTTGGATCCCTAAGAGAGATCCTTGCTACCATAAGGGACGATATAAATGTTAGGTCCCTAAGTGGAATCCTTCCCGCTCTAAGAGGCGATAAAAATGATGGGTCCTTAAGTGGGATCCTTACCGCCCTAAGAGGCGATCAAAATGTTGGATCCCTAAGAGGGATTCTTGCCACCTTAAGAGACAATCAAGATGTTGGAGGGATCCTAGTTCATAAAATCACAAAGCCCTAGTGGAAGACCCTTTCCAAGAGGGAGGAAATATTAAGTACCCAACGTTACTAGAAATCTTGACAGAGGATCAGGGCAGACCTCCTTTGTTGACCTATATCCTAACTCCCCACATGATAAATCACAATATCCTAGAATACAAACATAAAGTCGGGGCTACATCGATAACATTAAGCAAACATAAAGTATGGAGCCACTTAATACTACAAAAAGTGAATATTACACGGGGATAAAAAATATGAGAGATTACTCATCATCCACCAACTGACCATCTCAAACCACCCATAAGAGATCCATGTAGCTTAAGTCCAGGTTGGGGTAAAATATGGCAGCTTATTTTCTCTCCTTTTAAAAATGTTGGGTGGAGGTAGCCATAACTTCATCCTTGAGTGACGATACTTTCTCCTTCAAACTCTTCCTGGTGTTGTGAACTTCCTCGAGCGATTAATCCTTACGACCCACCTCTTCAAACAGGGTAAGAGTTGCAGTAGCTATTTCCCCCGTGCATGCCTCCAAGCATCACACTCCTCTCTCAATGCCCTTACTACTTCCCCGACTTCCTAAGTACTTCTCATAGCATAGTTCATTTTGGAATGTAATTCTCCGATAATACGTGAATGTTTCTCCCTATGAACTTTCCCTACTAAAAGATACTGCAAAAATTTGAACCTTTAGTAGGCCCCATAAAAGGGGCGAAGACATGCCATGAAGCGACTGGTAATCACCAGGAAAGTTCTTTGAAACGGAGATACGACGATCGGAGCACTCCATCGTGTTAAAGGAAGGGGTATTCCATAGGGAAAGCCTAGGGGACAGATCCACCGTCTTCTTTCTCGCACTCTTCTGTTATCGGGTGGCTTCCTGAGGGTCTAAAAGGATCCTTCTCCCGCCTTGAATTCTTGGAGGAGAGATCTTCACGCACACGAGATGTATCGTACTGGCGCTTTCCACCCATATTAGTTAATACCCCCGGGGAAGGAGGGGGTAGAGATGCATGTTATTGGGGAACCTATATCTGAATCAAATACTTTATCCTCTTGTTAAGCAAGATGCTAGTCATGTTCAATGCAAAAGAAAAAAGGAGTCGTATTAACATGTAAAACAACATGTATAGAATCAGGACATAAAATTCCTATTAAACCATAAAACTTACCCAAATACTCCTCCACTCTATTTCCATTCTCGCAATCCTAGGTAATTAAAATACGGTAGCTCAAGTGCCACAACCAGCTTAGAATTTGGACCCTATCTTTCTCAATGGACGAATGGGCACTTGCATCTAACCCATTGATAAGTTAGGGATCTGACGTCCATGACAAAGGAAACCGAGGGGCACCCGTCACTCCGGTGGTCACCAAGGATGCGTCGCCTCACCCTTTCACCTACACGAACCTATCTTTCCAATCCTCATAAGGACTCGCATAAGGGTCTAGCACATGCCTGTCTGGAAGATCACACAGAGTTATCCATCAGTAGTTAAGAAGAACCTCTACATTGTAAAAGGAGAGCAACACTAACGGTGAGAGGGGCCCCAGGTTACTACAGATTATCTAAAAATCCCTTAACATGCACAAACGTTAGGGGTAATTTGAGCAGGGGCGGCGTTGATGACCATCAAAAAATCAACCTCAAAGGGAGTAAAGGGGATCAAAACCCCCAACTCATGAATAACATGTATATAAAAATAAGTAGGGAGAAAAGCCCCGTTAATGGTGTTCGTGTTGGCTCTCTCTATTCCTAAACATGGTTCAAAGACTACATCCTCTTTATGCCCCGTACTGGAAAATCCAATTCCCCCACGAAATCTACTTATCATGTCAGGGCTAGCACACATAGACATTATATCCCAAACGTGAACGTATTTGGTGGTCCTTTTGGCCATTAACTCCGGACGAGAAAAAGAGAGAAAAAGGGACAGGAATGACAACACTTATGCCCTAGGAAAAAGAGTGAGCGTCACCTATTTCCTCTCTTTTTCTTCAGAGCTTTGTTATGTACTAATATGTTTTTCCCAGGGAAGTATGAAGGGAGAATCTTAAAAAAAGGCCTTCTTAAACAATGAACCAACTCTTTTTATATAAGCCCAAACACACAAGTAATGTGTCCACTCAAGGGAGTAACTACACTGAGGGATGGAAAAGTTCCTACACCTAGACGACACATGTTAGGAAAAGTAATTAATTTGGCTTTTCTAGGAAAACCATCATTATCTCCATTAAATGCTACTCATGCTACCTTCACCAAGCCATTAAACTTTCATAATTGACTGGCGTTTTAACGTCTTTAGTCGATTAAGGGGAACTCAACATTTTCCACTAACGTTTGTTTACTCAGAAACATATGGCGGGAAATGGTGACTCACCTCACTGACAATTTGTTCCCACATGCTCTCGCCTCCCATAAAAAAAAGGATGCCTTCAGCTAAGGGACTCACCCAAAGTAGAGGGATTCGCCACCCATTAAAAAAAGATCTCCTTCAACTGAGGGACACACCTAAACTAAGGGACTCGCCTCCCATCTGAAGGGGTTATGTCCCAAAATATTGAACTTGTCTCTTATCGAAGGGCTTACCCTCAACTATGGGATGAAATCTAGAAGAAGTCTTAAAACATTTCTCCATTTGCAAGCCCTCGAGCTTAAGGGACTATGTAGCGTTATATTTGTAAGAGTCTGAAACATGGGCGACTCTAGGGTTCCCGTTTAACATGACATCGCTCGGGAGACATCTGCATAGAACACGGGGGTTTCGCCCTCGGGACAGAGAATGTGGATAGTAATGTTATTTTCACACCAGTCATATGAGAATGTAAGAAATGGTCATACCACAACTCCCTAGAAAGTAGCTAGTCAACAATCTTCCCTTGTACAAGGGGATCGGTTACTATCTCTAAGGGTTTCCTAAATTCAAGGTCCATGAGTTTCTTCAAATACTTCTTCCTAAATGGGAGAAAGAGAGATCTTAACTTGCATAGAATATCCTAAGTACTATGCTAATATATATAGCAGCTCACCTCACGTGGGTAGATCCTCTAAAATCACTGTAATAGCACCATACTTGCCTTCTCGCCACCGTAGACAAATCCTAATTACTCTAAATTGTTTTAAACCTACTAAGGTTATATATATATATATATATATATATATATATATATATATATATATATATATATATATATAGTTGACCAAGGTCTTAATATAATGTGCACTATTTTAGACTCGCTTGTAATCCAAGACAAATGGAAGAAAAAAAAAGTGGATCTTTTCATGTGTTGAAACAAAAGCAGATTAGGTTCAACTACCCATTTCACATGGTTTAAATAACAAACCAACATTTAACAATGAATGAAATGATTGATTCATATTTATATTTTATTATAAATTATTTTATTCACTTCTGTTATGAGACCATGTTATGAATCTTTATTCAACTTAAATTTAATATGAAACATTAATTAGTTCAAGAATCTCAACTAATATGCTCAAACTGATTAAGTATTTTAAGATGGGTAAACAATTATTTTGAAAGTTAAGTATATAACGTGGCACACATTCAACTGTCATATTTATTGTTTACTATACGTTTAAGGAAAGGAGTATAATAGTTTGCGTGGTTTTGGGCTATCGCATAAAACAGTGGGCGGTTTTGGCTTTTAAATACTGTGTTTAATTAATTTGATCTGTTAATGTGTCCACATACAAGAATCTAAAAAGAAATATTATATTCTTAACGTAAACTATTCAGTTATATTACTTTTCATATTATTTTATTTTAAAATAAATTATAACTTTAAATCATACCTCCAACCAAAACTCATACTTATTAAAGAATTTACATATTTTTAATACAACCTTTAACTCTATATTTAAATATTTATCATCTCCTTTATATAATTAATTTTCTACCAATAATTAATTTTAAATAATTTTGATAAAACAATAATTAATTAATTACTCTAATTTAATAAATGATATAATATATTACAATATATAAAAAAGTAAGATTTAAATCATAGTGATTTTACTATAGTATTATAAATTAAAAGAAATTATATTTTTTATTTTTAAATAAATAATATTATTAAAAACTGAACTTTAAATCAACAATTTGTATATATTTAAATCAACTAAGATATAACGAATTAAGCTATCCAATCACACATGAAAATTATATTTAATTTAGCATTAAATAGAAGCAATAACTAATAACTTCTCTATCTTATGTATAGGGGTGATAAAACGGAATTGATTAATCAAATATGTCAGTTTTATAATTATTTAGTATTTTTTGTATGAAACGAACACTTCTTTTAGTTTTGTCATTTGTGTAGAGTCAACAGACATAACCAATGATTTAAGACAAAAAAAATACAGAGAAAAAATAAAAAATAAATTGTTGGAATACAACATAAAAAACAATGGCTCAGAATAATGGCAGCCCGTTACTTAATTTTTTATTAGCTTTGGGATTTAATGGAAATGTTAAGGCATGTGTAATAGTCAATAGGGATTGTCGTTTTATTGGGTGATGTGCTGAGAAAATTGAGGTGGTGTGTTGAGAGGGATGACTGGCCTGAATTTTGTATTATTAAGTTTACTCTTGGGAGAAAAACAAAAAAGATATTGGTATTATACTTAGCAAACACTGAGAGGTGTAAAAAGAAATAACCATATATAGAGTACTAGTCCATGTGAGAGGATGATTGTGTTATGTGGAAATTAAGAGATGTCATGAACTTTTAAGAGTATTGGACCTATTGGGCTTATGTATTTGTGCTACCAATTTAAAAACTAGCTCCTTATTCCTCCCCTCACAATTTTGAAAAGACATGATTCTGACACCTCACATATTTTAATGGTATCAAAAATACATTACTTATTATTTTTCTTTCTCAAAATTTACATTTTGTGAAAAAAATTTACTCTAAAAAACCCAGTAAAACGTGAAACAACTCGATAATTTTATTAAAAAGTATGGTAGTTTTTTATTAATCCAAAGGAAAAAGACGCATTTTTACCTTATTTTAAAAAAATGTGGTGTGAGCTTTTATCATACTTTTTGAAATATTCGGTGTATGATTTTGGTTTATCATAAATTTTAAAAATCGGATAAATCGGATATTTCTCCACCCTTAAAAATATGGTGGTTATATAAGCATGTTCTCCTTAAATAGGCATGAGATGAAGGGTTCTTATACAAGTTTTACACAATTCTTCACCACTAATGTGGTAAGCTTTACTTACATGTTTTATATGAACTTTGTGATATTTTTAATCGAGTTATGGTATTTATGAGTAGCTCATTATATGTTTTAATTGACAAATATTTCTCTCTTGAGTCGAAGTGTTGTCATGGGCACGATCTATCGGGAGACAACATGATATTATTTTGTTACTATTCGTTCTGATACAACATATGGGCAAAGAGGGAGGAAAGACAAATTGGTTATGGCTTGTGATAGTGGAGAAAACTACAAGAATCATAAATTGTCTCAAGTCACTTGTAGTATAAGAGTTAAATACCCATTTAAGTTGAGATTTGTGTCAAGAGGTAGCGATTAGAACATAACGGTTAGATGTGGTATTCACAACCATAATCTAACTAGGGATTTAGAGGGTCATGACATATTAGGTAGTCTAAAATTCAATGAAAGATAGTTTGTGAATGACATGACAAGACAACACATGGCACCGAGGTTGTTGGTGTTACGTCAACCAAATTAACTTTCACGATTGGGTTTGTCTACTTGGAACATGAAAGGGAGGAAAACTTCACATATGCACTGGAGAAGTTGGAGGAGTTGTTAACATTCGAGAAGTTTCTTCTCAAGGTCATGGTGACGGTTCGAGATTGGCCCATGGAAAATCTATGTTTGGTTTGAAGGATAACCACTCTAATAATTGTTTGATGTTTGGTTGGAAGTTAGACTTAAAACTTTCATTTTCTTGTATAAGGAGGTTCTTGAAAATATCCTTCTAAAAGATCTCAAGTTTATTGGATACTCTAAAAAATAATTTTTGGGAAAAAAAGTAGGTCAATTTAGGCCAAACCTCTATAAATCTCTAGTGTATCTCTATATCCTTTATCTATTTACATATTGTCTTTTCATTGCTTATTCACTCATTTGTTTTAATATGTTTTCAAACGATGATTTTATTTTAAATTAAATTTTTTCAAACTTTCACAATTCACCCCCTATTTTGTATGAAGTCGCATGTCAACAAGTGGCATCAGAGTCTAACTCATGTTTAAAGAGTAATTGTCTCAGGAGAAAGATGACTTTCAACACTTTTCTAACAAAGCGGCTTTCCTAAACACACTTCTAACGTTTAATGGTGATAGGTTTCAATTGTGGAAAGCTGGAATTAAATTTTTCATTCAAAGTATAAATCTTGAATCATGGGAAATGATACTTAATGGCCTATTTATCCTTACTAACTATGTTAATGTTGAAGAAGTAAATAAACCTACTTTCCTATGGACCAAAGACGACAAGAGAAATTTTGAATTATATTTTACAGATAAAAACTTTTTGGTAATGTCTTTAGGTGAAACTCAATTACTCTATGTCTTTAATTGTAATTTTGCCAAGGAAATATGGGACACTCTTGAAATGATATATGAAGTATCTTCATGTATCAAACAAGAGGGAATAAACACACCAAGTGAAGAAGATGAAGCACAATATGAATGTGAATGTTTCTTTCGCAAATGGTGTTCAACCTTTAGAAATTTTGGAACCCATGTTAGAGCTTTCGTTGCTAACAAATATCTAAGAGTTAAGAGTTATAATAAAAAACTTGATCCAATACTTAAATCGAGAGATGATAATGTTTTCAATTTTTCAGGAAAAATCCAAGAAGGAGGAAATCATCGAGAAACTCAACGAGTTAATTCAAACATTAAAATATGAAGGAATGAGTTCAAGAATCCTAGAAGAATCTTTAGTAACTTCAATAAAGAGATATTTTGAATAAGATGATGAAAAGTCGACTCTAACAGTTTCATTTGAAATAATAATCTCAGTACATGAACGATCCTCAGAATACTCTTCTTCTGATAATGGAGTAATGTCATCAAGAATATCTATTTCCTTCTTTGAAGAATATGAAAAATCCTATTCCAGTGAAGTCTCAAGAAAAGAAATGAGGAAGAATTCACAATAAGAAATATCTTCAGAGAATCAACATCAATGAGAGATCTTGAAGAATCAAACTCTGGTAGAATCTTCAAAGATCCTTCATCCAATGAAGAAGATGAACAAGTTTGATTGAAAACTTCTCACGAAGAAGATGATTGTAAGGTAATAAGTTTATCGTATAAGTAATTGTTCAAATTAAATGTTACATTAATTGAACAACATGATAAGATTGAAAAGAGTAACTTGGATCTAAAATACTACATCAAGATTCTAGAAAATATCATTGAAACACTAAGATATGAAATGGATAATCTTAGAAATCAAGCTAGTAAATGTGAGATTTGTGTCTCGATGAAAGAGGAAGTGAAAGATCTGCATAATGTTAGAACAAGATTTTGGTTCTGCATATAATCTCTAGTTTTGATGATAACAATGCATATATTTTATATGTAACAATTTTGTACTATAATATTTTCATAAGTGTGCAAATACATCATTTGATCTGATTGTGGATAATTCTCTAAGAATATCATCAGAATTAATTCTGGCACGACTCAAGAAACTACTTCGACTGCATCTGATGAAACATCAACAGTTCTGATGAATGCTGAATTTCTTTGAAAAAGAAAGTTGTGTGATTCTTAGCTGGCATTGATATTGACATTTCTACCCTCCAATGTTCTACTATTGAGCATATATAAAGAGTCACTACTTCATTACAAATCCAGCGAACAACATTGCAAGAGTGAAAACACAAAGTCTCAAAATTCTATCAAGAAAGTATTCTCAAACACAAAGAGTTGTTGCTCATATTTATGTATAAATATTGTTCTTTATTTGTTTCATTCGCTTATCAGAAGCACTATTGCAAACACTTTTTATTGTAATCTCTTTGAAATTATTTTTCCTCAAGTGACTAAGTGTTAGTCTGTATACTTGAGAGGGCCAAAGTGTTTTCTAACACTTAGACGAACTTTTGTAATTTTTCAAGATTAGTGGATTAAGTCCTTATTAAAGGAGAAATCACCTTGGTCGGGTGGACAAGATGTAGCCTCTTTATAGGTGAACTTGTATAAACCAAACGTGTCATTTTCTATTTGAGTTTGTTTATCTTGTTTGTGTGTGTAAAGCATTTTTATCGAAAAAGTTTTGAAAACCAAATTCAAACCCCATTTCTTGTGTTTTTCTCTACCTTCAATTGGTATCAGAGCTTCGGCTTTGTTATTGATTTCTCTACCTTTAAAAGTCGAATCAAAAGAAGAACAAGATGATGATGCTCCTGAAGAAGATGAGAACTTCATGCTTCTTGTGAAAAGACTTGGTAAGTTCTTTGGCAAAAATGATAAATCTTTTAATTATGCAAAAAGAAAGAAACATTTCAGGAAAAAGAAGGCTTCCACTTCAACACTAGACGTCACATGTTATGAATGTGGAAAACAATGCCATATAATGACGGATTGTCCGAAACTTTCCAAAAAAGGTGGCTTCAAGAGTATAAAGGAGAATAAGAACAAAAGAGCCTACATAGCATGGGAAGATAATGAGATAAGTTCTTCATCAGATTCGGATAGCGACGAATGTGCAAATCTAGCATTGATGGCTTCACACCATTTCGATGATGAAGAAGAGGTTATTAATAAATTTTACATTTATGATAATAATGCACAAGGTGCTATAGATGAACTTCTTAATGAATGTAAAATTCTGTACAAAACGATATCAACACAAAATAAACAAATTTCATCTCTAGAAGAAAATATGAGAAAATGGAAAAAGATGTCGAAGATGAAAAACAAAAGATTATTAGTGAACAAAAACACAATTTTTGCATGCAAAGAATGTGAATCTCTTTCTTTTCAAATTGTCCAATTAAAAAGAGTTATTGAAAGATATGAAAAAGGACAAATTGGTTTGGAGGGTGTTCTTAGTCAACAAAGATATTCTAATGATAAAAGTGGTCTTGGTTATTCAAAATTTAGTAAACCAAGTTCAAGCAAAAACTATCTTTGTTAAAGCTAGTGATCAATCCCCCAAAGAGAAAGTTAACAAAGGAAAAGTTGTTCATCCTTATCCAAAAAGGAAAAGATTTGTTAAAAAAAATCATATGTTTCTATATATAAAAGTAATTATGTTCCTACATGCTTTTATTGTGGAATAATTGGTCATACACCTAATGCTTGCTATGTTAGAAATTTTAGTGTGGCAAGTGGGCATTATGTGTGGGTCAAGAAAGGAACTAATTATGAAGAACCCAAGGCAATTTGGGTACCTAACAAAAATTTATTTGTTTTGTATGTATGCTTGAATATCTCTTATAATCTATGGTATCTTGATAGTGGTTGTTTGAAGCATATGACGAGAGATATTAACAAATTTTCAAATCTAGTGCTTAAGGCAAATGGATATCTCACTTATGGGGGACAACAACAAAGGAAAAATTATTGGAATAGGAAAAGTTGGAACATCACCTTTCACATCCATTGAAGATGTTCTTTATGTTAAAGGACTAAAGCATAATCTTCTAAGTATTAGCCAACTTTGTGACAAAGGCTTCAAGATCAATTTCACCAAGGATGAATGCTTGATTGAAGATGAAGTCACACATGAGGTAAAACTCAATGGTAAAAGAATCAATAATATATTTATGATTTCCTTAGATGGTCTCTCTTTGAAAGTAAAATGTCTAATGGTAAATAACAATGACTCATGGCTATGGCATAAAAGAGTTTCTCATATTCATATGGAACATTTAAATAAACTAGTCAATCATGATCTTGTCATTGGATTGCCTAAGATAAAGTTTGTCAAAGATAAATTATATGATGCTTTTCAAAAGGGAAAAAAAACCAAGTCAACTTTCAAACCTAAGAATGCGGTGTCCACTTGAAGTCCAATATAATTGTTGCATATGGACTTATTTGGTCCATCAAGAACAAGAAGCTTCGGAGGTAATGTATATGCTTTAATTATTATTGATGATTTTTCTAGATTTTCTTGGACATTCTTTTTTATGCAGAAAAGTGATGCATTCAAGGCGCTTAAGAAGTATGCAAAGCAAATTCAAAATGAAATATATCTAAAGATTGCCTCCATAAGAAGTGATCATGGTGGAGAATTCCAGAATGCTTCCTTTGAAGACTTTTGTGAAGAACATGGAATCCTACATAAATTTTCAGCACCAAGAACTCCTCAACAAAAAAAAGTGGTGGAGAGGAAAAATAGGTCTCTTGTTGGACTTGCAAGGAGTATGCTTAGTGATTCAAATTTTCCAATATACTTTTAGGCGGATGCGGTAAGCACGGGCTACGTAAGTAATAGATTTATTATTAGACCTATTTTGAAAATGACCCATATGAACTTTTTAAAGGTAGGAAACCAAACATTTCTCATTTTCACATCTTTGGTTGTAAATTCTTTGTCCTAAACAATGACAAAGACAATCTTGGTAAGTTCGATGAAAAATCCGATGTAGGAATTATTCTAGGATATTCTCTTACTAGTAAAGCATATAAAATATATAACAAAAGAACTTTAACAATTGAAGAATCTATGCATGTGTCATTTGATGAATCTAACCTCTCCAAGGAGGACATTGTTTTGTGTGATGATGATGATGAGTTTGTAGACGTTCCTAAGGTTGATACTCCAATAGAAAATAATGACAATCAACCAAAACATCAAGAAGAACCAATTCAACAAGAATCAAATTATAATGATTTACCTAAGGAATGGAGAACCCATTGGGATCATCTAATTGATAAAGTCATTATTGATATAAGTCAAGGCATTGCAACAAGATTGAATCTTAAAGATGCATGTCTCAACATGGCTTTTATCTCACAAATTGAACCATCTAAAGTCAAATATGCCCTAGATGATGATCAATGGATTCTAGCCATGCAAGAAGAGCTTAATCAGTTTGAAAGAAATCAGGTTTGGGATTTAGTTCCTAGACCAAAAGGTAAACATATTATAGGAACTAAATGGACCTTTAAAAATAAGCTAGATAAAAATGGTATCATTATTAGGAATAAGGAAAGATTAGTAGCACAAGGCTATAATCAAGAGAAAGGTATAAATTTTGAGGAAACATTTGCCCCTGTTGCTAGACTAGAATCAATTAGATTATTGTTAGCATATGCTTGTTCTTTGAATTTTCAGTTGTACCAGATGGACGTTAAAAGCGAATTCCTAAATGGATACATACTTGAAGAAGTTTATGTAAGTCAACCTCCTGGATTTAAAGACTTCAAACATCCTAATCATGTGTACAAACTCAAAAAGTCCTTGTACGAATTGAAGCAAACACCAAGGGCGTGGTATGATATGTTAAGTAATTTTCTTTGTGAACACAGTTTTAAAAAAGGTAAAGTTGATACTACTCTTTTTATTAAAAGAGTTAACCATCATATTATCTTAGTGAAAATATATGTAGATTACATCATATTTGGATCAACAAAAGAATCCTCATGTGAAGAATTCTCATCAATCATGCAAGGAGAATTTTAGCGGTCCGTGATGGGTAAGTTAAACTACTTCCTAGGGTTGCAAATCAAACAAACAAAGAATGGGATATTCATCAATCAATCTAAATAATGCAAAGAGCTTCTAAAAAGATTCGACATGGACGATTGCAAGGCAATGGCTACTCCGATGGGATTCGAAACTTACGTTGATCAAGATGAAACAGGTGTTTTAACTGATGTCACAAAGTATCGAGGTTTTATAGGATCATTATTATATTTGACGGTAAGTCATTCTGACATAATGTTTTGTGTGTGTCTATATGCTCGGTTTCAAGCCAATCCAAAGGAATCACATCTTGCCTCGGTGAAGAGAATCATGAATTATATCAAGGGAACAACCAACGTTGGCTTATGGTATCCTAAAGGTAGTGTATGTAAATTGATTGGATATTCTTACTCAGATTATGCAGGATGTAAAAAAAGATTAAAAAAAAAGCACAAGCTGAACATGCCAAATTCTTAGAATACATTGAAGCAGAATACATTGCTGCAAGAAGTTGTTGCGCTCACATGATTTTTCAAAACGACCTCACCGTGTCACAATTTTTCCACAGAATAATCCTTCGTGAAATACCCTCATTCCTTCCTATAAATACAACCTAAAATCCTCTCAAATTTCCAAGCTCACTGTTAGGTGCAGATTTTACCTCAAAATGACATATCTTTCTTGGCACTTTTTCTACTCAATTCTCATGTTTTCATTGATTTTACTTGTGATTATTGTTGTTCTTCTAACATCGTGAATATACCTTTAGTGCTTGTAATATGTGTGTTATTGTGCAGGAAAAGACACTAAATGATCAAAGTTGTAAGACATAAGAAATGATCCAAGTTACCAAAGAAATGAGGAATACATCAGTACGTTCGCTTTGCGAACATCTAGCGAGGTCCTAGCGAATGCTCCCAGAATTATGGCAGGAGAAAAAGGCACTAAAGTTCGCTTTGCGAACTTGAAGGCGAGTGTTCGCTTTGCGAATAATCCTTCGCATTGCGAACTCGTGAAGAAATCATGTGGCGGTTTAACTATTCAGAGGCACCTCAGGTGCCTAATTTTGGCATTCGCTGTGCGAATAAAAGGTTCGCTTTGCGAACTGTGAAATTCATGAATGTATTATAAATAGAATTTTCACACTTTTGGAGATTATTAGTAGAATTTTAGATAGAGATAACTTGTAAATAAAAGATCAGAACTTTGCGTCGCGGCCGGCTAAAAATTTCCGAGTCGCCATCATATTTTTTAAGAAAAATAATGATAAACCTAAAAATCCTTAATCCCAAGGGCAGAGATTCCAATGGTTCGGGAGTCGGTTAAGTGAGGGGAAGGTGTTAGGCACCCCTCACCTCCATTGTACTCAATGGGATCCATCTTTGAATTTAGGGTATACTTGTTTGTCTAAGTTACAGGAAAACCTAAGTTTTTTATTAATTATACTCGCTAGGGTTTACAACCCTATGCCTACGTACCTTCAATTTGAAGGATCAGAGTAACCGTAGTTCACCTCCCTTATTCCTACCCTCTAATCCTATTCCTAATCCTAAAACCTAACCCTAAACCCCAATCCACTATTTATGCTCTTGGATAAAGAGTTTTATCCCTTAAATCTAGTGTTTATACTCCTAGATGAGGAGTTATATCCCTTAAAATCCTATCCATTATTTATACTCTCGGACGGAAGAGTTTTATCCCTTAATCCTTTTATTTATACTCTCGGATATCAAGAGTTTTATCCCTTGGCCTATATTTATACTCTTGGAACCTAAGAGTTTTATCCTCAAATCCCTTATCCCTTGGCCTATATTTATACTCTTGGAACCTAAGAGTTTTATCCCAAAATCCTAATCCCTTAGCCTATATTTATACTCTTGGAACCTAAGAGTTTTATCCCAAAATCCTAATCCATTTATTTATACTCTCGGATATCAAGAGTGTTATCCCTAAATCCTTATCCCCTATCCCTTATTTAGGCTCTCGGACCAAGAGCTTTATCCCTTAATCCTTTTATTTATACTCTCGGATATCAAGAGTTCTATCCCTTATCCCATCCTTTATTTAGGCTCTCGGACCAAGAGCTTTATCCCTTAAATCTCTTAAATCCCTTAAATAAAAATTCCTTAAATATCCTTTAGAAAGCACATTTCTAATTTTCACAGAAAAAAGAAATAAAAAGTTAAACATGTCGTTATGATAAGAAACAAAATTTATATCCAGATTAATCCAAATAAGACAATAATATCTAAATTTCAAATAATCCCTAAAAAAATATTTATATCCCAAGAATAATTTATTTTTTATCACAATCCCATATTTATCCTTTAAAAAAAAAAAACAATTTTCCTAAAAAAACAAATCCTTTATAACATTTTATTTACATAAGTTATAAAAAACTTAATTACCACCACATCTAAATGAAAATTAAGAATTTAAATTAAATAATAACAGAACCAAAAAACCTAAATTAACAAATTAAATAAAAAAATATTTTTCACAACTTGAATCAAGGAATTGATTCAATTGTGATTTTTTAATAAAAAAGATAAAAATAAGTTTAACAAAATAAAAAAAACAAAAATCCCAAAATAATCCCTAAACCCTCAATTTTATCTTAAATTCCTATTTTAGAATCCTAATTAGTACTTTAACCCTAATTAACTAATTAGATCAAACGATTAACATAATTAATTAAATAGACACCCAGGGGGTGTATTTTCCTTTGAAAATCCAATCAGCCATTAAAACTGGGGGTATAGATAGCATTGGGCGTAAAGCCCAATGGCCAAAAGCCCAGCGCGGGTGGTGGTTCGCACCCAGAGAGTCACACAGCTGACTCTCAATCTGGTGCGTTGGATTGCGTTGACTGAGGTTATGCCAGATCAAATATTACACGCTGGATTAACATACTCCCAAGGTAAGCCAAACAGACGATTGAGATTGAAAGTCCACGACGGGAGTACCATGATCTCTCCTTCACCGGAAGAGTCAAGGTCAATGAATCGTGCGGCCAGTAGAGGGCCACGCGTCCTAGATCTAACAGCGAGGGGGGATGGTATAAAACCTCACGCCCTTCAGAAATGGTTCATTTGGAACCATTCTTTCTCTCTCTTAGCCTCTCGTTCTCTCAACGAGCTCTCCCCTCTCTCTAAATTTCCGTCGCCGGTATGGCCTCCGGCCACCGCGCGACACCACCAACCACCCCTTTATTCCATAATCCGGTTGAGGATTCAACCGGAAACCTCAAACGCCAAGAACCCTAACCCCCAAAACATGAACCCTAACCCCACCCTTCATCCTAAACCCAGAATTTCACCTAAACCCAAGAACCCTAAGCCTTAAACGATGAACCCTAACCCTTACCCAAGAACCCTAACCCTTACCAAAACCCAGAAAACCCTAAATCAAACCCCCAAACAAGCAATCGACCCCAGAATCACCAACAACCAAGAGACGCGATAACGATTCTACGACAACAACAAATGGAAGCTAAGGATCACTCATCCTCCTTGCCGTGTCCAAATTATGTGGCTTCCTTTCCTTTTTCTTTCTCCGTTTCCAACTTCTAATCCCTTTCCTTGTTTGTTTTGCAGGTATGATCAAAGGAATATGTGTAACAACTGCGCGCCTAGGGTTTTCTCTCCAAAAATTCCGACCCTCCCTCTGATTCTATCGTTTTGATTTTATAGTGAAAATTAGGTTTTAAGTTTTAATTCTGTTAAAATTAGAATTAGGAATTTTAGATCTGATTTTGATTTATTGTAATTTTTTTATCCAATCTGTGTAATGATGAAGATTTGATTTGGAATTTTAATGAGATTTGATTTTGTATTTGATTGATTGATTATGTAATTGTAATCTGATTCAAAGTTAAATGAAAAGATTTAATTTTTATTATGCCTTTGATTTGATTCACTTTCCCCAAATTTTGCGCAAGATTAGGGTTTCTTAGGGGAGAAGATGAACAGGGCCCACGGTCAACAATTTTGACCCATAAAATAATAATAATAAAATAAATTTAAATAAAAATAAAATATCAAAATAACACCCATACACAATCCTAAATAAAGAGTAAAATAAAATAAATAAAACCATACAAAAAAATGTGACCAAATAACCTCTCCTTTAATTAATAACTTAATTAATCATTAATAATTAAATAAAAACTGAAAAATCTAATTAATGTGTATTAATAAAAAAAACCAATGATTAGAAAAAATAAAATAAAATAAAACCTAGGCTAAATTAAAAACCATTATTTCCTAATTAAACTAAAATAAAACTTATTTAAAGTTAATAAAAACCTTAAGATTCTATTATCTAAAATTATCCTCTAATTGTTTCTAATTAATTTAAAACTTAAATTCCAAAATAACAATCTAAATATCCTAAAAATATAATTTCTAAAAACCAATATTCCTACTTAAAAAATATAATTTCTAAATAAAATATGAAAACAATATTCCTAATAAAATTTAATAAATAAACCTAATTACTTAATTAGCTTAACACTTAAATTCCATAATAAAAAAACCTCTCAAATTTCCTATAATGATGACCTCTAAATTGAATTCTAAAATAAAAGACCATTTGAAAAAACCAAATTTATTATAAATAAATTAAAATCCTAGGAATGTATAAATAAATTAAAAAAAAAACAGTAAAACCTTATACTAAAACAGAAACAAAATGGGCTTAAAAGCACTAACACACCCCAAAACCCAAATGACACCCCCTTATATAAAAAAAATCTAAAAAAAACCCTGGGTCAAAATTTAGGGTACTACAGCTGCCCCTATTTAACCGTCTTCGGATCAGAAAGAGGGAGACGACGTGTCTTTCTCTTTTGAAGAGGAGATAATTAAATATAAGAAGGACCCTAATTTTGACCGCCAAGCCAGGAAGGCAACACGCTGACCATCCTTGAGAATCCTAAAAATAAACCCGTGACGCGATATCCGATGAAACCCTTTACCCTGGGAGAAGATCATGTGCCATGTATGCATGTGCGAGAGCAAGTATGCTCTTGTGTATGATGTATTGCTTGGGCTAACGCCTCTTTTATGATGTGCAGTGCATGTTTTTTTTTTACAGAAACCATATCCTTCTGTAGCATTCCAACTTCCCGACCCTTGAACCCTTAACTCCTTTTGATAAGTGTAACAAACCCTTTGCTCATGCCATCTGGAGATGCGTAGAGAAACTCCCATAGTGATTGAATTCTGACCGTCAATTTGTGGAATCTTTACTATTTTCTTGAGAGAAACGATGATCCTTTTGCGGTTTCTGAATCGCAGTAAAATACCTTTTCCTTCTTCCTCTTTTTTTTCAGCTTTTTGAGTATACCCAATGTTTCAGTGCATTATTATAAATAAAATCGGCATTTTGTAATCAAGCAGAAAAATTGAAAAGTAAAGAGAATTTTATTTATTGACAAAGGCCTATGAATGGGCAACAATACATAAGGAAAGTAATCCTCATAAGGAGGAAGTACTACAAGAAATGAAAAGAAATGGCAATACGAAAAACAAATTTATCTATGTCCCTATTAAATTTAACACTGGCTAATATCCCTAAACCTCCGGGGTCTTGATACTCCGCTTCTGAAGATGACGACTGGATTGATAATTCCTTTTTTGAATTCCATTAGTGCTATCAGTCTTATGCCTTTTGGATATCCTTAATTTTGCCTGGACCGTTCTTTTAGAATCTTAGTCCACCAGGATGCTATACCATTTTTTTCAACTAAGCCACCCTTTAGGGTTTTCGACTTGTTGGGTATCATTTTTCTAAGTCCCTAATTTTTGCCTGAATTGCTCTTTCGAGTTTTCAATTCACCTGGATGCCCTAACTTTTGCCTAAGTCGCCCTTTAAGGTTTTTGACTTAGCGGGCTTTTATCCTCTTTTTCTGGGCATAGTATTTTTTGACTGAATCAGAATTTACCAGTCGTGGTAATTCCACTCCATCCATAGTAGTCAATATTAAAGCTCCTCCTGAAAATGCGCTTTTTACGACATATGGTCCTTCATAATTTGGAGTCCATTTGCCACGAGGATCTTTATGGATAGGTAGCACTTTCCTTAACACCAGGTCTCCTTCTTCGAATAGGCGAGGACAAACTTTCTTATCAAATGCTTTCTTGAGTCTCCGCTGATATAGTTGACCATGACATACAACAACCATGTGCTTTTCCTCAGTTTGTGATTTAGCGATCATATCATCCACATAAACCTCTATCTCCTTATGCATCATGTCATGAAAGAGAGTGACCATTGCCCTTTGGTAAGTTGCCCCTGCGTTCTTGAATCCGAAAGGCATCACCTTGTAACAGAAGGTACCCCAAGGAGTAATAAAGGTAGTCTTTTCCATGTCGGAGGGAGCCATCTTAATCTGATTATATTCGGAAAACCCATCCATAAATGAGAATACCAAAAATTGAGCCGTGTTATCCACCAATACATCAATGTGAGGTAATGGGAAATCGTCTTTAGGACTTGCTCTATTGAGATCTCGATAGTCTACACACATTCTGACCTTCCCATCTTTCTTCGGTACGACACGATATTGGCTACCCATTCTGGATACTTTACTGCGGCTAAGAACCCTGCGTCGAACTGCTTTTTAACCTTTTCCTTGATCTTGAGAGTCATATCTGGTCTAGTTCGCCTTAACTTCTGCTTGACCGAAGGATATTCGGGTTTAAGCGGTAGCTTATGTTCAGCAATATCTGTGTCCAAACCGGGCATATCTTGGTAGGACCAAGCAAACACATCCACATATTCCCGTAGCAACTTGATCAACCTCTCCTTTACATCCTCGTTCAAAGAAGCTCCCATTTTAACTTCCTTTTATCCTCGTCAGTCCCCAGATTGATCACATCCACTGGTTCCTGATGAGGTTGTATCACTTTATCCTCTTGCTTTAACATTCTGGCTAGCTCTTCAAGAAGTTCACAATCATTCTCATCACCCTCTTCCGCTTGGTAAATCGGGAACTCGAAGTTGTAAGGGATTATAGCAGTGTCATTTTCAATAGGTTCATTTTTAAATCTACATGAGGAATATTTTTATGCTTATTATTTTTTGAATTTGAGAAAAATGAAAGTACTTGGAAAGGAAAAAAAGGTGTATTGCTATTTGAAAAAAGAATAACTAAGAAAGAAACAAAAAGGATCTTAATTGAAAACAAAATGCAACTTTATTATTAAATAATTCAAAGAAACAAAAGGTGGCCCTACAAAGCTTGTCCATTTGCCTTGGGCATAACAAAGGACTTATTATTACTTTTTTTTTAAAAAAAGTAAATTACTTTGAAACAGAAATCATCTCGGGAATCTCGATGGCTCTCCAGTTATTGAGAACTGTATCTGGAGAGCACTGGCATATCCAATCTGGTATCCCCTTGTCTTCCTCTTCAATTGCGGTCACTTAGTCTTTATCTTCGGCTCCAACACTATGGAAACTCTCTTCAAGTGGAGGAAATATCATTGGACCGGTCTTGCGCTCTTCCTTTTTAGCCGGTTTGTAACCCAGCCCGAACCAATCCCTCTTTTTAGGTACCTCTATCACCTTGCCCCAGCCCCTAGTATCCCCATTCTGGATTAAATCTGTGATTCCTCCTGGCTTTCTCTCCTGTCGTACGACTTGTTTACGACTAACCGTTGTAACCTCCAAGGCTTGAAAAGGTACTTCAAGCGTCTCCCCATCCACTTCTATGTATCTGAATGATGAGAGATGGCTGACAAACATGTCTTCCTCCCCATCAACGATTATCAAATTGTCCCCAGATATGAACTTCAACTTCTGATAAAGTGTGGAAGTAACTGCGCCCGCAGTATGAATCCATGGTCGTCCTAGAAGACAAGTGTATGAGGGATTAATGTCCATGACTTGGAAAGTGATCATGAAGGTATGTGATCCCACCACTGTAGGTATGTCCACTTCTCCAATTACCATTATTTTTGAACCGTCGAACGCCCTAACAATCAGGGAACTGGTCTTCATAAAGGTCCTTACAGATGTTAATTTCATAAGGGTATCCTTAGGCGTGACATTTAGAGCAGACCCTGTATCTACCAGCACTCTTGAAAGAATGGTGTCCTGACACTTGACTGATATGTGTAAGGCCTTTTTATGTGCTTGCGCCTCGGGAGGTGATTCCTCACTACTGAAACCCAGGCAGCTGCTGGCGGCAATATTGGAGACTACCTCGTTGAATTGAATTACTGATATGTCTTTAGTGACATGGGCTTCATTTAGGACCTTTAGCAGGGATTCCCTATGTGCCTCCGAGCATAACAACAAGGATAGAATAGAGATCTTGGATGGTGTTTGATTTAGTTGGTCCACCACCCTATAATCACTTTTCTTTATGATTCTTAAAAATTCCTCGGCATCTTCTTGAGATATGCCCTTCTTGGACGACCCCTCGCCTGTACTTGTGGTCTCTTTCCTTTTTGAGCTTTCGGGGATATCCTTCTTGGGTTGTTCTGAAGAGTATACCCTTCCACTACGTGTCATTCCTCCAATACCAGCTATGTTAGTAACTGCTGGTGACGGCGCTATAGTCTTTCCTCCCACTGACGCCGTGACGTCATATTTCCAAGGTACAGTCTTGGAGCTTTCATAGGTAAATAGCGTTGGTACATGGAACGTGATAGGACCTTCTGATGCTGCAGGCACCGGGGCTTTGACTGGCGTAGGAACAGGTATCTGAATTGGTGTTCGTGCAGGCACCAGAATTGTTATCTAAATAGGAACATGCGTAGGCCTTGCAACTGGTATTTGGATGGGCGTCTGTGCCTGCCTGGGAACTTGTATTGGAATAGGAACTTGTGTAGGCCTTGGAACTGGTATTTGAATGGGAGTCGTGACTCCTCTTTTCTGGTATGGAACCTCAGAAGGTGCCTGCCCCTGGGAGTCTAAGGAAGCTACCTCATTCATATTCCTTAAGTACCCAATCTGTACTATCCCTTAGTCCATTAGTTGTTGGAGAACCTCCTTCATCTCCTTACAGCTATTGGGATCAATCGCGTAATTCTCACAGTCACTGTGCAGCCTTTCAAACTCCTCGTACCCAATTAATGTTTCCCTCACTTTCGTCATAGGGGTCTTTACTTGCTCTACCCCTCTAATTATGACGTCCTCTCCTAGTCCCTCAACGGAGTTAACAGTTGGTCCAGTGTGCCCTGGGAACGGGTTATCTCCTACATTTGGAGTGTCATAACTGAAGTTAATAACCTTCTGATCCAGCAAATCTTGCACCCTAAATTTGAGAGCCAAACATTTTTCAGTCGTGTGCCCTGGCGATCTAGTATGGTAATCACATATAGCATTAGCGTCATACCCTCGAGGAGTAGGCGTAGGAGGGGCCCCTAACGGCTTAATTTCTACCAATCCCTTTTGGATTAACATTGGCAGGATTTGAGTATATGTAGTGGGTATAGGGTCAAAGTCCTTCCATGGCCTCCTTTGTTCCCTTCGGGGATGGTTCTGTTGTTGCTGATTTTGAGGGGGTGGGGCCCTTGGCTGTTGGATCTGGAGCGTAGGAGATGCTTGGCCAGAGGCCGTGGCTGCCACATAAGGGTTATAAGGCACTTGAGTATACCTATCAGCAGAAATGGCATTGGCCTCCTTCTTCGAACGGTTTTCGGAGTACCTTTTGTCGTTATGTTGATTGGAAGACGGTGTTCCAATCTTTCTGCTTTTTAATCCATTCTCGATCCTTTCCCCAATGATAACCAAATCCGCAAATCCTGTTGAGACTGATCCAATCATCTTTTCATAGTATAATCCTTGGAGAGTTCCCATGAATGTATCTACTAGCTCGTTTTCCCACAATGGAGGTTGCACGCGAGATGCTAGCTCCCTCCATCTTTGGGCATACTCCTTAAAAGATTCATCCATTTTCTGAGACATGTTTTGCAACTGCATGCGATTAGGGGCTATGTCTACATTATATTGGTATTTCCTTATGAAGGCACTTGCCAAATCATCCCAGCTCTTGATGTAGATCCTTTCCAGCTGCATGTACCAGTCCAAGGATGCCCCACTAAGGCTGTCTTGGAAAACATGCATCATCAGCTTTTCGTTCTTAGCGTGTGCCCCCATCTTTCGGGAAAACATCCGAATGTGGCTTTTGGGACAACTAACCCCTTTGTACATCTCGAAGGTAGGCGCCTTAAACTTAGGAGGCACGACCACGTCGTGTACCAAACACATTTCCAAGGCATCAATCCCAAAGATCTTGGATCCTTCCACAGCCCTTAACCGTTCCTCAATTATCTTATACTTTTCATCCTCCTTTCTTCCTTCCACGGCAGCTGGTTTGGTTTCACGAACTACTTGCCTTGAGTCTTCTTCTCCATATTGGAGGTGCCAGTCATTAGAGACCTCACGAGTGACAGGTATCTGTATGGGTCGTGATTCTCCATTGTGCTCTGGTGTTGGGTCGAGAAGTCAGATTGTTGCGAAGATTCTGAGAGAAGATATCAAAAGGTGATTTCCGTTTGATGTTTATTTTTTTTGAATTATGCTATGCATGCATGAATGTATGAGTATGCAAAAATTGTTTTTATTTCAGGAATCTTAAACTTTTCATTTATTAAGATTAGAGCCAAGGATAATGGAAAGCAAATACTTTTATTAAAGGAAAGAAAGTGTTAGGGTCGAAGCCCCATTTATTACATAAGGAAAACCAAACTAGGGATAAACCCTTTAAATTATTCATAACAAAAAGCAAACGTAAGAAGTCATTACATAGAAAAGCTAAATCCTCCTCCTAATCCTAGCCCTAAAATCCTCTACCATCTCACGACAAAGTGTAAGGAAATCAGTAATCTCTTGGACCGGCTTGAAGATATCATCCATGTACTCAGCCTCCTATAAACTTCGAGGGATCTCGTGGATAAGATCGTTGGATAGTAAGACCAACCTCAGATACCTTTCTCGATAATATGCCTCATCCTCTCGTAACTTTGCCATGATCTCTAAATCCTCTCTAGTAGTTTGCTCTAGCTGCTGGTTATGTTCTTCAACATAAATGGCCCATGCCCTTAGATCTTCGTAAGAATCCTGAAGCTCCCCATATAACCTTATAAGTTCCTGGTTCTCCTCTTGAGTTTCTAACCATCCTTCTGGCTGTAGGGCAAGAAGTTCTTCGGCTGATCTCAATTGCACGGTTGCATCTAGGGCTTGTCTTTTGCTCTCGAGAAGAGCACTAGATAAGCTTTGGACTTTAGCTTCAAGGTGTTGGATACGCCTGTCATATCCCTCTTTGAATTCTCTTTGAGTTGACGTCATCCAAATGTCTCTCCACTTGTCCCTTTAACGCCAGGCTCTGTCTAGTTACTCTTTGTGGTCTTTGAGGCGTGAACTCACAACTTGAAGGTCAGTATAAGCTTGTTCCTTCTTCTCTTCCTCCATCTGAGCTATCCCCTTATTGATCTTTGATTGCTCCATAACTTCATCGAGACTCCTTCTTAACTGACTACTCTCTCCAGTGGCTTGGTAATATTTGCCTTCCCACTCTTCTTTTTCTTTTTGTAATTGTGCAATAGTCTCTTTGAGTCTCTCACTTTCCTCCATAGAGATTGCGGCAGGTGGGGGAACCATGGGATCAACGGGACGATCTAAAGTAAAGGGAAGTTTTACCTTCCTTATCCTTTCTTCCATCCATTGAGAATAGGGGACTCTAGAATCCTCTCTTGGTTTTTTCAGGCTGTTCTTCCCTTTTATGCTTTGCTTCCATGCTTCAGAAATCCTAAGGACACCAGGATGATCTCCTTTCACACCTTGTAGGACAAAGCCCTTTAGCAACTTGTCTTCTGGCTTGTAGGACAAAGGATGTCCTAGCTGCCTCATTGCCAAAACAGGATTATAGCTTATACACCCTCTTGAGCTAATCAAAGGTACATTAGGAAAGTTCCCACAACTCAAGATCACATTATCCCTTTGGATTATCTGAGGAAACCATAGGATGTCCTTATCAACACGTGATACTAGATATTGGGACCACTCGTAGGCCTTCATTTGTCTCATGTCTCCTATGTCCTTCACTAGATGGGAACACAACCACTTGTATAATAGGTGAGGACAACATAACATAGTTCCTCCCTTCTTCTCAAACCTACAATGGAAAGTGAAGTATATGTCTGCAAGGAGAGCTGTTGAATAGTCTTCTTCTCCAAGGGTAACAGCCAGAAATAGATTGGCAGCGGTGATGTCTATGAAGTTCGGAATACTTGGGAATAGGACCAACCCAAAGATAAGTAATATCATGACAGTGTCTAGGGCTACCCAATTCTTGCAAGCTACAAAGTGACTAGCTTGACTCTCTAAGAACCATTTAGGGAACCCTTCGAAGTCATCTTTAGTTTTCCAATGAGCTTGTAGGTCCTCTTCACGAATATACAAACAGCTTGCCATTTCTTCAAATGAAGGTCTATACCCCAATTGTTTTGAATAGACCTTCGGACTTCTTCTAAAGTAGGTGCTATTTGGAAGTCCTTGAATTGGAAGCACCGTAACTCGGGATCATAAAATTGGGCCAAGGCAGTTAGACCCTCCTCTTGCATAAGAAATAGAACCAAGTCCAATATATCTCCATACCTACGAAGTATAGGTTTCCTTCTTTCCTTGGGTAATTCAGCAACATAAGTCTTTAGGCTTTTTATATCTGATATCCTTACTCTAATGGGGAGAGTTCTCCTTTTTCCAACTTCCATTGTCCTTTGATTTAATCCCTTTTTTTTTTGTAAAATTTTAAGATTCCTGTGAATGCAAAAAAAGAAAAATTTATGAGGATGATGAATGCACATGATGTCTTGATTAGGGTAAAGGTAAAGTGTAAGCATGCCCCTAGTAAGGTGGGCTTCCCTAGAACAGGCTGGGTCTAAGTTAAGACTGCCCAATCCCCTCACCGGTAGGTTACCTAAATTTGGCCAGCATAACGACCCCAAAATGTTTAGACTATACCCTTGTTTTACCATGAGAAGGAGCAAGCCTTCCTACGGTAATCCTTCGGGATAAGTCTCATTTGGGATAGGACCCTAGTAATAACCCTTGAGGGTTGAATACATAAGTTCCATGATTGGTGTGGGGTAGGTTAAGGTTCTCAGAGTCACGGACCACATCCAAATCATTCCACTACGAGAGGGGCTAGCCCTTTCGTGAGGACGACTTTGGAAGGATCTACTCTGAGTGTGCCATCAATGCATTTTAGGGGACGTTGCGTCCCTCGCAAAAACATTTCTGTTCCACTTTAGGTTCTAGGGTTATCCTCCAAGCTTTGGGTTTTAGCTTCACTCCCCTTTTTTATGTCCCAATCCCTTGCATGATAATACAAAAAACAAAATGTTAAATAAATAAATATATGAAATAAAAATAAATAAATAACAATAAAAAAATAATAAAAAACCAAAATGGCATCCAAGACAAACAAATCCCTAAATCCTAAGGCTAGGATTGACTCTCGCTAGGAAGGAGTCCCCAGCAGAGTCATCAGCTGTCGCGGCCGGCTAAAAATTTTCGAGTCGCCATCATATTTTTTAAGGAAAATAATGATAAACCTAAAAATCCTTAATCCCAAGGGCAGAGATTCCTATGGTTCGGGAGTCAGTTAAGTGAGGGGAAGGTGTTAGGCACCCCTCACCTCCATTTTACTCAATGGAATCCACCTTTGAATTTAGGGTATACTTGTTTGTCTAAGTTATAGGAAAACCTAAGTTTTTTATTAATTATACTCGCTAGGGTTTACAACCCTATGCCTACGTACCTTCATTTTGAAGGATCAGAGTAACCGTAGTTCACCTCCCCTATTCCTACCCCCTAATCCTATTCCTAATCCTAAAACCTAACCCTAAACCCCAATCCACTATTTATACTCTTGGATAAAGAGTTCTATCCCTTAAATCTAGTGTTTATACTCCTAGATGAGGAGTTATATCCCTTAAAACCCTATCCATTATTTATACTCTCGGACGGAAGAGTTTTATCCCTTAATCCTTTTATTTATACTCTCGGATATCAAGAGTTTTATCCCTTGGCCTATATTTATACTCTTGGAACCTAAGAGTTTTATCCTCAAATCCCTTATCCCTTGGCCTATATTTATACTCTTGGAACCTAAGAGTTTTATCCCAAAATCCTAATCCCTTGGCCTATATTTATACTCTTGGAACCTAAGAGTTTTATCCCAAAATCCTAATCCATTTATTTATACTCTCGGATATCAAGAGTGTTATCCCTAAATCCTTATCCCCTATCCCTTATTTAGGCTCTCGGACCAAGAGCTTTATCCCTTAATCCTTTTATTTATACTCTCGGATATCAAGAGTTATATCCCTTATCCCATCCTTTATTTAGGCTCTCGGACCAAGAGCTTTATCCCTTAAATCTCTTAAATCCCTTAAATAAAAATTCCTTAAATATCCTTTAGAAAGCACATTTCTAATTTTCACAGAAAAAAGAAATAAAAAGTTAAACATGTTATGATAAGAAACAAAATTTATATCCAGATTAATCCAAATAAGACAATAATATCTAAATTCCGAATAATCCCTAAAAAAATATTTATATCCCAAAAATAATTTATTTTTTATCACAATCCCATATTTATCCTTTTAAAAAAAAAAACAATTTTCCTAAAAAATCAAATCCTTTATAACATTTTATTTACATAAGTTATAAAAAACTTAATTACCACCACATCTAAATGAAAATTAAGAATTTAAATTAAATAATAACAGAACCAAAAAACCTAAATTAACAAATTAAATAGAAAAATATTTTTCACAACTTAAATCAAGGAATTGATTCAATTGTGATTTTTTAATAAAAAAGATAAAAATAAGTTTAACAAAATTAAAAAAAAACAAAAATCCCAAAATAATCCCTAAACCCTCAATTTTATCCTAAATTCCTATTTTAGAATCCTAATTAGTACTTTAACCCTAATTAACTAATTAAATCAAATGATTAACTTAATTAATTAAATAGACACCCAGGGGGTGTATTTTCCTTTGAAAATCCAATGGGCCATTAAAATTGGGGGTGTAGATAGCATTGGGCGTAAAGCCCAATGGCCAAAAGCCCAACGTGGGTGGTGGTTCGCACCCAGAGAGTCACACAGCTGACTCTCAATTTGGTGCGTCGGATTGCGTTGACTGAGGTTATGCTAGATCAAATATTACACGTTGGATTAACATACTCCCAAGGTAAACCAAACGGACGATTGAGATTGAAAGTCCACGACGGGAGTACAATGATCTCTCCTTCACCGGAAGAGTCAAGGTCAATGAATCGTGCGGCCAGTAGAGGGCCACGCGTCCTAGATCTAACAGGGAGGGGGATGGTATAAAACCTCACGCCCTTCAGAAATGGTTCATTTGGAACCATTATTTCTCTCTCTTAGCCTCTCGTTCTCTCAACGAGCTCTCCCCTCTCTCTAAATTTCCGTCGCCGGTATGGCCTCCGGCCACCGCGCGACACCACCAACCACCCCTTTATTCCATAATCCGGTTGAGGATTCAACCAGAAACCTCAAACGCCAAGAATCCTAACCCCCAAAACATGAACCCTAACCCCTAAAACATGAACCCTAACCCCACCCTTCATCCTAAACCCAGAATTTCACCTAAACCCAAGAACTCTAAGCCTTAAACGATGAACCCTAGGGTTCATCGCATGAACCCTAACCCTTACCCAAGAACCCTAACCCTTACCAAAACCCAGAAAACCCTAAATCAAACCCCCAAACAAGCAATCGACCCCCGAATCACCAACAACCATGAGACGCGATAACGATTCTACGACAATAACAAATGGAAGCTAAGGATCACTCACCCTCCTTGCCGTGTCTAAATTATGTGGCTTCCTTTCCTTTTTCTTTCTCCGTTTCCAACTTCTAATCCCTTTCCTTGTTTGTTTTGCAGGTATGATCAAAGGAATCTGTGTAACAACTGCGCGCCTAGGGTTTTCTCTCCAAAAATTCTGACCCTCCCTCTGATTCTATCGTTTTGATTTTATAGTGAAAATTAGGTTTTAAGTTTTAATTCTGTTAAAATTAGAATTAGGAATTTTAGATCTGATTTTGATTTATTGTAATTTTTTGATCCAATCTGTGTAATGATGAAGATTTGATTTGGAATTTTAATGAGATTTGATTTTGTATTTGATTGATTGATTATGTAATTGTAATCTGATTCAAAGTTAAATGAAAAGATTTAATTTTTATTATGCCTTTGATTTGATTCACTTTCCCCAAATTTTGCGCAAAATTAGGGTTTCTTAGGGGAGAAGATGAACATGACCCACGGTCAACAATTTTGACCCATAAAATAATAATAATAAAATAAATCTAAATAAAAATAAAATATCAAAATAACACCCATACACAATCCTAAATAAAGAGTAAAATAAAATAAATAAAACCATACAAAAAAACGTGACCAAATAACCTCTCTTTTAATTAATAACTTAATTAATCATTAATAATTAAATAAAAACTGAAAAATCTAATTAATGTGTATTAATAAAAAAAAAACCAATGATTAGAAAAAAGAAAATAAAATAAAACCTAGGCTAAATTAAAAACCATTATTTCCTAATTAAACTAAAATAAAACTTATTTAAAGTTAATAAAAACCTTAAGATTCTATTATCTAAAATTATCCTCTAATTGTTTCTAATTAATTTAAAACTTAAATTCCAAAATAACAATCTAAATATCCTAAAAATCTAATTTCTAAAAACCACTATTCCTACTTAAAAAATCTAATTTCTAAATAAAATATGAAAACAATATTCCTAATAAAATTTAATAAATAAACCTAATTACTTAATTAGCTTAACACTTAAATTCCATAATAAAAAAACCTCTCAAATTTCCTATAATGATGACCTCTAAATTGAATTCAAAAATAAAAGACCATTTGAAAAAATCAAATTTATTATAAATAAATTAAAATCCTAGGAATGTATAAATAAATAAAATAAAAAAAACATTAAAACCTTATACTAAAACAGAAACAAAATGGGCGTAAAAGTACTAACACACCCCAAAACCCAAATGACACCCCCTTGTATAAAAAAAATCTAAAAAAAACTCTGGGTCAAAATTTAGGGTACTACACTTTGTATCTTTTCATTTCAAGGGAGAAAAGGTAAGAGCTTTGATTTCTTGTTGGGAAAAGATGTAATCTTTTGATACCTTATGTATTTCATCTAATGTATGTTTGTGAATTAGTTTTGATTCTCTATTGGTTGATTGTCTTTGATTGTTTATTTGTGAGTCTTGACAAAACTCTTTGCAAATCTTTGGTCTTCGATTTTCATCTATCAATGAGCAAACTTTTGACATGGTTTTGTGAGTTGATATTCATTGTGTCTTTTATTGTATTGTGTTGATTAAGTAGCATGGCTAGCATGAGTAGTATCGATACAATATTGCAAGGATGCGTGACAATAGTGATGAAGAACGATGTTCACATACATTTGGCAAATTAGGTGAATACATGTAAAAAGGGTTAAGCGTATGTACGTATTCTGATCAATGGCATTTTATATGAAACAATCATTTATCTGATTTGGGTGTCATCTTTGTTTACCTGTTTATCTTTGATTTGAACTGCTATAGACATATACTCTTCAGATCTGGATCTAAGATGATTATCTGTTTTGTTCAAAACTCTAGAAATAGATTTAGGCTTAACACTTGCGTGAGTATCAACTCTTAATGCTCTGTGTTGGTCTTTGTTGTGTGAGACATCACCAATGAGGCAATACGGTCAATCTCTCGACGTTGCATTAGACATAACCTCTGTCGTGGGTGATATGTGAGGATATTAGGCAAATGAGTGATTTATGTATAAAATGATTAGAAGAATGCATGTGTTATCAATTGATGAGATCCAACTCCAACAAGGCTCCGTTTATAATTCAGTCTTTACTTTATATTTCCTGTCTTTACATTTTCTGCATTTAATTTTGGTTCCTTAAATATTTTAAACCAAAACTTTTGAACCATAAGCTTAGAAACATAGAAACCGTTGAACGACATTCTTTCCCTTGCACTGATCCCTGTGGATACGACAAAAGTGGGCTACTTAAATTAGGTTTTGCTTGCTGATGTATTACAGTTTCAACAAAATGGCGTCGTTGCCGGGGACCGGTGTTTAGATATTGAATCATATTGCGATAGTTTCTGTATTTTTGAGCTTCGTACATTTGTTTATATTATATGTGTTTGTTTTCTTTTATGTTTTCTCTAGTGTGATCAGGAATGATGAGAACTCCTTCTTGATTGGTTGCTATTTGTATAAAAGTATTCAATGAAGCTTCGACCGAGTCTGGATGGTGAGATTTGAATGTATGCGAGGTAAATTGTACCGCTTCATAGAATGTTAGAATGATTTAAGAATTTTGTGCTTTGTGCAAATGTGTATTTTTGTTTCATGTTGCAACTTATTTGAATGCTTGTTTCACTTATGTCCAAAAGCCACAAATTATGAGAAACCTCCATTGTTTACTCTATGCTAGGATGACTAATAACTTTGTTTAATTCGTTTGATTCATGCTTTATCTGTTGATTATTGTGATTTTGTGGAAGCATTAGAAATGATCAAGGCATTTGTTTATATTGAGCACATCCGTATCCAAAAGTACCTTACCCGTTGTAGCGAGCGATTTTGGACGCGGTTCTTAAGCGTTGGTCGCTCTCTGCGGTTTGAGCTTTAAACTACAGGTCGATTCATTTTTTTATCCTATTGTGAGCTGAATAAGGAAGGGAAATAGATGTCTCCAATTAACCCTGCTTGCATACTGAGTTTAAACAACGGTCTGTTAGGTTACGAATGCTATCAATGTGGGGGGGGCCTTTGTACTGGTTATTTGTATTTTCGCCAATATTGTTTTCTTTCTTTTTACCTGGGCAGAAGGTTTCTGGTGGGGAATAAGGATTAGGATATTAGGACTGGTGCTTTTGAATTACTGCTTTTAATTGATGGAGATATGGGATTTGGGTTTTTTGTTGATTGCGCTCGCTAAGATCTTTTCTTTCGATCTTATGCCTACGTATTCCCGTTTACCGAAACAGGGAAATCAGAGCGTTCGTAGTTCCTCCTATTCTGTGGGAGGAAATTGGTTTTTGGTGTCTTGTTCAAAGCCCAAGACATGAAGCGAAAGGTGATTTGTATCTTGTTCAAAGCCCAAGATGTGAAGCTAAAAGGTCTATTTGTGTCTTGTTCAAAGCCCAAGACGTGAAGCTGAAAGACCTCGACTTTAGAGAGAATTTGTCATCTCTAAAGAGGGGAGAAGGAGAATTACTTTAACTGGGATACGCGGATCCGAGCAATGCCATAATTTCCGAAGAAAGGGTTTTAACCTGAAGGAGAAGACTTTAACTCAGTGTAGAGCAATGCCATCTTTCCTTAGGAATTTCTCATGCTAAAAGAGGGACAGTGGCATGGATGTAGATGATCCAGAGGCTTGCTGCTTACAGCGATTAGATGAAAGGAGTTGTTGATGTTTGTGTACTGTGAACGAGGCACAACTTTGATGCTAAAAGGTTGATTGGATCAACCAGTGGTTTTCTTATACAAAGCCTAAGAGGAGGCTAATTTCCGCTAGGAAAATCATTATACAAAGCCTAAGAGGAGGCTATTTTGTGTCTCGTACAAAGCCCGAGAGAGAGGCTAAAGGTTTTTGACCCAGTGGGGCATATCGTTATACAAAGCCTAAGAGGAGGCTAGCAAAGAGTTGACTCAGTTGGAGAATCTTTTATACTCAGTAATAGAGTGTTTTTGTATCTTGTACAAAGCCCGAGAGAGAGGCGAAAAGGTTGTTTTGACTCCACTGGGGAGAATTTTGGTATCTCGTACGAAGCCCGAGATGGAGGCTATTGTAACTGTTTCAGTTGAGTGACAGATCCAATATACTGATTTAAAAGAGAAAATCAGTTCTTATATGAGCAACGCTGTACTCAGGGATTTGATTTGAGGATCAAGGATATTTCCTTCTCTTTGAGGAAACGGGAAATCCAAAGGGTATTGAGACTGTCCGAGTCTGCGGGTTTCCTTCCTATTTAATGAAGGGTGCTTGAGAATGTCTTTGAGACTCAAGGAAGTTAGACTGTCCGTGTCTAGAGTTTTATCTTTTGTACTATGCTTTGAGAAACAGTAGTAGACTCTATGAAAGGACTGTTCTACGAGGATAACTAGGTTCTATTCCTATACCTCTAGGAGGTCGTCGGGACAATTTGTACGAAGCCCAAGAGGAGACTGGAAACTTTTAAGAAGCCGACGGGTCCTTGTACGAAGCCCAAGAGGAGGCTATCATTCCCAAAGGAAGAGATCATTATACGAAGCCTAAGAGGAGGCTGTGAATACTTCTAAGAAGCCGTAGGGTCCTTGAATAATGCCCAAGAGGAGGCCGATGCTTTTAAGAAGCCCGTGGGTCTATCATCTCCTTTCCATTAGGAGAGATAACTCTTTTAAAGATGAAAACCACTGGTAAACGTGCGAGGTTTACTATCCAGCGACTTTTAGCTTTTAAAGAGGGTTCCTTAGTTAAGGTCCAAGATTATGACCGTAGTGGGTACCCAAACCCCGAGACATTCAACGCAAGCTATCCACAAGGAATAGATCAAGTCAGGAAAGTTCGAGAATTTGGAAGAAACTCAAAGATGTCATTCACGGAGAATACATTCATCTCGGGGAGTAGAGCTTTTTGACGATTCCTAAGGAGGACAGCCGAAGAGAAGACTGTATCTGGTGCTCCTATTAGGGATCTAGGCGTCTATTTCTACGAATAAATGAAACGGCGTCACTTAGTTCTAGACGTAGTTGTCGGGGAAACTCGAAATATCTATACTATTATTACACAGTAGATATGAGTTTATGAAAGGAGACTTATAGTGAGCAGCCCCACAATACAGTTTATATATATGAAAGCAGTAAATGAAAGCGATAACCACTTACTCGGTTGTAGTGCTTCCATGCTGTTTGGTTAGTTGTTCAACAAAGAAAGATTGAAAACAACAGTATATTCAAAATCAAAGGAGAAAGTGCTTTGAAAAAGAAAGATTTGGGGCTTACAGCTCAAGGAGAGGCCCAGGGTTTTATCAGTGAGCGCACTGTTTGACTTTGTACAGCGGGACTTATACAAGTGACTGGGGCCCAAAAAGTTTTTCTGTACAAAGAGATGGGTCTTACACTCTCTCAAGAGGCCCAAAAAGGTTTAAAGAAAAGAGTGGGGCTTATAACACGAGGGTAGGCCCAAATGATTTTTTTGTTTAAAAATGGCGATCGCGCCGAGGTTTTCTTTTAACGCAGAGGGACTTATGCAATAAGTGAGGCCCAAAATGTTTTGGTTAAAAGGGGGATTGGGTCTTACACTCTAATAGAGGCCCAAAGTGTTTTGAATGGGTCTTATAGCTCAAGGAGAGGCCCAGATGATTTTTATTTTTAAACGGGCGACGATCGCGCCGTTTACTTGTACAGAGGGACTTATACAATGAGTGAGGCCCAAAAATGTTTTTGTACAAGGGGGGATGGGTCTTACACTCTCTCAAGAGGCCCAAGAGTTTTGAAAGTGATTTATGAGGGTTGAATTAATCCAAAACCCTAATTTGTTTTCAAAATGTATTTAATTGAATAAAAATTCAATTAAAATGATCAAAAATTGTTTAACACATGGAAAACAAATTGTGATCTTGGATTAATGCTTCAAAAATTAAGTATTGACCTACAAAATATTTAGAAAGCATTAAAAGTTGCAAAATCAATGTAGAAAAAATATTTAAAATGTCAAAAACAATTAAAATATTAATTCTTTGCAAAAATATTAATTATATGAAGTAAATAATATTTTTGGGATTTTTTGTGAAAATAAAATATTTTAACATTTTTGTGAATTATTAAAAAAATAATCAACTCAAAATCATTAAAACTCAGAGAGAAATTAATTTTTGAATCAATTAAACAAAATCACAAAATTCAAATATTTGAATTTGAAAAAAAGGCGCCAAGAACAAGCTGAAGAACACGCGCGTGTTCTTGGTTTCTCAGATTTGCGTTTTCTATCCAATCTCCATGAATACGTAATCATATCATGCAATCCACATATCATTATGCTCGTCTCAACCTCACGATCATGTCTATGTACTTTAATTTCATTTAAATTAAACATACAACAAGAAATCACGAAGAAACCTCAAGAACCCTAATTTCTGCATGAAGGCTAGGATTTTTGATACACAATTCAAGCAATGCAATTAATTGAGGGAAAACATTCCATGCATGATTATGAACATATGGCCAAATTATTGTGCGAGGAAATATGCATAGATTGAGAGATGACCAAGTATGTGCTTACCTCCAAGTCGTGACAGCAAGAGCAGATGTGATTTTGAGTTAGAGGTGTTACAGACAAGTTGTGATGATCTGGATAGCTTCCCTACACCATATGGAGTGTGTTTGAACACTTGGATTGAATTGAAATGGGCTGGATCAGTTTGTGGTACCTCAGCTGCACTTTAGTTAAAACCTTGAGCAACCAGCTGGTGATTTCATGAAATTGATGTTTCAGAAGTTATGTGAGTGTTTGATCAGCTCACATGTGATGTATGTGAGGTGTGTGAGTGATTGGTTTGTGCAGAATTGCTCTCAAACTCAAAACCCGATAACTACCTTGCTAAGAAATGCATTTTTGCCAAGAGAAAGAGATTTTGAGGAAAGCATCTGTTAGATGGCTTTGGTGTACTTAAACTGACCACAATTGAGCTCTATTTATAGTAGAGCAAGTCTGTTTTGCAAGGAATAGTGCATGGCAGCTGGTAAGTAGGTTTGGCCAATGTTGGCAAATGAAAATCCAAGTCTCCTCTAGCCATTGACTAGAGGTTAGGGCACAGAGCTTTGGTCCCCTTGGTCTTGGATAAGTCTTGAATGATTTCAGATGAGAATGGCTCAGTCCATGCCACCTTGATGGTTCCATTGAATGCCTCATTCCAAATTTGAAGTCTTGTCCCTATTTTGGCAACTCTAGGTTCAACATGCTATTTCTTGTTCCATGGACTTTGGAGGCTTGGCTCAGTAATTGTCCCCTTTAGATTCAATCCTCTGAGGTGTCCAAGTGGATTGGAGCAATTAAAATTGGCTGATTTTGGCAAATCGAGCCAAATTGCAAATTCTGCCTTGCTTTGACAGATTTCAGCAAGGCAACTTGGCAATGTTGTATCTCATGGTGTAGGTTGAATTTGGCAATGTTCTTGGCCATTTTGGAAAGCTCTTACATGATACAACAACTGTTTGAACAAGTTTGGTTTTGATCTCTTTTGATTCCAAGTGAAAAATCCCCCTACATTTGGCAAAAAGTGAAGCAGAATCTGACTTAGTGAAAATTTCACTAAGTGTTGGAAAAAGTGACATTTTCACTTTTCAGCCACTTTGATCACTCCATAACTCAAAATCCTTAATGAATTGGAATGACTTGTAGTTGAAGTTTTTGTAGGTGATAATGAGGGCTACAAATCCATCTTTGGATGAGAAAAAATGGCCTTGTGGTTTAGGAGTTATGGTCCTCCAAAGTTGGTACCTTTGCCACTTTATTTTTAACTTAGAAAAATTTCTAAGTTTTATGGTTACCCCTTTTACAAGTTATCTCACTTTTCTTGATTTTTCTTAATGAATGATGATTCAAATCATACATTAACATCATTTTAGGGTTAAAAATCCATTTTGGTGAAAAATCTCAAAAAGTCAAAGTTGACTTTTGTGCACAGTTGACTTTTTATCAGATGAATTCCAAACTGTGCAATTCTTCAGGAAATCATGTCCTTGACCTAAATCAAACTTGATGGACATGTTCCATGGGTGTCATAGGGTATATTCAATCTTGTATTAGGGTTTGGGAGCATGTCTTGGTCAAAAGTCAAAGTTACAGTTGACTTTTCCCTTAAAACCCTAATTGTGGTGCAGATGAAAATGAGACTTGTTGCTCAAGCTTCTTGGATAAATCCATTGTTCCAAATGGATCAATATGGTGTATTAGAGACCCTCAAATCATCTCTTGAGGTCTTGGCTCATGGTTTGTCCCAAAAGTCAACTTAGGGGTGAATTAGGTCAAGAAACCCTAATTCCTGATTTTTGATGAATGCATCCCCTGAGGCAAAATTGACTTGATGCATGGGTTCATGAGGTTCCATGAAGCATATTAGGTCATGTTTTGGATCATTTACTTGTGCCCAGATGAAAAATTTCCATCTGGAGGCCCTGGTCGACCAAAACCCTAATTTGGTGACACTGTCGATCTTGAGACTTGATCCACCTAGAAAGGAGCAGCCTTGTGCTTAATCCTTGAAGTGGGAGTCCTTTTTGATCCATTGTGGATGTTTGAGAGATTAGACAAGTTGAATATCATGTCATTTCTTGATTGATCCTTTGTCTAAGCACTCAGAGAGGGCTTGAAACCCTAATTTTGATTGTATTGGATGCTCACCCATCTTTGGGGAGACTGATGAAGCATGATGGTTCATCCACATTGTGATGATGATTTTCACAATGATGGGAAATCTAAGTGGTCAAAATTTGGGGTATTACAGATGCCCCTATTTAATCTTCTTGGACCCGAAGGTATGAATGACGAAGGGATTCGGGCATTCGGGGTGCAAGAGGATTAAATATCGGAATATCCGAAATTTTGATGGTGGTTATGAATGGTAGCTTACGTATTCATCTTCTTTAGCTAAGCGATGATGCTTAGAAAAGGTAAACTTCCCCTCGATCCTGGATTCCTACCAAGGAACTGGTCTCAGTCTCTTTTCGAAATAAACTTCCCCTCGATCCTGGTTTCCTACCAAGGAACTGGTCTTAGTTTCTGATTTAAACTTCCCCTCGATCCTGGTTTTCTACCAAGGAACTGGTCTTAGTTTCTTTTGTCAATAAAATTTCTTGACAAGGGACGCTGTTCATAGCGGGTTTCCTCAAACTTCTCGCCGAGTTTTCCTGGGGAGATGCCATTTGAGTGGAAAAAGTTTTGATGTCAGACTTGCTGGGGAACCTAGTCATCTGAGTTGTAGAGTTGTACAAACTTCTCTGTTGGAGACGCCATTTGTTTCTACTAGGGAAAGCGAGTCTCTTGAGATACTATTTTCATTTGGGATCTTTCATCATACTTTTCTCGGGATCTTCCCGGAGAAACGCCATATCATGGTTTGTCCCAAAAGTCAACTTAGGGGTGAATTAGGTCAAGAAACCCTAATTCCTGATTTTTGATGAATGCATCCCCTGAGGTAAAATTGACTTGATGCATGGGTTCATGAGGTTCCATGAAGCATATTAGGTCATGTTTTGGATCATTGCCTTGTGCCCAGATGAAAATTTTCCATCTGGAGGCCCTGGTCGACCAAAACCCTAATTTGGTGACACTGTCGATCTTGAGACTTGATCCACCTAGAAGGGAGCATCCTTGTGCTTAATCCTTGAAGTGGGAGTCCTTTTTGATCCATTGTGGATGTTTGAGAGATTAGACAAGTTGAAGATCATGTCATTTCTTGATTGATCCTTTGTCTAAGCACTCAGAGAGGGCTTGAAACCCTAATTTTGATTGTATTGGATGCTCACTCATCTTTAGGGAGACTGATGAAGCATGATGGTTCATCCACATTGTGATGATGATTTTCACAATGATGGGAAATCTAAGTGGTCAAAATTTGGGGTATTACACCCGTGAGTAGTGAGAATTCGTTAACCCCTTTGAGCCTAAACAGTTTAGACTCTCATTTTAGTGATGAACTTGGTTTATGTACATAATTTGAAAGTGTAGTTCATAATTGAATTTTGTGAGGTTCTAAAAATTTCTTCTTGAACCTTTGAACATTGTTTTAATTTGATTTCCTTGCCTTAAAAATCAAGGGCAGTTCACTTGAGGTTTGATTGAATTCAAGTTGGGGAGAATGAATAAGAAGAGTGGTAGGTTGCTATAAACTTTTGAAAACGTTTAAACAAGCATAAAAAGAAAAAGTGTGAATATGAATGTGAAAAACGAAAGAAAAAAGAATGCTTGTTTGAATAAGAAAAATAGAGAATGAAATAATTGTGCATAAGGAAGTTTGAGAAGGTTGGTGATAAAGGAATGAAAATGGTGAATGAAGTTGTGATGTGTAAATACCATGTATAGTGAATGTTTCTTTTTGCATCGGCAATTTCGATTCAATGGCCCTTAGAAATGTCCCTTTGTAGTGAACCCGACCAAGTTACAACCTTTGAAGCCCTTAGTGATCTTTTTGCTTCCATGTTTTCATTTTTTATTGTTAAATGTTGTATGAATTCAATTGCTATTAGCATTGTTTGTCAGGTGAGTGAAATTTCCCGGCGATTGCAAACGCGTTAATTTCTTCATTCTTGTTCTGAAGAGGAGTGTTAGAGTGATTCAAGTATGAAAATTTAGTTGTCATTTGAAATATTATATGATATTTGTTTAAGAACTTAATTCTTTGTCATTGTTCGATTCTATTGAGTGGTGAACGTTGCTTGTGTGCATTTTCATCTATTCTTGGTTAAATTAAATGCTTGAGCAAATCCTCTTGTTTTCATGAGGGGCATACTCTGCTTGAGGACAAGCAAAAATCTAGTTGGGGAGAGTTGTTAGGTGCAGATTTTACCTCAAAATGACATATCTTTCTTGGCACTTTTTCTACTCGATTCTCATGTTTTCATTTATTTTACTTGTGATTGTTGTTGTTCTTCTACCATCATGAATATACCTTTGGTGCTTGTAATATGTGTGTTATTGTGCATGAAAAGGCATTAAATGATCAAAGTTGTAAGACACAAGAAATGAGGAATACATCAGTACGTTCGCTTTGTGAATTGCTAGCGAAGGTTCGCTTTGCAAACATCTAGCGAGGTCCCAGCGAATGCTCCCAGAATTATGGCAGGAGAAAAAGGCACTAAAGTTCGCTTTACGAACTTGAAGGCGAGTGTTCGCTTTGCGAATAATCCCTCGCATTGCGAACTCATGAAGAAATCATGTGGCGGTTTGACTATTCTGAGGCACCTCAGGTGCCTAATTTTGACATTCGCTGTGTGAATAAAAGGTTCGATTTGCGAACTGCGAAATTCATGAATGTATTATAAATAGAATTTTCACACTTTTGGAGATTATTATTAGAATTTTAGATAGAGATAACTTGTAAATAAAAGATCAGAACTTTGTATCTTTTCATTTCAAGGGAGAGAAGGTAAGAGCTTTGATTTCTTGTTGGGAAAGGATGTAATCTTTTGATACCTTATGTATTTCATCTAATGTATGTTTGTGAATTAGTTTTGATTCTCTATTTGTTGATTGTCTTTGATTATTTATTTGTGAGTCTTGACAAAACTCTTTGCAAATCTTTGGTCTTAGATTTTCATCTATCAATGAGCAAACTTTTGACATGGTTTTGTGAGTTGATATTCATTGTGTCTTTTATTGTATTGTGTTGATTAAGTAGCATGGCTAGCATGAGTAGGATGGATACAATATTGCGAGGATGCGTGATAATAGTGATGAAGAACGATGTTCACATACATTTGGCAAATTAGGTGAATACATGTAAAAAGGGTTAAGCGTATGTACGTATTCTGATCAATGGCATTTTATATGAAGCAATCATTTATCTGATTTGGGTGTCATCTTTGTTTACCTGTTTATCTTTGATTTGAACTGCTATAGACATATACTCTTCAGATCTGGATCTAAGATGATTATCTGTTTTGTTCAAAACTCTAGAAATAGATTTAGGCTTAACACTTGCGTGAGTATCAACTCTTAATGCTCTGTGTTGGTCTTTGTTGTGTGAGACATCACCAATGAGGCAATACGGTCAATCTCTCGACGTTGCATTAGACATAACCTCTGTCGTGGGTGATATGTGAGGATATTAGGCAAATGAGTGATTTATGTATAAAATGATTAGAAGAATGCATGTGTTATCAATTGATGAGATCCAACTCCAACAAGGCTCCGTTTATAATTCAGTCTTTACTTTATATTTCCTGTCTTTACATTTTCTGCATTTAATTTTGGTTCCTTAAATATTTTAAACCAAAAATTTTGAACCATAAGCTTAGAAACATAGAAACCGTTGAACGACATTCTTTCCCTTGCACTGATCCCTGTGGATACGACAAAACTGGGCTACTTAAATTAGGTTTTGCTTGCTGATGTATTACAGTTTCAACAAAATGGCGTCGTTGCCGGGGACCGGTGTTTAGATATTGAATCATATTGCGATAGTTTCTGTATTTTTGAGCTTCGTACATTTGTTTATATTATATGTGTTTGTTTTCTTTTATGTTTTCTCTAGTGTGATCAGGAATGATGAGAACTCCTTCTTGATTGGTTGCTATTTGTATAAAAGTATTCAATGAAGCTTCGACCGAGTCTGGATGGTGAGATTTGAATGTATGCGAGGTAAATTGTACCGCTTCATAGAATGTTAGAATGATTTAAGAATTTTGTGCTTTGTGCAAATGTGTATTTTTGTTTCATGTTGCAACTTATTTGAATGCTTGTTTCACTTATGTCCAAAAGCCACAAATTATGAGAAACCTCCATTGTTTACTCTATGCTAGGATGACTAATAACTTTGTTTAATTCGTTTGATTCATGCTTTATCTGTTGATTATTGTGATTTTGTGGAAGCATTAGAAATGATCAAGGCATTTGTTTATATTGAGCACATCCGTATCCAAAAGTACCTTACCCGTTGTAGCGAGCGATTTTGGACGCGGTTCTTAAGCGTTGGTCGCTCTCTGCAGTTTGAGCTTTAAACTACAGGTCGATTCATTTTTTTATCCTATTGTGAGCTGAATAAGGAAGGGAAATAGATGTCTCCAATTAACCCTGCTTGCATACTGAGTTTAAACAGCGGTCTGTTAGGTTACGAATGCTATCAATGTGGGGGGGCCTTTGTACTGGTTATTTGTATTTTCGCCAATACTGTTTTCTTTCTTTTTACCTGGGCAGAAGGTTTCTGGTGGGGAATAAGGATTAGGATATTAGGACTGGTGCTTTTGAATTACTGCTTTTAATTGATGGAGATATGGGATTTGGGTTTTTTGTTGATTGCGCTCGCTAAGATCTTTTCTTTCGATCTTATGCCTACGTATTCCCGTTTACCGAAACAGGGAAATCAGAGCGTTCGTAGTTCCTCCTATTCTGTGGGAGGAAATTGGTTTTTGGTGTCTTGTTCAAAGCCCAAGACATGAAGCGAAAGGTGATTTGTATCTTGTTCAAAGCCCAAGATGTGAAGCTAAAAGGTCTATTTGTGTCTTGTTCAAAGCCCAAGACGTGAAGCTGAAAGACCTCGACTTTAGAGAGAATTTGTCATCTCTAAAGAGGGGAGAAGGAGAATTACTTTAACTGGGATACGCGGATCCGAGCAATGCCATAATTTCCGAAGAAAGGGTTTTAACCTGAAGGAGAAGACTTTAACTCAGTGTAGAGCAATGCCATCTTTCCTTAGGAATTTCTCATGCTAAAAGAGGGACAGTGGCATGGATGTAGATGATCCAGAGGCTTGCCGCTTACAGCGATTAGATGAAAGGAGTTGTTGATGTTTGTGTACTGTGAACGAGGCACAACTTTGATGCTAAAAGGTTGATTGGATCAACCAGTGGTTTTCTTATACAAAGCCTAAGAGGAGGCTAATTTCCGCTAGGAAAATCATTATACAAAGCCTAAGAGGAGGCTATTTTGTGTCTCGTACAAAGCCCGAGAGAGAGGCTAAAGGTTTTTGACCCAGTGGGGCATATCGTTATACAAAGCCTAAGAGGAGGCTAGCAAAAAGTTGACTCAGTTGGAGAATCTTTTATACTCAGTAATAGAGTGTTTTTGTATCTCGTACAAAGCCCGAGAGAGAGGCGAAAAGGTTGTTTTGACTCCACTGGGGAGAATTTTGGTATCTCGTACGAAGCCCGAGATGGAGGCTATTGTAACTGTTTCAGTTGAGTGACAGATCCAATATACTGATTTAAAAGAGAAAATTAGTTCTTATATGAGCAACGCTGTACTCAGGGATTTGATTTGAGGATCAAGGATATTTCCTTCTCTTTGAGGAAACGGGAAATCCAAAGGGTATTGAGACTGTCCGAGTCTGCGGGTTTCCTTCCTATTTAATGAAGGGTGCTTGAGAATGTCCTTGAGACTCAAGGAAGTTAGACTGTCCGTGTCTAGAGTTTTATCTTTTGTACTATGCTTTGAGAAACAGTAGTAGACTCTATGAAAGGACTGTTCTACGAGGATAACTAGGTTCTGTTCCTATACCTCTAGGAGGTCGTCGGGACAATTTGTACGAAGCCCAAGAGGAGACTGGAAACTTTTAAGAAGCCGACGGGTCCTTGTACGAAGCCCAAGAGGAGGCTATCATTCCCAAAGGAAGAGATCATTATACGAAGCCTAAGAGGAGGCTGTGAATACTTCTAAGAAGCCGTAGGGTCCTTGAATAATGCCTAAGAGGAGGCCGATGCTTTTAAGAAGCCCGTGGGTCTATCATCTCCTTTCCATTAGGAGAGATAACTCTTTTAAAGATGAAAACCACTGGTAAACGTGCGAGGTTTACTATCCAGCGACTTTTAGCTTTTAAAGAGGGTTCCTTAGTTAAGGTCCAAGATTATGACCGTAGTGGGTACCCAAACCCCGAGACATTCAACGCAAGCTATCCACAAGGAATAGATCAAGTCAGGAAAGTTCGAGAATTTGGAAGAAACTCAAAGATGCCATTCACGGAGAATACATTCATCTTGGGGAGTAGAGCTTTTTGACGATTCCTAAGGAGGACAGCCGAAGAGAAGACTGTATCTGGTGCTCCTATTAGGGATCTATGCGTCTATTTCTACGAATAAATGAAACGGCGTCACTTAGTTCTAGACGTAGTTGTCGGGGAAACTCGAAATATCTATACTATTATTACACAGTAGATATGAGTTTATGAAAGGAGACTTATAGTGAGCAGCCCCACAATACAGTTTATATATATGAAAGCAGTAAATGAAAGCGATAACCACTTACTCGGTTGTAGTGCTTCCATGCTGTTTGGTTAGTTGTTCAACAAAGAAAGATTGAAAACAACAGTATATTCAAAATCAAAGGAGAAAGTGCTTTGAAAAAGAAAGATTTGGGGCTTACAGCTCAAGGAGAGGCCCAGGGTTTTATCAGTGAGCGCACTGTTTGACTTTGTACAGCGGGACTTATACAAGTGACTGGGGCCCAAAAAGTTTTTCTGTACAAAGAGATGGGTCTTACACTCTCTCAAGAGGCCCAAAAAGGTTTAAAGAAAAGAGTGGGGCTTATAACACGAGGGTAGGCCCAAATGATTTTTTTGTTTAAAAATGGCGATCGCGCCGAGGTTTTCTTTTAACGCAGAGGGACTTATGCAATAAGTGAGGCCCAAAATGTTTTGGTTAAAAGGGGGATTGGGTCTTACACTCTAATAGAGGCCCAAAGTGTTTTGAATGGGTCTTATAGCTCAAGGAGAGGCCCAGATGATTTTTATTTTTAAACGGGCGACGATCGCGCCGTTTACTTGTACAGAGGGACTTATACAATGAGTGAGGCCCAAAAATGTTTTTGTACAAGGGGGGATGGGTCTTACACTCTCTCAAGAGGCCCAAGAGTTTTGAAAGTGATTTATGAGGGTTGAATTAATCCAAAACCCTAATTTGTTTTCAAAATGTATTTAATTGAATAAAAATTCAATTAAAATGATCAAAAATTGTTTAACACATGGAAAACAAATTGTGATCTTGGATTAATGCTTCAAAAATTAAGTATTGACCTACAAAATATTTAGAAAGCATTAAAAGTTGCAAAATCAATGTAGAAAAAATATTTAAAATGTCAAAAACAATTAAAATATTAATTCTTTGCAAAAATATTAATTATATGAAGTAAATAATATTTTTGGGATTTTTTGTGAAAATAAAATATTTTAACATTTTTGTGAATTATTAAAAAAATAATCAACTCAAAATCATTAAAACTCAGAGAGAAATTAATTTTTGAATCAATTAAACAAAATCACAAAATTCAAATATTTGAATTTGAAAAAAAGGCGCCAAGAACAAGCTGAAGAACACGCGCGTGTTCTTGGTTTCTCAGATTTGCGTTTTCTATCCAATCTCCATGAATACGTAATCATATCATGCAATCCACATATCATTATGCTCGTCTCAACCTCACGATCATGTCTATGTACTTTAATTTCATTTAAATTAAACATACAACAAGAAATCACGAAGAAACCTCAAGAACCCTAATTTCTGCATGAAGGCTAGGATTTTTGATACACAATTCAAGCAATGCAATTAATTGAGGGAAAACATTCCATGCATGATTATGAACATATGGCCAAATTATTGTGCGAGGAAATATGCATAGATTGAGAGATGACCAAGTATGTGCTTACCTCCAAGTCGTGACAGCAAGAGCAGATGTGATTTTGAGTTGGAGGTGTTACAGACAAGTTGTGATGATCTGGATAGCTTCCCTACACCATATGGAGTGTGTTTGAACACTTGGATTGAATTGAAATGGGCTGGATCAGTTTGTGGTACCTCAGCTGCACTTTAGTTAAAACCTTGAGCAACCAGCTGGTGATTTCATGAAATTGATGTTTCAGAAGTTATGTGAGTGTTTGATCAGCTCACATGTGATGTATGTGAGGTGTGTGAGTGATTGGTTTGTGCAGAATTGCTCTCAAACTCAAAACCCGATAACTACCTTGCTAAGAAATGCATTTTTGCCAAGAGAAAGAGATTTTGAGGAAAGCATCTGTTAGATGGCTTTGGTTTACTTAAACTGACCACAATTGAGCTCTATTTATAGTAGAGCAAGTCTGTTTTGCAAGGAATAGTGCATGGCAGCTGGTAAGTAGGTTTGGCCAATGTTGGCAAATGAAAATCCAAGTCTCCTCTAGCCATTGACTAGAGGTTAGGGCACAGAGCTTTGGTCCCCTTGGTCTTGGATAAGTCTTGAATGATTTCAGATGAGAATGGCTCAGTCCATGCCACCTTGATGGTTCCATTGAATGCCTCATTCCAAATTTGAAGTCTTGTCCCTATTTTGGCAACTCTAGGTTCAACATGCTATTTCTTGTTCCATGGACTTTGGAGGCTTGGCTCAGTAATTGTCCCCTTTAGATTCAATCCTCTGAGGTGTCCAAGTGGATTGGAGCAATTAAAATTGGCTGATTTTGGCAAATCGAGCCAAATTGCAAATTCTGCCTTGCTTTGACAGATTTCAGCAAGGCAACTTGGCAATGTTGTATCTCATGGTGTAGGTTGAATTTGGCAATGTTCTTGGCCATTTTGGAAAGCTCTTACATGATACAACAACTGTTTGAACAAGTTTGGTTTTGATCTCTTTTGATTCCAAGTGAAAAATCCCCCTACATTTGGCAAAAAGTGAAGCAGAATCTGACTTAGTGAAAATTTCACTAAGTGTTGGAAAAAGTGACATTTTCACTTTTCAGCCACTTTGATCACTCCATAACTCAAAATCCTTAATGAATTGGAATGACTTGTAGTTGAAGTTTTTGTAGGTGATAATGAGGGCTACAAATCCATCTTTGGATGAGAAAAAATGGCCTTGTGGTTTAGGAGTTATGGTCCTCCAAAGTTGGTACCTTTGCCACTTTATTTTTAACTTAGAAAAATTTCTAAGTTTTATGGTTACCCCTTTTACAAGTTATCTCACTTTTCTTGATTTTTATTAATGAATGATGATTCAAATCATACATTAACATCATTTTAGGGTTAAAAATCCATTTTGGTGAAAAATCTCAAAAAGTCAAAGTTGACTTTTGTGCACAGTTGACTTTTTATCAGATGAATTCCAAACTGTGCAATTCTTCAGGAAATCATGTCCTTGACCTAAATCAAACTTGATGGACATGTTCCATGGGTGTCATAGGGTATATTCAATCATGTATTAGGGTTTGGGAGCATGTCTTGGTCAAAAGTCAAAGTTACAGTTGACTTTTCCCTTAAAACCCTAATTGTGGTGCAGATGAAAATGAGACTTGTTGCTCAAGCTTCTTGGATCAATCCATCGTTCCAAATGGATCAATATGGTGTATTAGAGACCCTCAAATCATCTCTTGAGGTCTTGGCTCATGGTTTGTCCCAAAAGTCAACTTAGGGGTGAATTAGGTCAAGAAACCCTAATTCCTGATTTTTGATGAATGCATCCCCTGAGGCAAAATTGACTTGATGCATGGGTTCATGAGGTTCCATGAAGCATATTAGGTCATGTTTTGGATCATTTCCTTGTGCCCAGATGAAAAATTTCCATCTGGAGGCCCTGGTCGACCAAAACCCTAATTTGGTGACACTGTCGATCTTGAGACTTGATCCACCTAGAAGGGAGCAGCCTTGTGCTTAATCCTTGAAGTGGGAGTCCTTTTTGATCCATTGTGGATGTTTGAGAGATTAGACAAGTTGAAGATCATGTCATTTCTTGATTGATCCTTTGTCTAAGCACTCAGAGAGGGCTTGAAACCCTAATTTTGATTGTATTGGATGCTCACCCATCTTTGGGGAGACTGATGAAGCATGATGGTTCATCCACATTGTGATGATGATTTTCACAATGATGGGAAATCTAAGTGGTCAAAATTTGGGGTATTACAGATGCCCCTATTTAATCTTCTTGGACCCGAAGGTATGAATGACGAAGGGATTCGGGCATTCGGGGTGCAAGAGGATTAAATATCGGAATATCCGAAATTTTGATGGTGGTTATGAATGGTAGCTTACGTATTCATCTTCTTTAGCTAAGCGATGATGCTTAGAAAAGGTAAACTTCCCCTCGATCCTGGATTCCTACCAAGGAACTGGTCTCAGTCTCTTTTCGAAATAAACTTCCCCTCGATCCTGGTTTCCTACCAAGGAACTGGTCTTAGTTTCTGATTTAAACTTCCCCTCGATCCTGGTTTTCTACCAAGGAACTGGTCTTAGTTTCTTTTGTCAATAAAATTTCTTGACAAGGGACGCTGTTCATAGCGGGTTTCCTCAAACTTCTCGCCGAGTTTTCCTGGGGAGATGCCATTTGAGTGGAAAAAGTTTTGATGTCAGACTTGCTGGGGAACCTAGTCATCTGAGTTGTAGAGTTGTACAAACTTCTCTGTTGGAGACGCCATTTGTTTCTACTAGGGAAAGCGAGTCTCTTGAGAGACTATTTTCATTTGGGATCTTTCATCATACTTTTCTCGGGATCTTCCCGGAGAAACGCCATATCATGGTTTGTCCCAAAAGTCAACTTAGGGGTGAATTAGGTCAAGAAACCCTAATTCCTGATTTTTGATGAATGCATCCCCTGAGGTAAAATTGACTTGATGCATGGGTTCATGAGGTTCCATGAAGCATATTAGGTCATGTTTTGGATCATTGCCTTGTGCCCAGATGAAAATTTTCCATCTGGAGGCCCTGGTCGACCAAAACCCTAATTTGGTGACACTGTCGATCTTGAGACTTGATCCACCTAGAAGGGAGCATCCTTGTGCTTAATCCTTGAAGTGGAAGTCCTTTTTGATCCATTGTGGATGTTTGAGAGATTAGACAAGTTGAAGATCATGTCATTTCTTGATTGATCCTTTGTCTAAGCACTCAGAGAGGGCTTGAAACCCTAATTTTGATTGTATTGGATGCTCACTCATCTTTAGGGAGACTGATGAAGCATGATGGTTCATCCACATTGTGATGATGATTTTCACAATGATGGGAAATCTAAGTGGTCAAAATTTGGGGTATTACACCCGTGAGTAGTGAGAATTCGTTAACCCCTTTGAGCCTAAACAGTTTAGACTCTCATTTTAGTGATGAACTTGGTTTATGTACATAATTTGAAAGTGTAGTTCATAATTGAATTTTGTGAGGTTCTAAAAATTTCTTCTTGAACCTTTGAACATTGTTTTAATTTGATTTCCTTGCCTTAAAAATCAAGGACAGTTCACTTGAGGTTTGATTGAATTCAAGTTGGGGAGAATGAATAAGAAGAGTGGTAGGTTGCTATAAACTTTTGAAAACGTTTAAACAAGCATAAAAAGAAAAAGTGTGAATATGAATGTGAAAAACGAAAGAAAAAAGAATGCTTGTTTGAATAAGAAAAATAGAGAATGAAATAATTGTGCATAAGGAAGTTTGAGAAGGTTGGTGATAAAGGAATGAAAATGGTGAATGAAGTTGTGATGTGTAAATACCATGTATAGTGAATGTTTCTTTTTGCATCGGCAATTTCGATTCAATGGCCCTTAGAAATGTCCCTTTGTAGTGAACCCGACCAAGTTACAACCTTTGAAGCCCTTAGTGATCTTTTTGCTTCCATGTTTTCATTTTTTATTGTTAAATGTTGTATGAATTCAATTGCTATTAGCATTGTTTGTCAGGTGAGTGAAATTTCCCGGCGATTGCAAACGCGTTAATTTCTTCATTCTTGTTCTGAAGAGGAGTGTTAGAGTGATTCAAGTATGAAAATTTAGTTGTCATTTGAAATATTATATGATATTTGTTTAAGAACTTAATTCTTTGTCATTGTTCGATTCTATTGAGTGGTGAACGTTGCTTGTGTGCATTTTCATCTATTCTTGGTTAAATTAAATGCTTGAGCAAATCCTCTTGTTTTCATGAGGGGCATACTTTGCTTGAGGACAAGCAAAAATCTAGTTGGGGAGAGTTGTTAGGTGCAGATTTTACCTCAAAATGACATATCTTTCTTGGCACTTTTTCTACTCGATTCTCATGTTTTCATTGATTTTACTTGTGATTGTTGTTGTTCTTCTACCATCATGAATATACCTTTGGTGCTTGTAATATGTGTGTTATTGTGCATGAAAAGGCATTAAATGATCAAAGTTGTAAGACACAAGAAATGAGGAATACATCAGTACGTTCGCTTTGTGAATTGCTAGCGAAGGTTCGCTTTGCAAACATCTAACGAGGTCCCAGCGAATGCTCCCAGAATTATGGCAGGAGAAAAAGGCACTAAAGTTCGCTTTGCGAACTTGAAGGCGAGTGTTCGCTTTGCGAATAATCCCTCGCATTGCGAACTCATGAAGAAATCATGTGGCGGTTTGACTATTCTGAGGCACCTCAGGTGCCTAATTTTGACATTCGCTGTGTGAATAAAAGGTTCGCTTTGCAAACTGCGAAATTCATGAATGTATTATAAATAGAATTTTCACACTTTTGGAGATTATTATTAGAATTTTAGATAGAGATAACTTGTAAATAAAAGATCAGAACTTTGTATCTTTTCATTTCAAGGGAGAGAAGGTAAGAGCTTTGATTTCTTGTTGGGAAAGGATGTAATCTTTTGATACCTTATGTATTTCATCTAATGTATGTTTGTGAAATAGTTTTGATTCTCTATTTGTTGATTGTCTTTGATTATTTATTTGTGAGTCTTGACAAAACTCTTTGCAAATCTTTGGTCTTAGATTTTACTCAATCAATGAGCAAACTTTTGACATGGTTTTGTGAGTTGATATTCATTGTGTCTTTTATTGTATTGTGTTGATTAAGTAGCATGGCTAGCATGAGTAGGATGGATACAATATTGCGAGGATGCGTGATAATAGTGATGAAGAACGATGTTCACATACATTTGGCAAATTAGGTGAATACATGTAAAAAGGGTTAAGCGTATGTACGTATTCGGATCAATGACATTTTATATGAAACAGTCATTTATCTGATTTAGGTGTCATCTTTGTTTACCTGTTTATCTTTGATTTGAACTGCTATAGACATATACTCTTAAGATCTGGATCTAAGATGATTATCTGTTTTGTTCTAAACTCTAGAAATAGATTTAGGCTTAATACTTGCATGAGTATCAACTCTTAATGCTATGCGTTGGTCTTTGTTGCGTGAGACATCACCAATGAGGCAATACGGTCGATCTATCGACGTTGCGTTAGACATAACCTCTGTCATGGGTGATACGTGAGGATATTAGGCAAATGAGTGATTTATGTATAAAACGATTAGAAGAATGCATGTGTTATCAATTGATGAGATCCAACTCCAACAAGGCTCCATTTATAATTCAGTCTTTACTTTATATTTTCTGTCTTTACATTTTCTGCATTTAATTTTGGTTCCTTAAATATTTTAAACCAAAACTTTTGAACCATAAGCTTAGAAACGTAGAAACCGTTGAACGACATTCTTTCCCTTGCACTGATCCCTGTGGATACGATAAAAGTGGGCTACTTAAATTAGTTTTTGCTTACTGATGTATTACAGTTTCAACAAAATGGTGTCGTTGCCGGGGACCGGTGTTTAGATATTGAATCGCATTGCGATAGTTTCTATATTTTTTAGCTTCGTACATTTGTTTATATTATATGTGTTTGTTTTCTTTTATGTTTTTTCTAGTGTGATCAGGAATGATGAGAACTCATTCTTGATTGGTTGCTATTTGTATAAAAGTATTCAATGAAGCTTCAACTGAGTCTGGATGGTGAGATTTGAATGTATGCGAGGTAAATTGTTACGCTTCATAGAATGTTAGAATGATTTAAGAATTTTGTGCTTTGTGCAAATGTGTATTTTTGTTTCATGTTGCAACTTGTTTGAATGCTTGTTTCACTTATGTCCAAAAGCCACAAATTTGAGAAACCTCCATTGTTTACTATATGCTAGGATGACTAATAACTTTGTTTAATTTGTTTGATTCATGCTTTATCTGTTGATTATTGTGATTTTGTGGAAGCATTAGAAATGATCAAGGCATTTGTTTATATTGAGAACATCTGTATCCAAAAGTACCTTACCCATGAGTAGTGAGAATTCGTTAACCCCTTTGAGCCTAAATAGTTTAGACTCTCATTTTAGTGATGAACTTGGTTTATGTACATAATTTGAAAGTGTAGTTCATAATTGAATTTTGTGAGGTTCTAAAAATTTCTTCTTGAACCTTTGAACATTGTTTTAATTTGATTTCCTTGCCTTAAAAAGCAAGGAGCATTCACTTGAGGTTTGATTGAATTCAAGTTGGGGAGAATGAATAAAAAAATGGTAGGTTGCTATAAACTTTTGAAAACGTTTAAACAAGTATGAAAAGAAAAAGTGTGAATAAGAATGTGAAAAACAAAAGAAAAATGAATGCTTGTTTGAATAAGAAAAATAGAGAATGAAATAATTGTGCATAAGGAAGTTTGAGAAGCTTGGTGATAAAGAAATGAAAATGGTGAATGAAGTCGTGATGTGTAAATACCATGTATAGTGAATGTTTCTTTTTGCATCGGCAATTTTGATTCAATGGCCTTTAGAAATGTCCCTTTGTAGTGAACCCGACCAAGTTACAACCTTTGAAGCCCTTAGTGATCTTTTTGCTTCCATGTTTTCATTTTTTATTGTTAAATGTTGTATGAATTGAATTGCTATTAGCATTGTTTGTCAGGTGAGTGAAATTTCCCCGTGATTGCAAACACGTTAATTTCTTCATTCTTATTCTGAAGAGGAGTGTTAGAGTGATTCAAGTATGAAAATTTAGTTGTCATTTGAAATATTCCATGATATTTGTTTGAGAACTTAATTCTTTGTCATTGTTCGATTCTATTGAGTGGTGAACGTTGCTTGTGCGCATTTTTATCTATTCTTGGTTAAATTAAATGCTTGAGCAAATCCTCTTGTTTTCATGAGGGGCATACTTTGCTTGAGGACAAGCAAAAATCTAGTTGGGGAGAGATGTTAGGTGCATATTTTACCTCAAAATGACATATCTTTCTTGGCACTTTTTCTACTCAATTCTCATGTTTTCATTGATTTTACTTGTGATTGTTGTTGTTTTCCTAACATCGCGAATATACCTTTGGTGCTTGTAATATGTGTGTTATTGTGCAGGAAAAGGCACTAAATGATCAAAGTTGTAAGACACAAGAAATGATCCAAGTTGCCAAAGAAATGAGGAATACATCAGTACATTCGCTTTGCAAATTGCTAGCGAAGGTTCGCTTTGCGAACATCTAGCGAGGTCCCAACGAATACTCCCAAAATTATGGCAGTAGAAAAAGGCACTAAAGTTCGCTTTGCGAACTTGAAGGCGAGTGTTCGCTTTGCGAATAATCCTTCAAATTACGAACTCATGAAGAAATTCTGTGGCGGTTTAACTATTTAAAGGCACCTCAAGTGCCTAATTTTGACATTCGCTGTGCGAATAAAAGGTTCGCTTTGCGAACTGTGAAATTCCTGAATGTATTATAAATAGTATTTTCACACTTTTGGAGATTATTATTAGAATTTTAAATAGAGATAACTTGTAAATAAAAGATCAGAACTTTGTATCTTTTCATTTCAAGGGAGAGAAGGTAAGAACTTTGATTTTTTGTTAGGAAAGGATGTAATCTTTTGATCCCTTATGTATTTCATCTAGTGTATGTTTGTGAATTAGTTTTGATTCTCTATTGGTTGATTGTCTTTGATTGTTTATTTGTGAGTCTTGACAAAACTCTTTGCAAATCTTTGGTCTTAGATTTTTATCTATCAATGAGCAAACTTTTGACATGGTTTTGTGAGTTGATATTCATTGTATCTTTTATTGTATTGTGTTGATTAAGTAGCATGGCTAGCATGAGTAGGATCTATACAGTATTGCGAGGATGCGTGATAATAGTGATGAAGAACGATGTTCACGTACATTTGGAAAATTAGGTGAATACATGTAAAAAGGGTTAAGCGTGTGTACATATTCTGATCAATGGTATTTTATATGAAGCATTCATTTATCTGATTTGAGTGTCATCTTTGTTTACCTGTTTATCTTTGATTTGAACCGCTATAGACATATACTCTTTAGATCTGGATCTAAGATGATTATCTGTTTTGTTCTAAACTCTAGAAATAGATTTAGGCTTAACACTTGCGTGAGTATCTGCTCTTAATGCTTTGTGTTGGTTTTTGTTGCGTGAGACATCACCAATGAGGCAATATGGTCGATCTCTCGATGTTACGTTAGACATAACCTCTGTCGTGGGTGATACGTGAGGATATTAGGCGAATGAGTGATTTATGTATAAAATGATTAGAAGAATGCATGTGTTATCAATTAATGAGATCCAATTCTAACAAGGCTCCGTTTATAATTCAGTCTTTACTTTATATTTTCCGTCTTTACATTTTCTGTATTTAATTTTGGTTCCTTAAATATTTTAAACCAAAACTTTTGAACCATAAGCTTAGAAACGCAGAAACCGTCGAACGATATTCTTTCTCTCGCACTGATCCCTGTGGATACGACAAATTTGGGTTACTTAAATTAGTTTTTGCTTATTGTTGTATTACAGTTTCAACACTCACAAAGCCAAACTCACTCTGCCAAAAATTCTCCTCATTCACTAAACCTTTCTTAATCCCTCTTCAACCTTCATCATTCTAACCTTTTTCTCTCTCAACCTTCACCTTCGTTACGAACCTTCAACAACCCCTTAAACTTTCAACAGATAAAACCCAATCGAAGCACAAGGAATAGAGAGAATGAGTAAAAGAAGAGAGAATAGATTCAGACGCGATTCACAAACCATAAACCTGAAGTTGAAATCCAAATCAACCTGAAACCAAGATCGAGATTGAGACAGACAAAATCGTGACCAAGCCAAAAGGTTGAAAATGGAATGATGCGATGATGTTTCTTTGAATTTGTTTTCTGATGTTGATTTGTTTCTCTATTTTTTATCCTCGTTTTGGTTTGAGTCCTCCTGTTGTTGTTGACATTTTTTTCACATGTTTGGATCACAAACTGCGCCTTTTTAGGCTTTACTTGTTAGTTTCTGTTGTTTTATGAGTTGGTGCTAGTATTGGGTCGTGGAGCCCGTTTGGAATCCACACCACCAACTTTTTTTAATTATCATTTATGTCTGTACTCCTCTTTTTGGTGAGGGGTGATGGGCTTCCCTAAAGCCCACATGATTCTTTCCTTTCCATACTTATTGCACCCTATTTCACTACTGCCACTCCCTTTTGTTATTTAGAAAGTTTTTTTCATAATTTTCATTGAACATTTTTTTTCATGAATTTGAATTGTTGTGACAATTTTCATTGAATGATTTTTTTATTAATTTGAATTAATTTTCATTGAATTGTTTTTGATGAATTGAATTGTTGTGATAATTTTCATTGAATTTTTTTTATGAATTGATTTGGTTTTGAACAGTTTTTGATTAATTGGTTTGTTATTTTGACAACTCTTCATTGATTGTAGATTAGTTTTCATGACTTGTTGAATTAATTCTTTGGGTGGTTTTATGGCTAATTGTTAACGTAGAGTTGTGATCGATCCTTGATGCTTGGTATTGATTTTGATCCTCGATGCAAGTTGTGATTATTTCTTGATGCTTTCGTTTTGACTTGATTCTTGAGAAAATTGGTGATTAATTCTTGCCTTGTTTAATCCTGATTTCCTCTTTGTGCTTGAGTCTTGCTTGTGCTTGAACCTTGTTTCGTGTTTGATTTTTTTTTATGTGATTGAGATGCTTCGTGTTTACTTGTTGACTACTTTGTACTCACTTATTCCCTTAGGGCTTCTTAGTTAACCTTAATTTCTGATTAAGTTCGAAGTAAGATAGACATTAGGCCCTCAATCCTTTGCATGAAAACATTAGGTTAGCTCCCCCTTAACCCCAACCTTAGGTCCATCTCTTGCATGATAACATTAGGGTAGAGGAGACCATTGTAAATTGATTGCGTAAACTACTAAACTATCCATGTCCTATCATCAAAATAAACAAAATGAAGGGAACATGATTCAGTAAAACTCACAAATACATCAAATTCTAAAGTTGAGTGATAATACCAAAAACATGGAAAAGTTGGTAGAGACAATAGAAGATCGTACTGGGTGGGTGGAGGTAGGGGGCAGGAGAAAATCTTCTTCTTTTCGAAGACGTTGGGACCATGCAGATGGCTCGAGGACTAGGAGGAATAGGTCGTCGGTGTCGACTTTTTTCTTTACATCTTTTCCAAATAGGATGGGAGCCAAGGATCTGTTCAAGGTTTTTGAGGCTTATGGAAAAGTGGATGAGGTTATTATCCCAGGGTGGAGGGATAAACATGGTAAGAAGTTCGATTTTGTGAGGTTCTTTGATATTGTTGATGAAGAACGTTTGGCGGTGAAGCTCGACAATATCTTTCTGGATAACCTGAAGATGTTTGTTAATCTTCCTCGTTTTAAGAGACGGTCTTTGGAGCCGTTGAGGCAGGTGCCAAGGTTGAAGGTTCCTGTAAAGGAGAATGTGAAGCATGCTAACTATGGGCGTCAAAACTGTGAGGGATTCCAGATCTTTTACTGCGGTGGTGCAAAACAGATTGGAGCCTCCGAGCGAATCCTTGAGCCCTTTGGTTTTCCACTTCGACGATAGTTCGACCATGCAGAGATTTTCTAAGGCGTTTGTCAGGAAAGTGTTAGAAGAGGGCTTGACTTTTAATATTCAGAATTTGTTTGATAAGGAAGGTTTTTTTAGCAACAAGGTCACACCTTTAGGGGCTCATCTGTGTTTTTTGGAAGATAGGGTCGAAGGTGCGATGGAGAACCTTCTTTCTTCTGAAGTTTCTTGGCTTAAAAAATGGTTTTGTGAGGTTAACAAATGGACTCCATAGGTGTTGGACTGTGAGAGGGTTACGTGGGTTTGATTGTTTGGTCTCCCTTGTTACGCTTGGAACGATGATTTTTTTCGTTTCATCTCCAAACCGGTTGGTTCTTTTCTTTGTTCTGATGAAGATACCATAAACCATTCGAGGCTCGATGTTGCGCATTTTTTTATCAGTACTCGTTGTCCACCAGGGATTGATGAACTTCTCTTTGTTAAGGTTAACGACAAATCTTTGAGGTTGAAGTTGTTTGAAGATTCTCAGAATGTTGTGAACTCCTGTCCGGTGGTTCTGTCCGATTCCAATTCGGTTTCATCTAGGCTGTTTTCTGATGGTGATTTCATTGACGGGGAGACGGAGGTTGGTGATGATGACGTGGACCGGGTTGGCGTGTCGAAGGAGAAAATTTATGATCCACTTGTGGTGCCTCCTAGAGCTGATGTGACTAATTGCATGGTTTTAGGGCCTGCGATTTCTAGGTCAATGCTTGTGGATTCCAACACCCATCCTGTTCACGCTAGCATAGGGATCACTCCTGAAAAGTCCCCTAGTGCTACTATGGTGGGGTCTGCATACGTTGATTTTGTAGGGCCAATTAAGGGCCCCACAAAGTTACCATCTAATTGTGCTAGTTTAGATCACATGCATCACGTGATAATTAAAAAAGTGGGACAAATTAGGAGAACTTCCTCCTTGGTTCTTGGACGGTTCGATGTTGCCCTTAGATATATTGGGCCTCTCTCCTCTAAAGCCCAATTTTCTCTTTTGGGAGGCAGTTCCTTTTCTCTCGATTCTCCCTACTACGAAGTCCCTTGTATCCAAGAGAGAGAAACTGTTTTTCCTCCTTTGTCTCTAATTCCATTGCCTCTGGGTTCTTTCTCCTCTGTTTATGCTGAAACAAGTTTTTCAGCTTCTGAAACTTCATCTTTGAAGGCCGATGCTCACTTTTCTCCGGTTCACGTCAGTAACACTTTTCTTCCTCTTAGAAGGCCACAGGTTACTTCTTCCAAAGTTGGTTTTTTGGTTGATTCTGAAAATTCTTTGAAGGTGGATGACACGCCTTTAGTTCGTGCTCCAAGGCTTAGTAATGAAGCTTCTGTTGGGCCTGGGGAGCCTTCTTACTCTACGTCTTGTGATGAAATTTCTGATTCATGTTTGGTTCAAGGCAATAAAAAATTCTGGGTTAAAGAGAGAGAAGTGGTAGTTTCAAAGCTCTGGGACAAAGCCTCAGCGTTTGGAATGAAGGTAGGAGCGGCTAAAGAGGATGTTATTGGAGTTTTTAATTTGTTGGAAACTCGGGATTGCATGTCAAAACTACCGTTGGATGTTCTTAAAAAAGGCCAGTCATGAATGTACTTTCCTTTAATGTTCGTGGGTTGAATAACGCTTTGAAACAGAAGCGAATTGGTTTGTTTGTTAAGAAAAAAGCCATTGATTTTTGTCTTCTTCAAGAGACTAAAATGGCTCATTTTTCGGCTCGTCTTTGAGCTCTGGGGAGGTACTAATGCGGAGTGGAATTTTAAACCTTCCTCTGGCTTTTCGGGTGGTTTATTATTGCTTTGGAATTCTGGTTCTTTCTCATCGTATTTTAGTTTTGAGGGAGAAGGTTTTGTTGGAGTGTGTGGTTACTGGAAAAATACTCTGATTTATGTGGTGAATGTTTATTCTTTTTGCATCCTTTCTAAAAAAGAGACGATTATGGAAGGATTTAGAGGATTGTAAGAGGAGGTTTACGGGCGGGGAGTGGATTATAGAGGGAGATTTCAATGTGGTCAGATTCGATTCGTAGAGGAAAGGTTGTGGGCGGTGGGTGAATAATCGCGAGATGGATGATTTTGATGCTGCTATCGAGAGGATGGAGTTGTGTGATCCTTCTCCTATTGGTAGAAATTTCACCTGGTTTAGTTTGGATGGTAGAGTTATGACTCGTCTTGATAGATTTTTACTTTCAGAAGGTTTGGTGGAGAGTTGGAAAGTGGAAGGGCAGGTGGTGGGTTTGAGAGATATTTCGGACCACTGTCCCATTTGGTTTAAAGGTGGCTCGTTAAATTGGGGACCGAAACCGTTTAAATTCTTCAATAGTTAGATTAATCATGATGAGTTCTTGGGTTTTGCCGAGAGATGTTGGAAAAGTGCAAGTGTTAGGGGTAAGGCAGTTTTCTCCTTTAAGGAGAAATTGAAGTTATTGAAAGACGAGTTAAGGGTTTGGAATGTTGAAGTTTTTGGTTTCTTGAATCTTGAGGTTGATTCCGCTATTAAAGACTTGAATGAGTTGGATTTGTTGTCTTCGGCAGCGGGTTGGGTGTTAGGGGAGGATCTTGTTGCTAAGCGAGTGTTGGCTTCTTCTAGAGTGTGGAATTCTTTACGGTTCAAGGAGAGTGTTCTTCGCCAGAAGGCTAGGTGTTTGTGGCTTGCGGAGGGAGACGCGAATTCTAAATTTTTTCACAAATCCATCAATTTTCGTCTAAGAAGAAATGCTATTTTGGGTTTAAATACCTCTTCTGGTTGGATCGATAAAGTTGAGTTGGTTAAAGAAGAAATTCGTTCTCATTTTGAAAAGAGGTTTTCGGAAGATTTGGTCTCGCGTCCTTTGTTGGATGGGATTCCTTTCAACATTCTATCATTTGAGGATTCCTTTTCCTTGGAGTCTCCTTTCTCAGAGGAGGAGGTAAAGGAGGTCATTTGGAGTTGTGATGATGACAAGAGTCCGGGTCCAAATGGTTTTACTATGAAGTTTTACAAAGTTGGTTGGGCTTTCTTGAAATCTGAGGTGTTGGACTTCGTTAATGAATTTCATTCCTTTGCTACTTTGCCTAAGGCGGTTACGGCTTCCTTCTTGACCTTGATTCCTAAGATTGATAATCCATTTTCCTTGGATGACTATAGACCTATTTGCCTCATAAACAGTATGTATAGGATTTTGGCTAAATTGCTTGCTTATAGATTGAAGTTGGTGGTGGGTGTAACGCCCCAGACTGCATTTAGGATTATCGACTGACCCCACAAACCAACACGAGTCTTTTCAGCATGTTTTTTCCTCACTCACATGCTTTCCAGAAACTTCCCAAAAGGTCACCCATCCCAGAATTACTGCAAGTCAAGCATGCTTTCTGTGGAGTTCTTATGGAACGGGCTCCCGAAAAGAAGAAGCATCATGTTGGTATAGGTAGTACCAATTAATCCTTATAAGCATTCATTTAACCATGCAGTCCCATACCTGCACAACCCTAGGATCCCTCTAATTCCGATGTGAATTTGGTTTTTCCCTAGAAGTTACTAGGAGTGTCTCATTGTCATACCACGTGCACCGACAACCACTCCCTTGCCCTCGGGTGTTACATGTAACCACTATCTGCCCTCTTCGGCATCGGGTGTTACATGCCCACTAGCTTCCGCTTGGTTCATCCCCGAACCACATCGTACTGGGAGAGGTCTGACTCTGATACCATTTGTAATGCCCCAGACTGCATTTAGGATTATCGACTGACTGCACAAACCAACACGGGTCTTTTCAGCATGTTTTTCCTCACTCACATGCTTTCCGGGAAACTTCCCAGAAGGTCACCCATCCCAGAATTGCTGCAAGTCAAGCACGCTTTCTGTGGAGTTCTTATGGAACGGGCTCCCGAAAAGAAGAAGCATCATGTTGGTATAGGTAATAACAATTAATCCTTATAAGCATTCATTTAACCATGCAGTCCCATACCTGCACAACCCTAGGATCCCTCTAATTCCGATGTGAATTTGGTTTTTCCCTAGAAGTTGCTAGGAGTGTTTCATTGTCATGCCTCGTGCACCGACAACCACTCCATTGCCCTCGGGTGTTACATGTAACCACTATCTGCCCTCTTCAGCATCGGGTGTTACATGCCCACTAGCTTCCGCTTGGTTCGTCCCCGAACCACATCGCACTGGGAAAGGTCTGACTCTGATACCATTTGTAACGCCCCAGACTGCATTTAGGATTATCGACTGACCGCACAAACCAACACGGGTCTTTTCAGCATGTTTTTTCCTCACTCACATGCTTTCCGGGAAACTTCCCAGAAGGTCACCCATCCCAGAATTGCTGCAAGTCAAGCACGCTTAACTATGGAGTTCTTATGGAACGGGCTCCCGAAAAGAAGATGCATCTTGTTGGTATAGGTAGTACCAATTAATCCTTATAAGCATTCATTTAACCATGCAATCCCATACCTGCACAGCCCTAGGATCCCTCTCATTCCGATGTGAATTCGGTTTTTCCCTAGAAGTTGCTAGGAGTGTCTCATTGTCATGCCTCGTGCACCGACAACCACTCCATTGCCCTCGGGTGTTACATGTAACCACTATCTGCCCTCTTCGGCATCGGGTGTTACATTGGGCAAATTAGTGTCGAAGTGCCAATCCGCTTTCATACCCAATAGGAACATGTTGGATGGTGTGCTTGTAGTGAATGAACTTTTGGATTATGCCAAGAGGTTTAAGAAGAGTTGTATGGTGGTGAAGGTTGATTTTGAGAAGGCTTATGATTGTGTTTCGTGGGATTATCTTAGATATTTATCACGAAGAATGGATTTTGAGGTGAAGTGGAGGAGTTGGATAGAGGCGTTGGTTTTCAATAGTTCTATGTCTATTCTTGTGAATGGTAGTCCGACTCGTGACTTTTCGGTTTCTAGAGGTTTACGGCAAGGGGATCCGCTTTCTCCTTTTCTTTTCTTGTTGGTGGCGAAAGGTTTGTCGGGTATGGTTAGAAAGGCTTCCGCCTTGCGGGAGTTCAAGGGTTTTTACTTGAATGAGCGGACTCACTTTGAACTTCTTCAATTTGCGGACGACACTATTTTTATTGGAGACGACTCTTGGAATAATCTCTAGGCGTGGAAGGCTATCCTCCATGGTTTCGAGATTGTGTCCGGTTTGCGGGTAAATTTGAACTAGAGCAATCTTATTGGTGTTAATTTGTCTCTGGAGTTTTGTCAAGCGGCTTTCGCTTTTCTTAATTGTGTGATTGGTTCTTCTTCTTTCTTGTTCCTTGGAATTCCGGTGGGAATTAATCCTAGAAGATGTGACGTGTGGCGGCCTATTGTTTCGAAGCTTAGAAGAAAACTTGGAGGGTGGCATAATAGACATCTTTCCTTTGGTGGTAGGGTGGTTCTTTTGAACTCCGTTTTATCAAATATTCTGATTTTCTTCTTCTCTTTTTATAAGGCTCCTAAGGCGATAATTAAGGAGATTATTATGCTTCAAAAAGTTTTTTTTTATGGGGGGCGATGAAGCTAAGAAGAAGGTGAATTGGATTAGTTGGGATATTGTTTGCCGTCCGAAAAAGGAGGGGGGGTCTTGGTGTGAAGCATTGTTGGAAGTTCAATCTTGTGCTACTTTGCAAGTGGAAATGGTGGATTTTGAATTATGAAAATTCTTTATGGACTAACCTTCTTTCTTGCAGGTACGGTGACATAAAAAGGGTTGTGCTTATTGCTCCGAATTTTAGCTCGAGGAGTCATGTTTCCCTTTGGTGGAGGGATCTTTGCACTATTGGTAGTGGAAATTTGAGCCATGATCCTAATTGGTTCTCTTCTTCGATTTCCTTTAAACTTGGCTCGGGTCTCTTTTTGGAGTTTTGGAATGATTGTTGGCTTGGTTCCACTCCTTTCAACCTCCTCTTTCCAGCTTTGTTTGCTTTGGTGGTCGATAGTCACGTTAAGGTGGCCGACATGGGTGCTTGGAATGATGACCGTTGGGATTGGTTCGACTTGTTTCCTGGCATTTTTCTCGACAACTTCGCCGCTACCCAGCTCACTGATTTGCGGCTTTTATTAGCGCAAGTGCAGCCCCAACGCTTAGTGGTCGACAAAATTGTTTGGTGGAAGAATCCGCAGGGGTTTTCGGTTTCTAATGCTTATGATGTCATCTTTTCTTCTGAGGCTTCTTCAACGCATTTGAATGAAGGTATGTCTTTGGCCTTTCTCGGTTATGGAAAACTAAAATGCCTAGTAGAATTTTAGTTTTTGGTTGGAGGTTGATTTGGAATAGGCTTCCCACGAAGATGGAGTTATCGAAGCGTGGTATTTTGTCGAGTAGTCACTCCTTGGTTTGTCCGTTTTGTTTTGGGGTTGATGAGGATTTGGACCATCTCTTTCTTGGTTGTCCAATTTCGAAGTTGTGGTGGAAATCGGCGTGTCGTTGGCTTAGTGTGGATGATGCTTCTTTGGCTTCCAATATTTTGGAGTGTCTTCTTTTGTTGGAAAATTCTTGTCTTTTGCTTTTGTGTAAGGAAGTGGGTTAGTTTTTTGGTTTGGTTATTTGTTGGGTTATTTGGAATTGTAGGAACGATATTCTCTTCAACGACCTCCTTTTAGAAAATTTTGATGGATTGGGGTTAATTAAAAAGATTTATTGGGAGTGGTTCTTGGTGTTCTTTAGAGCGGACAAGAGAGTCACTTGGGAGGATTGGTGTATTAATCCAAGACTTTGTTTTGTTTAATTCCGGGTTAGTGGGTTGGTTGGTTGTGTTTTTTAGGAGGTTTGTCCCTCCTTTTTTATTTGTTTGTATCTATGGGTTAATCACCCCTAGTGCTTCTATTTAATCTATTTTGCTTATCAAAAAAACATTAGGGTAGAATTCTCTTTCTCATCTCAACTATAGGACCATTTGGCATGACAACATTTAGGGTGGATGTCCCTTAGTTTTTTTCTTTTGCCCTTTGAGTTCTTCTCTTATCTCTCTTAAATCAATTCAAAATATGTAATGAATACGATGTGCATAATGCATCACGAGCCTTAAGCACATGGGAAAAGATGAGCGGATGCATTTTTAACCTCATCTTAGGGTAATTTGTCCTTCAGGATTCTCCTTCAAACCATTTTCAGAAAGAGCGTGATACTTCCGTTTTATTGCAAACAGGCCTCGTCCCTAACTGCTAGAATGCGAACTTAGAATCGCTCATAAAAGACACAACGCAAAGCGTAGACCCGTGAACTATGGATGCTCTAATTCCTATTTCCCTAATGAGGATACGTAGGCACGAGGATCCCTATCCTTGGCGAGCTCACTAACAACTAACTGAGTCTTTTCTCTCGCCCTCGTGAGACCAACTTCTTGTAGTCCATGAACTACGAACGCTCTGATTTTTTCATTCTCGTCCAAATGAAGATAGGTAGGTACAAGACGGTGAAGTCTTGGCGAGCACCATTCCCCCTTTTTCACCCGTAGTCCTCCGAACTACATTGACTCTGACTTTCCTATTGCACGAGGGAATATGTAGGCATAGGATGAAGAAGTCCTATTGAGTCTCCTTTTGCTTTATCTCCCTTTCGTTTCCGTTAGCAAGTAGGCTTTAGATAAACACAACCTTTGATTAGAACAACACGAGTGGACCCCGTTGAGTACAACGGACGTGAGGGGGGTGTTAATACCTTCCTCTCGCTTAATCGACTCCCGAACCCAGAATTTGGACCATGTTCTTTCCCTTTTTAAGGTTTCTTTGATCGTTTCCCTTCCTCCGTCGAGATAAATAATGTTCAGTGGCAACTCTGTTTTTCCGCCTTGTTTTTTCGCGTTGCGACACACGCTTTTGAGAAGAAGGCAGTAGCTAAGGGTCGTTGACCACACTTAGCACGCTCCAACCACACTTAGAACGCTTTCTGGGAATTTTCCACCTTTGATCTGATCGCGCTAAGCGCGCTCTGATGGCGCTTAGCCCGGTGCCACTTATAGGCACATTGTGGAACTTGTATAAGTAGGCATTTGGTTAGATATTTTGGGGACACTTCATATTTTATTTACTTTTTCAGAGTTTAAAGGGATTTTTAGGGTTTTAAGCTTAGAAATTCTAAGAGAAGTGAAAATCAAAACTTTGGAGCATCAATCTTCGATCTTTCGACTTTGATGCTAGTAAAGCTTTCCTTTTTACTTGTTGGTCAAGCTACCATGGCGATGGCTAGCTAAACACCTTTTGTGTCAAGATTAGAGGTAGCTAACCTTATTAGTATGTATTTCTTTTGATCTTTTGTATGTGAACAAAGTTGATGATCAATATATGATGAAGATCTTTGCTTTTAATGATATATGTATGGTTTGAATCACTCTAGACATAGATTTTCCAAGTCTTGATCTAAGTTCTTCATCTATTAACAAACAAACTCTAGACATAGATTTTGGAGTTAATATTTGCTTTGTATTGATCTTTATGTTTATTGTTTCGATTGTTGTTTAGAGAAATCATCTAGCGATTGAAACAATAATACCCACAAAGCAGCTTTAGAAATGAACAGAATAGATAAGATACGTGATTGTATTGATCTAAACTAAGTTCACATGCTTGATTAATCGGATATGTATGAAATGGATTACCGAAATCTAATCTTGACATGCTTTTCTTAAAACAAGCATCTTTCTATAATTTACTCTTTGCTACCAAAACAAGTGAAAACATATGTTACCAAACGAAAACTCTTTGAAAACCCTTTTCTTGAAGCTCATAAACTATTGAACGACAAACATCAATTTATCAGGACAATCCCTGCGGATACGATAAAACAACCCACCTAAAATACTTTTCAATAAAACACCTTCAAAGTCTAAGTGGTGGATTACCCTATGCTAGGGTAATTACCAAGTTATTGGAATATTGTGGTATTGACTTAAAAAGAGAACCAAGGAAGAAAATGAGTCCTAAAGAATGTGAGATTAATGCGAAAACTTCTCTTAGGAACACCGACATCATCGTTGACAAAGATGTAATCTGTAAATACAAAGATGATCCTTTTACCAATGCTCCTTGACCAGCTCCGGAAGGCGGGTACACAAATGAGGCCATGTACAACAAATTATACTCGGTTGAAACTTTCATGTTTAATGGTTTTCGGGAACTCGAGCTTGAAATGGCTTTCATCAAGAATCTCTTGCAAAACCAAAACCAACCCCAAAACCAAAATGCTAGTGAGGAGGAGGAAAGTAAGGAAGATGAAGAGGAAGATGTTGAGATGTCGGAAAGTGATTAAGATGTTTTTGTAATGCTTATGATACTATGTTTATCTTTGTTTCTCTAAGTCTAAGCTTTTTAGCTTAAGTATTTCTAGTTTATGTTTAGACAAGTCATGCATTATATTGCAATAAGTTGTGTGTTTCTATGTTTAAGTTGAGACAATTTAAGGTTATGAAGTATGTTTGGATAAGTTATGGTTATGAAGTATGTTTTCTTGCTCTATTTGTATGTATTCAATTTATTAAAGTATGCTATATGAGTGTATGCTATGTTATTGTTGTTTGAAGTATACTATTTTATTCTATTAGTACATGCAACTTGTGATATTAAAGTGTTAAGTCTTTCGCATCCTTTTCGTTAATGAAAAAAGGGGGAGAAGATACTATATTGTTGTATGTTTGTTTCTCTAACAAAAGTGCATCTAGTAAATTCTTTCAAAGCCTCTCAAACATGGATCAAGGGAGAGCTTTAATCAAGGGGGGGTTTCAAGTGTTAGAGAAAGCAAAATTGGATCAAATTTTCAAGAAATGGTTATCATCATCAAAAAGGGAGAGATTGTGAAGACAAGCTTCTCAAAGTGTTTTGATGAAGACAAATCTAAAAGCAAGTGAATTTGACAAAATGTAATGGTTCAAACTTACAAGTACTAGTCAAGTTTCAAATGATAGAGATCAAGTTTTGAATAACTCATATTGGACTGATCATGAATTTTTAAGGTATAAAGCTTTCAACCTCTCTATGTTTATTCAAGTGCTCAAAATTATCATTCATTCATGCCATGTATCATAAAAGTCTTTTGTGCATTAAATCTTTAGCCTTTCTCTTCTCTGCTAAGGCATTTTTTGGTTCTGCACTGCTGGTAATCGGTTATCATGTTTTCAGTAACCAGTTACCACCCTGTTGTGTTGCATTCTGTGGGCTTTTCTAAAGGGTGCAATCAGTTACCCTAATCTGTGTAACCGGTTACATAGTGTTATTTTTCAAATTTTTTAACGTTGGCCCAGGTGTAACCGGTTACACGATTTTGGGTAACCAATTACCACTGAACCAGTGGCTGAAAAACTTGTATTTTTTCATTGATATGATTTTTGAAAATAGTTCTTAAAGCATGGAATCTATTCATTCAATTGCACTCATTTAGAGAGGTGTCTAGAGGCTATAAATACATCAATCTTCAGAGTTTCTTAGTCACCTCTTTCATCTACAATTCAAATCAATTATTATCTTCATCTTTCAAATTTCTCAAGTGTTCTAAGATCAGAATTTTTGGAGAAACTCTCTGCTCATAGTTTTCATTGAAAATATTCATAAGTCCACATACATACTTGAGCACTTATATATCATAAGGAGAATTCTATGCTTGAAGAAGAAGATCAATCCAAGTGATTGATACATTGTACACTACATTTTAAACTCTTGTAAAATTCAGATTATTGTTGTAATCCTTGTTGACCATGATTGTTGGAAACAAGAGAGACATTAAGGGATGATTGTTCTCTTGATTTACTTAGTGAAAATCCGAGAGGATTTGGTGATTGTGTTAGAGTCTGTATAGAAAGACTAGGATTGTCGTGTCGATATGATCTAAAAATAGTGAAAATCTCTTACTGTGTAAGGGGAATTGAGTACTCTCGAATTGTGAGGGGAACCATGATATATCGTTGTGTCATTATCTTTCCGTATTTTACAGCTTTCATCACTTAGAAACTAAATCGGAAAAATTACAAGACTAAAGTTAAAACCAAAAAAATATTTCTAAGTACCTAATTCACCCCCTTTTAGGTGTATACTCTACTTACAGTTATTTTCAATTTTTAGCTTATGTTACTTGTATCCCAACCCAACTATTTTGGTAATGATAGTTGAGGACGCCCTTTGGCGCATATAATGCTCTACATGCATGGATACATTGGACTATTACATGTTCGATCTTCGTAGATTCTTGCGTATTGGACATGAAAACAACCTCATTTGTGTGGCTGGCATACAATTTGTTTCTAATTATTAATTTCTCGGTCTCAAAATAAAAGTTTTTTAGGTTCTTACACACAGATTAAAAGAAGTAATGATTGAGTAAATAAATGCAATAATTTTACAAAGTTTCCCTTATTTACTATTGGTTGTTAAATATTGTCATAAATGCATAGTATAATTTAATAACTTGAAAGTAGTGCAGAAAACATTTACTAGGGGTAAAGTTGGTAAAAATTACTCTTTCTCTCTCTCTCTCTGTCTGTCGCTTAATGAATGACTCAGTTGACCATTTTACACAAATTAAAAAAAATGAATAAATGAAAGAGATAGAATGATATTTTTACTAAAATACCCTTTAATAAATATTGGGAATGATGAAAGTAATATTAATTACAAGGCAGTCCATCAATGTGCCTAACACCACTTTAAGGCATGCATTGAGAAGCAAAATGGATGCACACTTTTATTGTAAATATTTTCTTAGCATAAAAATGAGTTAAATAGTAAATAGGGATGATAATGGGTAGGGTCTGGGTATGACACTATAATACCCATCCCTATATCCGTAGTTTGAAAAAAAAATCCTCGTACCCGAGTCCATATCCATGTGGACACTAAGTTTTATATTTGTATATGTATCTTATGGGTACCTAAGTACTCTTACCTATGTCTATTACTGAAGTTCTAGTAAAATAAATCTATCAATTGAAAAACATCATATCATTTTAAATTTTCAACAAAATTCACAAAAAATTTCAAAGATTATATTTAAGGGTAGCAAAACGGGTTGTGATCCGTCGGGTCGGTCCGCACACCCGCCAAATAATGGCGAATTGAATTGATACTTTGTGCGTGCCTACCCATTCAGCCTGCCCCACATTAAACCCACCAAAAAAGGGATGGGTTGGCCGGCCAACCCGCCGCCATAGTTATTAAACACTCAAAATATTTATTTTGGTTAATTGAAGACTAATACTTGAACTATAGTTTTGGACCTTTTGTTTGATAGTTCTATTTTAGGTGGAATTTATTGATGGTTTTAGACTTTTAGTTGCCATTTTATACTTTCTAATTGTTGATTTGATGTTTTCTAATTGAAATGTAAAAAAACTTTTAATCTATTAAAAAAATAAGCAGGCAAGCCCGCCGTCCGCCAACTCGTCACCTTGGCGGCACATTAGATTTTTAAACCCAATTTCATTTGGCAAGTTTGCCCGCCCCACTTTATTTTTGGCAGACAGGCGGAGCGGGGCGGGGCGAATGACCTGTTTTATCACCCCTAATTATATTGTCGAAATATGCCATAAATTAACACTTATATTAAAATATATATTAGTTACATTGTGATGTACTCCCTCTGTCTCATAAAAAATGTTTTATTTAAATTTTTTTATCAGTCTCAAAATAGTTGTCCCTTTATAATACCAATGTAGCACTACTATTATTATTTTTAACACACCCTCTCACGCTCAGGACTAGACAACTGGAGCGTGGAAATAAATGGTGGGTGGTCCGATAGCGGAAACCATAGAAGGTGACCCACTAGATCTTAAACGAGGCTCTTGATATCATGTTAAGAAATTATGGTTGGGCCTAGCTCAACCCTACAAAACCTATTGATAAGGTGATGATTGCCCCCATTTAAAAAGACATGTTCATGTTATATATCATCTGAAGTGAGACGCTTAACAAATAATGTTCACGGATATTGTTCACGTATTATTCATGCATTATTCATAAACATATTTTTTTATTTAAAAAAAACACTGTTCATCGTATAAATACTGTAAATAATATATTCGATGTAAATATTTGGTATAAATAAATTGTAGGAATAACATTATATATTTTTTGTTTATACTTATAGTTTTGGTGTTGTTCTCTAGTATTATTATTTTGTATTTAATATAAATTTTGCTTAAATAAATGGTTTATGTGTGCAAGGTTAATATTAAAATATCTAAAGTTGTTCGGTATATATATATATATATATATATATATATATATATATATATATATATATATATATATATATATATATATATATATATATATATATATATATATATATATATATATATATATATATAAATATATATATATGTGTGTGTGTGTGTGTGTGTGTGTGTGTGTGTGTGTGTGTGTTTTAAATATGTTTTTGGTTTCTATAAAATTACCAAATTTAGTTTTTGGTCCCTATTAAAAAAATAGCGTGTTTTGATCCATACAAAATAATTATGCACGCAGTTTTAGTCCCTATTGTTAAACTAATGTGTATTTTTGAATGATTATTTTGCAGATATGTTTAGAACATTATAAAAAGTTCCTAAAAAAAAGAACTCAAAATTTAATTTATAAGTCGAGATTTTCATTGCTTTTATCATTATGTTTTGAAATTTAAAAAATTCATATTTAATTCTTCTCATTTTAAAAAATTATATAATTTGGTAAAGAAACATTTTATAGTAATCTAAACACGTATGAAAAAAATTATTCAAAAATTTAAAATTTTAAGGATAATTAAATAGTTTTCAAAATTTTAGAAAATAGTCAGGACTAAAACTGCATGCATAAAAATTTTGTAGGACCAAAATATGTCTTTTTTTTATAGGGACTTAAAATAAAAAGTGAGATATTTATAGGGACCAAAAACATATATATATATATATATATATATATATATATATATATATATATATATATATACTAGAAAATTTGTTTTTAGTGACCGAATTAGAGACCGAAAAAGCTTAAAAATCGATCACTATAGCGTTTTCATTTTTCGGTTGTAAAAGTGTTAGTCGCTAAAGACATGCACTTTTAATTTAGACAATAATATATACACTAGATTAAGACATGCGTGTTGCATAGGGTTAAAGATGAGTTATTTAAGTAATATTAAATAAAATAGATTTTAATATTATGTATTATAAAGGTTTAGTAATTTAGACAATAATATTCGGAGTCAAAAAAGTAAATTGTAAAATTTTAAGTAAAAGTGTAAAATAAGTTTGAAAAATTCCATAAGATTTCAATTTTATTGTGATTTGATTTAAATGTGAGATTTGAAATAAATAATATAAGTGAAAATGTTCAATTATGAAAATGAGAAATAAATTAGATAAGTAAAAATGTTGAATCATGAAATTGTAATATAAGTATAAAAAAATTCTAATCAATTTATTTATTATTTTATGACTTTTTTTTTGTACCTTTGTCAACTAAGAGAGTCATCTGTAAAAGTTTATGTTTTTGTAGTAATTTGAAAATTTATGTGTAAATGTTATCGCATAGGTATTTATATTATTTAATAAGTATTTAACGTGTGTATTATTTTTTATTTTTCAAAATTTTTTAATATTGTTTATCTAAATCTTATGTACACACAATTAAAAAGTCATAAAATTCTTTAGTAAAATTTTATTAGTTATGAGAATGTTTATGAATAAAAATAAGGGCATGACAAAATTAAAGGAGTAGTTAGTGTCCAAAATAGAAAATAGAAAATTTTGACACATTTTAAAAGCATGTTTTTATATAAAATTCAAATTGTATATTTTAAATTAACATTAGAAAATTAGATATATAAGCGCCTAATTATTTATTTTTAAGGGTGTTTAAATAGTGAATAAGTGTTTTTTTAAGAATAAAATTTGGTCTAATTTTTAATAGAGTCTAAATTAGCTCTCAAAATTGTTTTATAGTGTTATTTAAAAATTGAATAAAATTTTATATAATAATATTTAAAGTATACATAAAATTAATGTAACATATTAAGAAGAAGTATATTCATATGAAGATAGAAAAATGTTTGTATTTACTTTTTTTTCATAAAAAATTGTGCATAAAGAATATAAAGTGAAACTATAATGTAATATTTTTTGAAGTGTTATTGTTATGTGTTGAATATGCAATTAAAAAGATATGAACTAATTAAAAGATTTAATTGATGATGTATTACAATATTATTTAGTGCATTATATATATATATATATATATATATATATATATATATATATATATATATATATATATATATATTTGGGTTATGCTAATGCACATCCATTAGCAACATACACCTTAGTGTATTTTTGTGCGGGGTCCACTAATTTTGGGTGGGACTCATATTTAAAAAATGAAGAAAAAAAGTAGAAAGAAAATAGATGTAGTGTATTTTTGTGTGGGATCCACCCATTTTTTTGTGTATGTTAGTATTTTCACATATATATATATATATATATATATATATATATATATATATATATATATATATATATATATATATTTCACTAACCCTACCCAATTTTATTGTTGATATCCAATTTTATTTTGGATTCTCTAAGATTTTCAGATAAAGCTTTACACATAGAATCTACGTGGCAGAAAGATAATCCATACATGTAAGATCATAAGACATGTATAAAAGGACCGGCCAAAATAATAATTCAATAATAGGTAAGCTACTTCAAGAACACGTGGACCAATAAGAGAGTTCCATGTGCCAATATTGGACGACTTGAAAGTCAACTGATTTAAGATTTCCTTCACTTCACTTTCCCTAATCAGTAATTCCTTGATTGATCTTCCTTCCTTTTTGTGTTGCATTATTGTTAACTTTTCACTTACGTATGTATGCTTCGTGATATAAACTTAGTTTATATTTCAACTTTTTGTTATGCACCGTTATTATTATGAATTTAGGGAATATAATTATTTTTGGTTGGTGTTAATTTTTTTTTTTTAATAAGCAATTGTATTAAAAGAGTAGGAGAGATACTCTAAAATACAAAGAGAACTGCATCTAATGTCTACCACAAAGAATAGGATTAGAGTGTCAGTCACCAAAATTTATACACACGGGTGGCTTGCGCTTTAAACCCATCCAAACCCAGGATCTAAAAACAATAGCCGAGATACAATCAGTAAAACTAAAATCCGCTCCATTGAAAAGGATATCATTGCGCATTAACCAAATACTCCACACCGTAGCCAACCAAATTGTTCCTACCGTAAATCTGTCCGTAGAGTTATAAATCTGATAATGATACCACGGGAACATGATTAAATCCTGCAGCTGCAAGTTAAGGTCTGCACCCATCCAATCCAAGACCTTACCCCACACCCTCACTGATCTGATGCAGCCCGAGAACAAATGAGACGAAGTTTCATCCGAGCTAGAACAGAAAATGCAGGCAACTTCAATGCCGCTGTTCAAGATCCCCCTAGTAATCAACAAATCCTTCGTCGGCAGCCTGTTGATAACCATTCTCCAACCGAAAAAAGAAACTTTAGACGGCACGACCAAGTTCCACAAGAAATTATGTGCATTCCTATCAAATTCAGTCCACGAAGGGTTAACAAAATTCCATCATTGCCGTGTTCCAAACCTATGAAAACCTCCATAAAATCCCTTTTAGTGTCTTCCTCCAGGTCCTCCCAGCCTCTAATGATATCCTTGAAATTCCAATTCCAAATGTTATTAGTCCTGCAACCTGCTTCGCTACGGCTGCATCGTATAAAGCAGGAAAGGTGTCCTTTAGAGCTTGATCGGACAACCAGTTCGCGGACCAAAAGGAGATGGAAGAGCCAATACCCATCCTGCAGGAAAAAAGATTAGAAAACAACAGCTTAGGTTGAACAGAAATCTCATTGAGGATAGTGTCTCTCCACCAAATGGAATCTTTATACGGTAACACCTCCTCTCCACCAACAGTGACCTTAGCGTCAATGTTACCGTAACGAGATCTAATCAACTTTTGCCAAATCGCATGCCTATCGTTAAGAATCCGCCACTTCCATTTAAGGAGCAGACATTTGTTGAAAACTTCCACGTCTTTCACTCCAAGACCTCCCTTGTTATGCGGTTTACAAATATCATTCCAACTAACCCAATATATTGGCCTCTTATCCACACAACCATTCCAAAGAAACCTACTTTGGATGCTGCGAATTTCCTTGATAACCGCTGCCGGTGCTTTGTAGAAAGCCAGAGTATACGTTGGCAAGGCATTGAGAACCGAGTTTATCAAGACAACTCTCCCCGCGATTGATAACTGTCTCCCCCTCCAACCTGCCAATCTGTTGCGCATTGTATCCAAGATGTTATTCCACATAGCTCTCTTCCTAGGACTATTACCAATGAACACACCTAGAAATCTGAAGGGTAGCCGGACGACTCTACAGGCGAGAAAAGAAGACGCTGCCTCGAGAAAGTTATCTGCCAAATTCACCCCATAGAGTTTGCTTTTATTGAAGTTTACTTTGAGACCCGACATCAATTCGAAACCTCTCATAATAGCTTTCATGGACCGGAGATTTTCCAAGGAACCTTCCCCAATAAATATTGTATCGTCTGCAAATTGCAAGACGTCCACCGAACCTTCTGCAGAAAAAAAGAAACCTCTATAGATGTTCATCTCCACAGCCCTATTAACTAAAGCCGTCAAACCTTCCATGGCTAAAAGAAACAGAAACGGCAACAGCGGATCCCCCTGTCTCAGCCTTCTGCGAACAACGAAATCTCTCGTAGTACCACCATTGACAATGACTGACATAGAACTGTTGAAAATGCAACATTCCATCCATCTAAGCCATCTAGAATCGAATCCCATAGTCTGCATCATATGACGGAGATAATTCCAGCTGAGAGTGTTATAAGCTTTCTCGTAACCAATCTTCAGCAATAAGCAGCTCCTCTTACCACGCTTTTCCATGTCTAGAACTTCGTTAGCCATCAGAATACCATCTGAGATATTGCGCCCTTCGATGAAAGTAGATTGCTTAGGGGAGATAAGCTTGTCCATCACCTTCTTAAGACGGTTCGCCAACAGTTTGGCTTGGATTTTATACAGACTATTCACCAAGCATATAGGTCTGAAGTCCGCCAGGGATTGAGGATTGGCAAGCTTAGGAACCAACACCAAGAAGGAGGCAGTACAGGCTTTAGTCAACTTAGCTTTCCTATGAAAGTCATTGACAAAGCGTAACACATCGATCTTAAGGAGCTCCCAACCTTTCTTGAAGAATTCTAGCGTAAAACCATCAGGACCAGCACTCTTGTTTCTGTCACACGACCAAACCGCGGCTTTGACTTCATCAGCGGAGAAAGGGACCTCAAGGTTATCACTATCCGCCACGCTCAAGGAGTTGATAGTAGTCCTTGCAGGAACAGGCCTATCGTAATCAGTTTCCGTGAAAAGATTGGTAAAGTGCTCATGAATTACCTCCTTGATGGCTTCCACCTCTTCAACCAAGACATTACCTCGAAACAGGCAAGGAAGATGGTTACTACGCTGCCTGGCCTTGATAGATTGATGGAAGAAGTGGGTGTTTTGATCCCCTTCTTGGAGCCAAAGTTGCCTCGATTTCTGCCTTAGCAAAGCTTCCTTGATCTCAAGATTTCTCCACAGGTCACCCGCAACTCTAGCTCTATCCTTAATTAAAACATTATTGGCCTCACCAAAATTGTCCACAAGAGATTTATCCAAGTAATTGAGTTGGTCCACCTTAGACTGAACCTGGAGGTCGATCCAACCATAAACATCCCTATTCCAACACTTCAGCAATGGTTTCAAAATTCTCAGTTTCTCTCCCAAGATGAAGTCACCTCTCCCCTGAACTGTAATTTTGCCCCATTCAATTCTGATGTAATTGAGACAGTCAACATGTTTAAACCAAACATTTAAGAACCTAAAAGGTTTCGGCCCCCAATTTGAAAGGTTCGGCCTAAGCCAAAGGGGGCAATGATCCGAGACGTCTCGTTGCCCAATCCTTTGATCCGTTAAATTCCACGCATCAATCATGGCATCTGAAAGAAGGAATTTGTCCAGACGACTCATCGCCGTACCGCTACCACTGTACCAAGTATATTTTCCCCCCGAACAAGGAAGATCCACCAAACCCACCTCGTCTACAAACTTGCTAAAATCATCCATGTCAGTAGGTGAAACGTACCTAGATACACCAATTCTTTCGTCTCTGCAACAAACCGCATTGAAATCACCGCCAAGACACCAAAACTCCGCGCTTCTGTTCTGTCTCAAGTCAAGAAGGACGTTCCACAAAATTCTCCTACAAGATGTGTTGCAAGGCGCGTAAATGTTGACAAAGTTATAGGTGTCACCCTTCCACTCAACGTTAATGCCAACAAAACCCTTACCTCTGAAGCTATAATTCAATATCAGAGAGCCTTTTTTCCATAAAATCACCAAACCCCCTGACGCTCCATTGGAATGAGAAGCCGTCCAATCAACACCATCATTTCCCCAGAACTCCTTGGCAATGATATCCTCAAAGCTAGCTAACTTGGTTTCCTGAAGGAAACATAAATCAGCTTTACCAGATTGAATAATAAAGCTAATTCTTTTCCTTTTAGAACGAAACCCTCCACCTCGAATTTTGAAAGTTAATAAATTCATGGGAAAATGCTTAAACCCGCCTGCTTGGTAACTGAACCTTTCTTATCTCTAACCTCCATAGCCTCCAATTCTTTGATCAAGACTTCCTTAGATTTGCCGCTATCCAGACCCAGATCTTTGATCGTATTCCACACCTCAGCATTCTTCAAAGCTTGATTGTTGATGAATCTCCTGTTGCCACACTGAATTTCAGAATCAGTAAGAGAGAAAGCTTGGCAAGCATGTCCTTTGGAATTCGTCTCATGGTTAGCGTCTCTAGCAAAGGAAGAGGATGAAATAGAGTCAGAGGAGCGTCCTCTATTGTTGAGGCATGCGTAGTAGGATGGACCAAAGACAAGCCCCTTTTCCCCTGAACTTCCTTTTTTAGCCTTATTTTTGGAGGTTTTGGGCCTTTTCTCATAGACTCTCTTGCAAGCCCCAACGAACGGTAGTGGGCCTTGACTAATACCCTTAGGTCCAGCCTTCACCTTAATGGGCCCACCTGCCTCAGAATTGTTTAAGACCGCCTGGGAAGTCGCAACAAAAGAAGTTGGTGCCGTTCGTGTAGCCTTCTTAGGTGTCAGGTTCTGATGTTCTTGCTGAACAGTACCTAGGACTGCAGAAAAAGCGCCATCATTGATATGCCTCCTAAGTTGCTGATGACAAGAACACTCCTCCTTGTCCTTCTGACAAAAACAATGAAACCCTTTGACCCTGTTAAAAATAACATTTGAAGGGTCTCCCTCAACTGTCTCCTCGACAACCTCAACCGCCTCGATATCAGTATCAGTGTTCAACGGAGCTCGTTTCTCCTCCGCGCTGGAAAAGAACTCCGATGAAAACTCATCGTCACTGCATGCCGGAGGAAATTTCCTCTGCCTACCTTTGTAGAGAAGTGGATCCAAAGAGCTTTGCAAATCTTACTTCACTCCTATCCTGAAGGAGATTCCGTTGATGGATACATAGAACACCTCGTTGATTAGCGAATTACACGTAGTTCGAATCAAAACTCTAGCAATATCCATTCTGGAGCTGAGACTCGTCTCTTCATCACTTCTGATAAAATGTCCAAGCTTATTAGCTATGAACTTAAAGAAAGGTTCACCCCACGAATGACATGGAATCCCTGAACAGCTGATCCACGTCAATCTCTCATGGTCCACGACCCCAGGCTCCCATTTTCTAACTTCTTTGAACCTCTTATCCATCCAATCCTTGTTTTCACTCACCAAGGCGTCAGTCTCCCCTTCTACCAAGTCTTCAAGCAGACAGAGGTTAGCCCCCAAAGGGGTTACTCTAACCGTGAAAAAACCCTCTGGATGAAAAGTCTCCTTCATGCTATTAGCTTCTCCCGGCTGCGAAACCTCCCCCACGTAGGCCTTGGAGAAACGGGCTAGGTCATCATCCTCCACTCTGAAGGACAAATGATGATGAATACCAGCAGACGCATCCACCTTGCTGGAGATGACCTCTGCGAACGAGCGAGTTCCAACATTGCTGAAGTAGTTTCCGGCAACGGGCCTTCTTCTAACATCTTTCTTCTCCACAACCCTTCGACTCTGAACCGACTTCCTAGATGCTGGTTTCTCACGTCTTGAAAATCTTGGAACATTAGCAAAGAGCTTCCTACCGTCGAGAAACAGATTATCCAACTTGGTGGCGAAGATTCTATCGTCTCTGACATTAAAAAACCTGGCAAAAGCAAAGCGTCTCCCCCTACTATCTCTTCTTGGAGGAATGACAACCTCATCGATGTCTCCCAGCTTCGCGAACTCTGCGTAAAGATCTTTGGCCTTCCACTTGTCTGCAAACTCAGTTATGAAAAAAGTGGAGGTGAATCCCCTATCCTTCTCGAATCCTTTTCCTGAAGAATCTCCAACTGTTCGTCTCACCCGCCTTGTTTCGTGTTTAGTTTTAACTCTTGTTCACTCTTCTCCAGCCATCACTAACACTCAAATAACATGAATAATTTAGAAATGAGGTACTTCCTAGACTAGTGTAAAGGTGAAGGGTTGGTCCTTAGAACTTGAGAGTCATAGATTAATCAAGACAATGATGCTCGTTGGTGTTAATTATTAGGAAAAAAATCTCATATTAAGTATAAAGTAGAATTCAAAAATATTATAAGGTGAAATTAAACCTAATTAAGACTGATCCAACATAATGTGAGGTTTAAAGCAAATATAAAATGGAGTTTTTTTATTTATTTGTCATAATTAAAATATTTGATTTATAAGAGACGTTCTAAGATATTTTTACGATTAAAATTTTAGGAATATACTATAAAACTAATGTTAAAGCCAACTTTTAGATATTTAAGTTTTTATCAAGATTGAATTATTACTCAGATGAATAACTTTAGAAATCGAGCATGAAATTTTCTTTCTATGATAAGTCATGTTGTCAACTCTCTCGCACTATATTGGATAAACAAAAGTCTTTAATTTGTCATTATTTTAAAGTCTTTTTTATAAGAAAAATAACTTAGGAAAAATTAAATTAACAAAATTAAAATTAAATTTTTATGATAAATTTTATAATTAACTATTTTATCAATCACAATTTTACACCTTTAAGGTGGTATCAAAGTCTTCGTGGGTTACCCACCATTTACAGTTATGTTAGTGCGAGAGTGTATTGAAATTGGGTGTTAATGACATATATAAATGCATAATTTCATATTTGGTTGGGCATCATTATTGGGTTTGAACCAGAATCTTAGGATTGTTATGTGAATTTTTAGTTGTTATTACCACCTTGTTTATATATAATCATCATTTTTACCTTGATTTAAAAAGGGGTTTACTTCGATTTCATAGAATAGGTAACAAAGGGCGTCATGAAAAGTTTTCATTTTTCCTCTCAATTATAGATCCACAAAGGAAAAAAATGTAATGCTCATTGGATCATAATTAGGTTGTGTTCTTTACTTAATCTCTTGACTTTAATTTTTTTTTTAATAGGCAAATTGTATTAAAAGAATGCAAAGAGGTATCCTAACTCAAGTACAACATAACCCTCCAACAAAACTTCTTTACAAAAATTCACAAAAATAAACGTTAGATAAAGAAAATTCTTTATCATGTATAAAGTCAAGAGATTATGCAAATAACACAAACCTTGAACCAATACTATTTTTTACTCTTGCAATCCATCACAAAGACTGTTGCCATGCGACTTTAAGTTTAACTTTTTTCAATCCTAATATTTTCATTATCAATTTTTGTGATTCATAATGTAGCATCCAAGATATATAGTGTGGCGTTCGCGTTCTGACTGACTCTCGTGACATTTTCACGCAGATCACTAATGTTTCTTGTGGATTAATGTATTGGTAGTGTATTGAGCGTTGATACTAAATAAATGGACGACATAGATTATTGGCTTAAATGTAGTTTTAGTCCTTGTAAGTTAGCGAGTTTTTTATTTTAGTCTTTGTAATTTATTTTTTTGTCTGAGTCCCAATATCTCACTTTTTGTATGCGTTTTAGTCCCTAAAGCCAAAATTCGTAGGAAAATTTGAAGGAAACCTGCGGATTTTCCTGCATATTTTGGCTTTAGGGACTAAACCACACACAAAAAGTGAGATATAGAGACTCAAGGCAAAAAAAAAATTACAGGGACCAAACTCAAAAACTCGCTAACTTACAGGGACCAATAAACTATTTACGCCTAGATTATTTTATGGACGAAAAATTTTGTTTATGAAAGAAAATAATGACATTTCCCCTCGATTGTCAGACTAATCGAGGGAATAAATTAATTTTATTGGATACCCAGAAAGAAAATGGTGTACTGTAAGGCATTTCACTTAATGATTTTTAATATACACCATTTTTTTGGTACAATATTTCTAAGTATGATTAGGAATAGGTTTCTCAATATTGTCAGAAAAGGAAAGAACAACAACGACATTCCATGAGATGGACCCCAAGAGTAGAAAAATGTTTAATCAAGGTTGAACAACAACAACAACAACACACAACCTTGAAATGTTTCCTAACTAATTAAGAAACCCTAAATATTTTTTTGACTTGAAATTTGTACAAGAGAATGATGTTTACGAGTTTGAGCAGCAGCAGATGTGTTAGGTTAGGGCAAGACATAAAGTACGAATGCTTTTATAGTAAAAAATTAATAAGTTTCCCTCTCGATTGTTAGGATATCCGAAGGAATAAACTACTTAATATTTTAATAAAAAATAAAATAAAAAATAATGGCACCGTTAAAAAAGATATAAAATATAAACTGCAAATTCTAGGATTCGAAGCGTGTCTCTTAGTTACTTTATCCATTGTATTTGAATTGCAACTGAGGGAATACATTTATTTATTTTTATAATAAAACACGTGTCACACGCAAGGTTTTTACCTTGATTATTTGTTGGGTGAGGTGAAAGCTTTGTCATAAAATGTGTTATTTGTAGTAATGTCAGTAGAGCATTTAAGATACCTCATAATATGAGTGGATTCAATATAATGAGGAATACAAGACTTTGGTATGAACTGATGTGAAACCTAGACAAAAACTCCATTAAAGGCAAAGAAAGAAAGCTTGCAACAGAAAGAAAGATGGAGAAAAAGCTTATTATTTCCACAACTGAACTTTACAATACACTACAATAGAGTTTATATAGTACACAATGATTAGTTGCTTAACTAACTTTTGTAACAACTATAACAAACTCCTTAACTAACTTATAACTAGACTCTAACTTGTGGAGTAAGAAACCTAGCTATGTAGGTAGTTTAGTGTATTCAACATCCCCCCTCAAGTTGGAGTAGATGTCAATCATCCCAAGCTTGCTTTAAAGATGACTGAATGACCCAATGTGTAAAGACTTTGTGAAAATATCTGCTACTTGATCTTTTGATGTAATAGGCAACAAATGTACGATTCCAGCCTGCACTTTGTCTCTCACTACATGGCAGTCGATCTCTATATGTTTTGTTCTTTCATGGAAAACCGGATTAGCAGCTATGTGGAGAGCTGATTTGTTGTCACAATAGATTATGAAAGGAGCTGTATGCTCAACATGTAAGTCCTTCAATAGATACAAAATCCATTGACCTTCACATGTAGCTTGGGCAAGTGCTCTATACTCAGCTTCTGAGGAAGACCTTGACACTACTGTTTGTTTCTTGCTCTTCTAACTAACCAATGAATCACCAAGGAAAAAACAGAAACCTGTAGTGGATCTCCTAGTATCAGGACAAGCTCCCCAATCTGAATCTGAGAAACCTTTTAGAGTAAGACTGGATGATGATTTGAAGAATAAACCCTTTCCAGGGCTTTCTTTGAGATATTTCAAAACATGGATGCCAGCCAGCATGTGCACATCAGTAGGATTGCTCAGGAATTGACTGAGTTTGCTAACTGTATATGATATTTCTGGTCTAGAGTGTGTTAAATACAATAGTCTTCCAACCAATCTCCTATATTCAGTAGGTTCAGAGATAGACTTTCCAGAACCTGTATGTAACTGAAGATGTGGTTGCATTGGTGTGTTGTTTGGTTTGGCTCCAGTCAAGCCCACGTCTTGTAGTAAATCCAATGTGTACTTTCTTTGGCACAAAGTAATGCCTTCCCTTGATCTGCTAACTTCAAAACCAAGAAAGTACTTCAAAGCACCTAGATCTTTGATGCTGAATTTATTATGCAGAAGGGTCTTAATGTTGTTTATCTCATCAATGTCAGTCCCCCCTAAGACCAAATCATCAACATAAACAAGAATCATTGTGAAATGGGAATCACTAGACTTAGTATATAGAAAATAATCTGATTTTGACTGAATGTAGCCAGATTGAATTAGAGTCTCAGTAAGTTTTGCATTCCATTGTCTACTTGCCTGCTTCAAACCATACAAAGATTTTTGAAGTTTACACACCATATTTGGATGGGAAATATCCAGACCAGGAGGAGGTAACATGAAGACTTCTTCATTGAGATCACCATGTAAAAAAGTTGTATTAACATCAAGTTGGAAGAGTGGCCAATGATGAGCAGCAGCAATGGTGATAAAAACTCTGATTGTGGTCATTTTCACAACAGGACTGAATGTGTCCATGTAATCCAATCCTTCAGTCTGAGTGAATCCTTTAGCTACTAATCGAGCTTTGTATCTTTCAACTGAACCATCAGCATGTTGTTTGAGTTTAAAAACCCATCTACAACCAATAACTCTTTTATGCTGAGGTAAAGGAACCAATGTCCATGTGTTTGTCTGTTGAAGGGCTTGCAATTCAGATTGAATAGCCTCTTTCCAATTTGGATTCTCAACAGCATCTTCATATGTTTGAGGCTCAGAAATGGAAGACATATTAAAGATATATTGTTTTTGAGCAGCAGACAAACTATTATAAGATAGAATATGTGACAAAGGATACTTACTCTGAGATGATGATGGAGCAGCAATTGAAGTAGGAGATGGAACTGTACTTTCAATCAGATTGCATTGGTAGTCCTGAAGGTAGTTGGGAGGTTTAGTATTTCTACCAGATCTTCTGACTGGAGGAATGTGTTCAGAAGATGGAGCAGACACACCAGGAGAAGGTGAATGATTGGGAATATAACTGGAAGATGGGATATCAGGAATAGATGGTGGGGTGGACTCATGTAAATGAGTAGGATGACTGTGTTGTGCATCATTATCAATTATGTATGGGAAATCAAAGAAAATAGAATCTGAATGTGTTGAGGATGTATGATGGTTTGCAGGAGATGGGATAGAGGCTAAAGAATTTTGTTTGTAAGGGAAAATGTTTTCAAAGAACACTACATCTCTAGATAAGAAAAGTTCCTTGGAACATAAGTCAAACAGAATGTGACCTTTTACTCCAGTTTTGATGCCTAGATAGATACACTTTCTGGATCTAGGATCAAGTTTCTTCCTATGGGCTGATAAGGTGGTGGCAAAGCATAAACAACCAAACACTTTAAGAGAATTAAGGTTAGGTAATTTGTTGTGGAGAATTTGAAAAGGTGAAGAGTTATTCAAAAAAGGTGTGGGGAGTCTGTTTATAATATGGGTGGCATGACTAATAGCATAAGACCAGAACTGTTTTGAAAGGTGAGCTTGGAATAAGAGAGCTCTAGTGATAGCAAGGAGATGTTGGTGATTCCTCTCAACTATCCCATTTTGTTGAGGAGTACCAACACAAGATGTGTGATGTATGATTCCTAGAGATTTGTAGTACTCAATCATTAAAAATTCACTGCCATTATCAGATCTAATGCACTTAATAGCTTTGTTATATTGGGTTGAGGCCATGGATACAAAAGATTTGATTAATTTGCTAGTCTCAGATTTTTGTTTCATCAGGAAAATCCAAGTGAAACGACTCTTATCATCAACAACAGTTAGAAAGTACCTATGACCATTGATAGAGGGGATGGACAAAGGTCCCCAAATATCCATGTGAACAAGATCAAATATATCATTGGATTTATGACAACTATCAGGAAAAGGAAGTCTCTTTTGTTTGGCATAAAAACATATATCACAAGGTGAGTCAGATGGTGGAACAATAACAAAAGGGAAAACTTTCTTTATTTCAATAAGTTTGGCATTTGAAGGGTGACCAAGTCTCCAATGCCAAATGTTACAATCAGGTGTATGGTCAGATGGTACATATTCATTTGATATACTAGCAATAGAATGAGAAGTGGAAGGGATGGCTACTGCAGGCTGATGAAGAATGTACAGTCCTCCTTTCAATTTAGATGCACCAATCATCTTCTTGGAGAGAGTATTCTATATAAAACATGTGGAGTTGTCAAAAATCAAATGGCAAGTTAGGCTAGCAGTGAGTCTGGGCACATAAATGAGATTAAAAGAGAAATGTGGCATGAACAACACATTGGTTAACAAAAAATTATTATCAAAGTGAATAGTGCCAGCATAACATGTGGAAACTAATGAACCATTTGGTAGTTTGACAGTGATTTCAGGTATTTTTGTGAGACATGAAAACAGTCTTCTAGAGAAGCAAACATGATCAGTTGCTCTTGTATCCAAAATGAATTATTCATTTGCAGCTTGAGAAGGAAAAGTACAGAGAATACCTAAATGAGGGGAATTTTGTGTAACTATATGATTTACACTATGAGCACTAGCAGATTGTTGAAGTAAAGCTAAGAGGGCCTTGTGCTGAGCTGGTGTAAAACTAGCAAAACCAGAAGTAGCATCTTTAGATTGCTCCTCAGAATTAACAGATGGAACTTCATCTGTATTGTTTTGTTCAGTTGAACAATTATTGATGTTGCCTTGTTGTTGCCAATGAGGAGGGTAACCATGCTTCTTGAAGCATGTATCAACTGTATGATTGGTCATTCCACAATGAGTACATACCCTCATGTTTTTGCCACGACCAAATGATGATCTGCCTCCTCTTGATCCTCTACCACGAGGACCATTGTTTCCTCTGCCTTGAGATTGGTTTCCACCTTGGGATTGATTAGTGGGAACTGCTAGGAGCTTAGCATCTTCAACTGGTACAAGAAATTGTCTTTCTTGTTGAATAAGTAAGGAATACACTTTACAAATGTTAGGGAGAGGATCCATTAACATAATCTGTGATCTAACAGCAGAATAAGTATCGTTCAACCCCTTCAAAAAATGAATCACCTGATCTGAATCACGATAGCTACGCATTTTCTCAATAGCTATGCAAGAACTGCTACATTCACAAGTTGGAATGGGACGAAAATTATCTAGTTCTTGCCAAAGCATTTTCAACTTGGTGTAATATGAAGAAATAGAAGATTCACCTTGTTTAAGAGTGCAAACTTCTTCTTGAATTTCTGATATTCTGAACACATCACCATGATAAAACCGATCCTTCAGTTCTTGCCATATACCTGAAGCCGTCTCCAGCCATAACACACTCTGAGAAATTTCTGCTTCAACATAATTATTGACCCATGACATGATCATTGTATTACACCTATCCCAAGCTATGGAGTCACGATCTTCATCCAGTGGTCGAGGAAGAGCGCCATTAATAAAGTGAAGTTTATTCTTGGAGCGTAATGCCATTGTCATTGAACGTGACCAAGAATGGTAATTACTCGCATTCAATAGAGGTGACACAAGAACTAATGCTGGATTCTCATTGGGATGCATGAAGTATGGGTTAAGAGTGTCATTCTAATAACCCTTGGTGGAGTTAGAGTTCGCGATGTTGTTATGGCTGGAAGTGGAGGAACTTGATGAACTTTCATGGGACATGATGAGAAACACGATGGTGAAAGAATACAGATGTAAAAAACAAGAGAAGAAGAACGAAACAATTGAGAGAGAGTTGGGAAGAATGCAACGGGATGGGATTGAAAGATTAGCCACAGGTCGATGATACCCTGTGAAATCTAGACAAAAACTCCATTAAAGGCAAAGAAAGAAAGCTTGCAACAGAAAGAAAGATGGAGGAAAAACTTATTATTTCCACAACTGAACTTTACAATACACTACAATAGAGTTTATATAGTACACAATGATTAGTTGCTTAACTAACTTTTGTAACAACTATAACAAACTCCTTAACTAACTAATAACTAGACTCTAACTTGTGGAGTAAGAAACCTAGCTATGTAGGTAGTTTAGTGTATCAACAAATGACTCAAATGTTGAACAAATAATGATATGTTAAGTATTTTGTTGGTAAGATATAGAAATCGGCCAATGCGTCTTCTATACGAGGTATGATCTTCTAGATGAGTACCATCAGTGATAGAAAGTTTAACGGTTAGGTCAATAGGAATGATAGATGGCTTTGAACTCAAGTAACTAATGTCTTCAAATAACCCAAGGATATAATTTGGTTAATAATGATGCCCTTATTTTGATTTTGCGATTTCTAAGCCAAGAAAAAGTCTCAATGTGAAAAGATTTTTGATGCATAATTTTTTACCAACAAACATTTTAACATGTTGGCTTTTTGTCATACAATCTTCAGCTAGTACAATATCATCTACATAAACTAGGAGAGGTGTAAATGGATTCCTTCTGATTTGGTATAAAGGGAGTGGTTTTATTAAGACTCGATGCACCCTAAATATGTTAAAGCTAAAGATAATTTGGAATACCATTGCCCGCAGGCGTGCTTGACACCATAAAAGGTCTTATGTAATTTGCATAGTTTTGATGAATTAAAACTATAAACAGGATGACCATGAGGAAAATCCCTGTAGAGTTCCTCATTTAAATCTCCATTGAGGAAATCATTGTTTACATCTAATTGTTCAAGATGTCAATTCTTATTGGACGCGAAGGCTAAAAGAACTCTCATTATGGTGATTTTTCCTACTAGAGATAATGTTTCAAAGTAATCCACCCCTTACAAGCAACAAAAATCTCTTTATATATCTCAATTTAGCCATTGGCCTTATATTTGATCTTCTAAACCAACATGCAACCAACTGGACTTTTTCTTGTAGGAAGACCAATAATAGTCAAATTATTGTTTTGGCTTAATATCCTTTTTCGCCACATGTCTTTTGGTCGGGGTTCATTTTTGTCCCTTAACTAAAAAAATGTCCATATTGATCCCTTAATTATTCAAACATAGTCACATTTGTCCTTGACGTCAAATTCATTAGTCAAGTTCAATGGAAAATGTCAGGTGTTGTTTAGTTGGATTAGTATTTGTTGCTTAGTTGGACTAGTATTTTCTTATGTGGCCAGTTAATGTTGAGTTTGAATACTTCATTTTCTATTTTTTTATGAGACATAGGAATGCTTCATTTACTTCATTTTTAAGGATTTATTCACTTCACATTTCTCTCTGACTCTCTGAGTGAGACGAAGGAAGAACTACAATGTATGGAGTTGGGTACTGCAAGAACGATTAATAGACGGTTGAGAACGATTGAACAAGGGTTAAATCTAAAAGAGGAGGAGACTTTTGCTAGTAAGTTAAAATTTTCTCTTCTTTCATATTAAGGGTTTAATGGGTTTCCATTTTCCCTTTTCTAAAATAGAGTTTACTTGGTTTTCGACTTACTAGGTGAAATCTGTTTGATTTAATGTTTAAAGGTTGTTTTAGGTTATGTTCTTTTTATTAGGGTTTTTGTTCGTTCTTATTCAAAATATTACTTTGTGTTGTATGATTCTCTGTTGCATTTAGGAATTTGTGTAGTAGAAATGTGATTGTATGAATTTGTTTGGGTTTTACGAATTTGTGTTGGTTCTATTTGTAAAAGATATTATATGTTTGTTATGAATAAGTAGTTTTCCTTTTAGGTATAAAATGGATACCTTGTTCATGTTTTTACCCACCATGGAGGTGAATTTGTAGATGCTGAGTATTCTAGTTATGAATATTTAGTTTCTGAGGTGACATCCGATGTTGATAAGTGGAGCTATTTTGAGGTGGTATGGATAATTAAAGACATGAGTTATAAAGAAGCTGGAACAATATTATACAAGGACCCCATATTTGGTATGTTTACTATGAGTGATGACAAAGGTGCCCAAGATGTAGTTTATTTTCGTAAGGTACATTTGAGTGTTCATATGTATGTACAACATCCTTTTTATTAACATGAATATTGTGATGTTCCTTTAGAGAAAGAGTGTAACACCTTATTTTCCCCGCACACAATTATATAACAAAATCAGAGTGTTCACACAATCAAATAGTATGTCACACATTCTTTTTTCAAAACATACATGACATGTAACATTTTATCAAATAAAAACAACAATCAACACCTTCACTTAGGGTGTCATCGCATGCTCACATTCACTTAGGGTATCATCGCAACGGAATTTTTCATAATGAAGCATGCATTAACTAAATAATTTAAACTTCAAATGCACTTTATGGCATAATCAAAATCATAAATGAAATCTCCTCAAAACATATAAATATCCAACATGAGAGTATATGACAACTCTCTAATGAAAGATTAGACAAAAACTCACAAATGTTTCCCAGTGTTACAAATCAGAGCACGTAAACTAAAACGCATGAAGAAAAAGAAGAAGAAACAACCTCCCGCTATTCTTCCACTCTAAGCAGCTACTAAGTTACCTACTTATCTGTAATCCGAAGAGGAGCACATACCACAATAACAACAATAACAAAGGGGTGAAAAATCACAAACAATAATAACATACATATACTGCAAGGTAGCATAATAACAAAGCGTCCTCTACATAATTTCATTCACAATATATTTAATCACAATCTCACACCAAACTATCAATCAATCACAACTCAACAACTATGCATATAACTCATTATGCAATGCAACTCGATTATGCAACTCTATGCATATGTATGTGGTACCAAGTCTCTGAGCTCCAAGTCGTCTCTCTGAGCTTGAGACAAGCCACTAGTCCCCTCTCTGAACTAGCAAACATGTCTCTTGACTAAGGTTGTCAAACTCGCGAGTCTACTCAGACTCGTAAAGGGTCTGTAGACTCGACTCGCAGATTCGACTCGTAAACTCGTATGAGTCTATGAAAATTAAAAAATGACTTCAAAAAAACTTGTATGTGACACATACATGACATACAAATATATTTTTAAACTTGTAAATGCCGCATATATGATACAAATATATATAATAGAATACTAATTAACATCAAAATTTAAATTTCATACTCCATAACAAATTTCTTAACAAAAAACTCAATAATAAAACAAACAAAATAACAAGTATGTAGCTAAAGACTTAAAGTATCATTTTCTTTTAAATTAGCTACTACATAAAGCAAAAAAAAATTAATGGCTTTAAACATCCAAAGTTCCGGTGAAATCATCACCACCGATATCATCACCATCATCGTCATTTGTATCTTGATAATCATCATCATACTCTTTCCTAAATGAAACATCTTCTTCATCATTAACCAAAGTTGGATTACTTGATGTTCCACTTCTACCTAATTCAACATTGCCGCCACCACCACCACCACCACTTTGCACAACGTTAGTAACAACAACATAAACTTCCATAACATTATTTACAATAACATCATATTTCTGAACATTAACTTCAATTTACACATTTTCTTCATTAGGATCTTCAGCTATCTATTCATCATCTTTGCAAGAGAATATACAAGAGAAACAACCAAGTGAAACATATAATAAAATACTTACACAACGAATGATTGATTTACAGGAACGAATGCGAAAAAGCAAGACATAGAACAAATGTACGCCCTCGATGAAATGACGAAGAAACTTTGCTGAAACAAGAGACTAGGAGAAAGGCTTTCTAATTCCCGTACAAGCAAAAAAAGGTTTTTGTAAACAAATAAACTATTTTGGGGAGTTTGGGCCTTTTTTGGGTTTAAAAAAAACAAAATTCAAAAAAACTTATAGAATCGTAAACTCAGCATAAACTCGCAAGTCTATACGAGTTTGTGCGAGTCTATCAAAAAATGATTCTATGAGCGAGTCCACTCTTTTTTGCTTCCTAGACTCGTAAACTCGTACAATTTTATGAGTCTACCCGCGAGTTTGACAGCCATTCTCTTGACACAACTCTTATGATGCATGATCATATCATCAAATCAATGTGTTAAGACCACTCTTCTGATCCCAATATAATGCATTGAAAAATCTATTAATCCCCTCTTCAGATTACATCGCAATCACAATCACAAAATGCAAAAAATCATATAATTCAGTGCAACTCAAATATTCAATCAATCTCCTCGATTAGATTATTATTCACATATGCAACAACATAATAGTCATAAATATCACCTCAATCATAATGACATCATAACACTCTCAATTCACACAAAAACATCATTATAAAAACATCATCATTAAGTAGTTCATGAGGTAGTTTTGCGCGTTAGCTTCCCAACACTTTAAATGGAGTCTATTTAGACTTACGAAACGAAAGTCATGGCCAAAATCGCCGCACAATGCAACAAAAGACCAAAAAACATTATGTGCCAGTTTGGAGTCGATACATAACATTTATGAGTCGACTCCCAGCACTTATGTAGCGCTACATAATGTGCATTTTTTGAAAAATTCCAATTTTGTTAGTTTGGAGTCAACTCCAAGCACGTATGAGTCGACTCCAACTGCTGTTTTTTTCCTAAAAATCAGTTTTTAATGCACATGGAAGGTCTTTTACTGTTATAAAACCACCCAAACACTTCCTAACACAAAAATAACTTATTTCAAACACCTATTTTCTCATATTAAAACCCCACTCTTTTTAAGCCATAATCAGACTAATTAACATACCAATTCAATCCCCAAGTCATCAAATCACATCTCTAAAACATTAACTATTGCAAAAATGGTGGGAAACACACATATATACACACTACAGAATTTCAAACATCATTCATACGAAATTCACATCAATATAATCTTGAGAATATCACTCCTCAAGAACACACACACAACAATTATTCGAATCATCATCCCTGTTGGAGGTTAAGGACTCATTTACCCTACCCCTCATGCATAAGCCCTTATTAATGGTTATTCTCCCCACTTACCTTAGATTTTTCCAGCAAAATTCTTCAAATCTCTTTCAATGGATGCTCTCCCTATGCCCTAGCCCTCGACTCTTCCTCTTTCTACCAAATTTTGCTTTAACGTATATAAAACTCTCACAACTCCTTACTAACCTTTTTATTAGTAACATAATCCCTCAATTAGAGACTTCCAACTTTACCCTCACTTATTTCAATATTCACCAAAATGCCTTTATCATTTCTAATTTTATTTTAATAAAAATACTATGAACATTCCCTATTTTATATTATTCTATTTTCTTATTTTAATTAAATAATTCCATTAAAATTTGATTATTTAATTATTAAAAATGGGCTCTAATAATTCTAGTCCACCTCTACCAATCTCTAATCACTCTCAACACTCCCACCTCAAGGTCACACACCCCTGACACCCATATTAATTCAATTTTCACACATAATAATTAAATTAAATCATAATAATTCAAATAATTTGATAAATCAAGAAATGAGGTGTTACAAAGAGACCATTCACCTAGAGGGTGTTGGTATTCTTGATGAATAAGAAGATGAGATTCTAAAACTCTATGATGAATTTGTCAAAGGTAGATAAGGTGATGCGGATAAGGTGACTGAGAGTTTAGTTGGAGGTAATGATGTTGAGATATATGGGGTTGAGCTGAAGGATATTGAGATGAATGGGGGTGAAGTGAATGAGGCTGAGATGAATGGGGATAAATTTAATGAGACGCATATTAATGAGGTGAAGTTAATGGGGATAAGATGAATGGTGGTGAAGTTAATGGCGATAAGATGCATGAGGGTGAAGTTAATGGGGTTGAGGTGAATGGGGCTGAGATGAATGGTGGTGAGGTTAATGATGTTGAGTTGACTAATTCAGAGGGAAATGATGTTAGAATCATTAGTATTGAATTAGATGATGATAATGATGATATGAGCTTTCATTATAGTAGTGCCTTAGATGTTGCATTTGATGATTCAGATGAAGGTATAGGTATTGATGGTTTACATTAAAAGGGTAATGGAAATATATTAGGTTACTGTGAGAAATTGGAAAGTGAGTGTGAAATATATGAAGAAAGTGGATGTAATATGAATAAATACCCTTATTTCAAATTGCCAAAAAAACATGTCATATTATAAATGAGAATTAGGGACTTATTTTGATACCAAGGTTGATTTCAATGAAGCAATCACTACATATGCAATCCAATAAGGCAGAGATCTAAAGTTTGCTAAAAATGACAAATAAAGGGTTATGGTTATATATAAGGAAGGGTGTTAGTGGAATGCCTATTGGTTGATTTCAAGGAAGCAATCACTACATATGCATTCCAGTAAGGATTCGATCTAAAGTTTGCCAATAATGACAAATAAAGAGTTATGGTTATATGTAAGGAAGGGTGTTAGTGGAACGCCTATTGTGAAAAATTACCAAATGAAGATTCTTGGTAATTGAGGAAAGTGGTGGAAGTTCATAAATGTAGCATAACTTACAATGTGAAGATGATGACTACAAAATGGTTAATCAAGAGATTTCAGAACTCATTGAAAGATAATCCTAAAATAAAAATCAAGGACATCAAGGAAAAGGCCCAAAGGAAATGAAATGTTGGTGTAAACAAGACTAAGGAAGTTAGGGCTAGGCGTGCAACCGGGTGAATTGTTGATGGTTCCTTTTTAGAACAATAAAATAGAATTTATGACTATTGTCATGAAATTCTTAGAACAAATCCTGGATCAACAATTAAGGTGAATGTATAACCAATTCCAGATAATGCATTTGATAAGAAGCCTCATTTCTAGAGATTATATACCTGTAATGCATCATGTAAGGAGAGTTTCAAACTATGCAGGCCTATCATTGGACTTGATGGGTGTTTTTTAAAGGGCATATGTGGAAGAGATATATTGGCAGCCATAGGAAGAGATACAAATGATTAAATGATGCTAATAGCCTTTGCAAATATGTAAGGTGAAACAATGGATAATTGTACATGGTTATTGGAACTTCTCATTGATGATCTTGGAGGTAGAGCTCAACGTCACACTTATACATTCATATCAGATCAACAAAAGATATCTATCTATTTTTTAAGTATGCTTTCTATTTGTTAATCTTGATGTTATGATATTGACCTCTGTTGTGTTCATTGGTAGGTTTTTGTCTGGCCATGGATGAGCTTTTACCTGGTGTAGAACAAAGGTTTTTTGTAGGCCATTTGTACAACAACTTTATAAAGAGGTTTTCTGGAAAGTAATTGAATGAGAATATGGAAAATCGCCAAGTCATCATATCCAAAATCTTGGGAAAGGGAAATGAGAGAAATAAAATGTGTGAATGAAGAAACACTTAAGAATATGATGAAGACACCTCCTAGTTTCTTGAGAAAACCTCAATTTAGGACAGACACCAAGTGTGATAGTTTATTGAATAACATGTTAGAGGCTTTTAACAATGACATGATTGAAACAAGAGCTAAGCCAATTGTTACTATTTTTGAAGAAATTAGAATATACATGATGGAAAGGTGGTCATCAAATAGAGTGAAATTTAGAAACCATATTGATGATGCTATTTTGCCTAATATAAGAAAGTGGTATTATATTAACTAACTATATTGTTGTTTTGGTTTTATATTCATTATTTTCACTGATATGTATTGTTTCATGATTAGGATTGAGAGAGCTAATGGATACACAAACGTGTGGATTGTTAGGTATACCACTGATTGTTCACCTATATGTAGTGTTATTCACTGAAATTCACTTATTTCACTGATAAGAATTACTAATATTGCAAAATTTTGCTCAGCATATTTTTGAAGTTAGGCACATTGAAAATTATGGTGATAAATTCTCTGTCAATTCGCAAGACCATATCTGCTCATGTAAGAAATAGCAACTTACAGGATTGCCATGTGTTCATGCAATATCTTCCATGAAGAGCATAAACATGAGGCTAGAGGACTACATTATTGATATTTACAAAAAAAAATATCAGCGTGTATACAATCATGTTATTTACCCGGTTAATTGGTCTAACCTATGTGAAAAGACAAACTATCATGATGTGCAGTCATCTGTATTCACAAAAATGTAAGGCAAGCCAAAAAAGAAAAGGAACCTAGAGCAAGGAGAAATTGATAACACTAGTCTCAAAATGAGGAGGACAAGTTTACATGTTAAGTGCAGTAGGTGCAAGAAAAATGATCATAACAAGGAAACTTATAAGCTGCCGCCTCTACCAAGTTAGGACCACTCTACACATGCAACACAGGATCAGGAAACACAAGCTACACAAGGTCAGGAAACACAGGGTACACAAGGTCAACCTGCACCAAGTTAGGCAAGTGGAACTAGGCTTGCACAGGTTACTGGATCAAAACCTATTAAGGCAAGTGCATGAATTCCTGCACTGGAAAGTGGAAGAAGTGTTGCACCGGAAAGTGGAAGAATTCATATCAAGAAGTTAAGCATAAGGAGACCAGCCACAAGTGTTGGATCACAAGGTCCTACAACCAAATTAAGTGCAACAAGGAATTTCTCAGGCTCTAGAACTAGACTAAAAAAGACTAATAAATGCTATTAGGAACTCTGTTTTGGATCTTTGTTAAATTGTCTATCTTTTGGAACTATGTTATACTGTATTATTGTCATGTTGTGTTTTTGGAACTCTCTTATGAAGTATTGGTACACTATTAATTACTATGTCTTTTATGGGCTTTTTGATGTATTAAAATACCTTTTAGTACTCTGTCCTTTATGGGCTTGCTAATTAATGAATGAATTTTACTGATACAAGTATGTTTACTAATTATATGCCAAATTGATGCTCAAATTGATTCAAGTTTGTTTATTTAGTCTTGTTTACTCTGTTATTTCATGATCAAATTGATATAAATTTGTTTACTAGTAAGATTTTAAAACCAAACCAGGCCATAAACATAAACATGTATTAACAGATCAGACCATAAACATGTATTAACAGGTCAAGATTAAACATAAACCAGATTAGACCATAAACATAACCATGCATTAACAGGTAAAGATTAAAACTTTTTCCCCATTTCATTCATCTAAATTTCATTACAATTTCAAACATGAAGGTGAGAGAAAGACACAAGAAAGGGGGGGGGGGGTTGAATTGTGTATTCACTCTTAACAACTTTTCGCCTCTTATCATTAAAGCGCTAAGAGAACACAGAGTTCGTTGAGAGACTCTGACTCGCGAAGTAGCATTCAGACTTGGCAATGCGTAAAGCATACATGACAGGGAGAGTATGAATAAGATATGCATCATCCAGAACTTGCAGTACGGAAGCTTATCAGAGTTAAGCTGCAAGGTTCTGACTTGCTTATGTAAGATTCTGATACTTAATACAGAAACATAAACAATAACTAAAAGCATAACAAGATTAAAGAACACACGATATATCCTGGTTCACCTGAGCAACTCTCAAGCTAATCCAGTCCTCCCTTCCAAGGTGATTTCGCCTTGAACTCAAGGTCTTAATCCACTATAATTAAACCAGATTACAGATGCACTGACACATAGCCGGTGACTAACAACCTGCACATCCGCACTGTAACTAACCCACAATGACTCGCGTCATTGTCATCTCAAGCCTCTGATCCTCCCAGGATTGCTCAAGGAACACAGTGACTTACGTCATTGTCTTCTCAAGTATCCAGATCATCCCATGATCCCTTGAGGTATCTCTCGCAGTGAACCGTTCAGGGATCTAACCTGGATATAACGTTCACTGGAGGAATCACAATGAGTTCCATCAGGGATCTCACAAGAGTCTGATCAATAAATGATCCTGTTCGAGATATGACTATCATTGACCCAACTTACCAAGATCTTTCAAGATCTCTAGTCAGGATTTCACGATGACCAGCAGCCACCGTCTCCTCAAGTATCCTGATCATCCCATGATCTACTTGAGGCTTCCATCAACAGTGACCCGTTCAGGGATCCAATCTGGATATAACGTCCACTGGAGGAATCTCAAATCTTTTAGTAGAATTGGCTTACTTGAGATTAGTGAGGTGCTTCCTTGCAAGCAGTTTCTCCTCTGTTTGAGTACAATGTAACTTCTAAGAGTTACATCAAGATATGAGCAACAGCTCCTTGCAAACTACATGATTCTAAGATGTACACGATATTATATTTAGATTACATCTTAAGAATTCTTCATCTTCTTTGTTGAGCAAGCTTCGAACAACAGCTCCCTTGCTTCAGATCTTCAATGAGCTCCAAGATGATGTAGTTGGTGTTGATTGATGATTTTGTTAATTTCTTTGTCTTCTTCGAGTTCATCAATATCTGGTTGTTGTTGTAGATTGATAATCTTGATGTTGTAACAACGAACTCAGATTCTTAGATTGTTGTGTTGTTGATTTATGATCTTTTCATATTTGAGCAACAACTGAGATATCAACACTTTGATTGTTGTGGTTTTGGATGATTATGTCTTTTTCGTTCCAACAACCTTGTCAACAATTAGTCATCCTTTCCTTTAAATAGCCAAGTAAAATATAGCCGTTGAAGAGCCGTTGGCTGTTTGAAAAGATTCGTTATGCAATGATGAAAGTTGTACTGCCTTATCTTCTTTTTACTGTAGAAGAAGTGACGGGATATATCTTCTTGGGCGCTGTGTACAGTCATTCACAACGGTAACATTTGTCTTCAAAACTTCAGAGGCTTCTGATGGTAATTAATTGAAGCATGAGTAGAGACTTTATAACTGGGTATCTGAATCTTCAAGTTTTCAGTCTTCCGAAGTTGTCCATTAGGAATCTGTCTTCAGAGTCTTTAGCACTTGACCTTCGGAACCATAACCTTCAGAACACATAAGTCTTCAGAGTCTTTCTGCACTTGGTCTTTAGAGCCTTCGGCCTTCAGAACTTCAAGTCATGAGAATCTTCAGAGCTTCGGTTCTCCACAAAATTATCTTCTTCAGAAACTTCGCTATCTTCAGAATCACAGCCACTTTCAGAGAGCATCCACAAGAACATTGTAACAGCAATATCGACATCCTTGGATCTGACTGATTATGATCAGATACAGAAGCATACTTGCTTCTTGCGACTTGTGTCACACATAGTAACTTTGCATATTATCTATTACGCACATCTGGCTGGTGCTTGTTGGATCTGATATCTTCTATGTTTATGATCTGCACACAACACATGTTAGAACATAAAATAGTTCTTTCACAAATACACATTGTTATCATCAAAACATAGAGACGACTTGCAGAGACAACTCTTGCTCTATCAAAACATACATCTAAAACTACATTATCAATTTTTACATTAAAAAACTTAAAACTAAGAAACATTTTTTTCCAGAAATTCTTCCACTTCATTATGTTATTGAGAGCTATTTGAAGGACTTTTAGCTCTTGCCTTTGTGCATCAATTTTTCCTCTTGGATCTTCATTTTCTGCACTAACATTTCCACTCTTGTTTTTGCTTTTTTGCTTCATGATAAATATGTCCTTATCATCTTTAACTTCATCATAATACCAAGCAAAATAATCACATCCATTTTTAGTAAAACCATGCGTGAGTATATGAAATCGTTAAACAGAAACAACTTAGAGTGGACATAAAAAACAATGACAATTCATAGCTTATAATGTGGACATCCCCAAAATTTCTTCACAAAACTCTTAATTGTTGTATCCCTTCTAACCACAACCAAGTTCAAATAGAAATAACAAGGACCCCATTACTTCTTTGAAGAAGATGAATAACCCCTTGATTCAGAAATGTTACAATCTTCTCCACCAATTCCAAAATCTTTTGGAAACGGGTACTAATTTGAAGACTTCATATTTTTACTTCGGTTCTGGATTTAGAGATGCCCTAATTTGTACTGTGAACTGAACCCTAAAATGTAAAGTTGAAGAAGAAAACCTTCAGTTACAACTGATGTATTTGATGAAGTTGTAAGAGAAGAAGATGCATGAACCCTAATTTCATAGGTTGAATAAGAAGAATAACGTTGAAGAAGAAGATGCAAAAACAATTATATGGATTTCAAGTGGCTCAATTAGTTTATAAGGTGTTGTCTTACGTGGCATCTAAATAGGACAAAACGTTAAAACATTAACAACATTTAAGCTAAATTGCTCAGAAGGATAAAATTGAAACAAATAGTAAATTTGGGGATAATAATGGTTATTTTTAAAATTAATAGACCAAAATGAACCCCGACCAAAAGATACGAGACAAAAAAAATATATCAAACCTATTATTTTTATTAAGGGCATTTAATTCAATAGTCATGGCTTTCCTCCAAAATTTAATTTGGGAGGCTTGGCTATAGGTATTAGTCTTAAAGTGTGTCGAGATGGAGCAACAAAAAGCCTTACATGTAGGTGTACAATACTAATATGATAAAACAACTGATAAACTATAAGTAATATGATTAGTTAATGCAAGAGTGATATTTAAAACAGAAATACAATAAATATTTTGAGCAAATATCTAGGTTTCTTAATCATTCTAGTAGAAGTTCTTAGGACCAAGGGATTGGTAGAGGAGTCAATATCATTAGGCATGACAACTATAGAAACAGGATTGGGTGTGTCTTAATAACATGAAGAAGGAAGGAAATCAATGTATACTTTTTGTTTTGTAATGGAGAAGGAGGGTAGAAGTAGATGTGTGTGACATAGGGTCAGGAATGGTGTCATTCGATAGGGTGTGAATTTGATTGTGTGACTCTATGGGTGATGAGGTTGACACAGATTGATGTGCTTAGAAATGAAAGTAATTCTCATAAAAAAATTCTAGACATAAAGAAGTTATCAGAATTAAGATCATACAAAATGTACCCCTTTGTACTGTCTTTGAATCCAAGGAAAATGTCTTTTCTAGATCTATAACCAAATTTAGTTTTATGAGTCTATAAGGTGGCTACCTAGCACAAGTAACCAAAAACCTTGAGATGAAAAAAAGGAATGTGGTTCTTCATATAAAAGTTCATAAGTACTATTGTATTCAAGTAATGGACTAGATAATATGTTAATAATGTGGAAAATATGTTGAGTTCTAAAATTCAACATAGACAAAGGGATATTAGAATGAAAAGAAATAAACTTAGATATGTTCAAAATGTGTTGGTGTTTTCTCTCCACCACCCATTTTATTGTGGGGTGTTGACACAAGATCTATGATGAATTATGCCTTTAAACTTACAAAAAGAATCCATAAAGAAATCAGTTATATTTTCAGCTATCTTTAACCAAATCACGATAGAAAGAATTGTAACAATATATATGATGGTATATAAAAACATTATGCAATGTGAGGATAGTGAAAGCATAATAGTGCTAGAGATGTCTACTAACCTTTTGGAGCCAATTGGTAAAGAAAAGTAAATTGGCTTAATAGAAGTGTATTTCATGAAAGAGGTAAGAATGATTGAAATATAATTAGTGGAAGTATTGTCTAAAATCCAAAGGTGTGATTGCTTACCATCACTAGGCGATGACTTGAAGGTCAATGCAAAAGGAGAGTTAGAAAATGCATTATTTATAGTGTGTGGATTGAGTTTTGATTGTTGAAGGATGTCAATAAGACTTTGATAGTTCTATTGAGTAAAACCAAAAGACTTGGAATTGGAGGAATATTGACCTGAAGAATCATCATTGAATCTTTAAGAATTGATAATTGTGGTCTGAGGTGTTTTTATTTTTGATCTGAAACTAGGAGGATAACCATGTTTGACAAAACATGTCTCAATGGTGTGAGTAGTCCTCCCACAATGAGTGCACACTTTATTGGTGAATTTAAAATAACCTTTTTATTTCCACTTGGTTTTTGATTGGATTTACCCCATTGAAAATTAATTCAATTAAACAATTCATTATCATATTTCTCAATAAATTCAATTAAACAAAATTGCTTCGTAAACAACGGATTTTTCTCAAAATAATTCAAAAAACCATCAAACAGTAGCAGAACCACCATAACCACAATAATCCAAATCCAAAAGGTTTTAAAATAAAACCATAGTCATCAAATAACAACAAAATATCAACATAATATGTTTCGACTCAACGACCCAAACCGATGTTACACTATCAGAGCAAGACCCTCTACATCGACCAAAAGCAAAATAAACTCCAAAAGTCCTCGAAGGCATCCACGGCTAATCCTGATCACCTGCACGTTACCCACGTGGAGGCAACATTCAAACAGGTAGGGTGAGTAATCACAATTCATTATAATCAATATAAAAACAGGATATGCATAAAATGGTGTCATTATCATATACAACATCATCAGGGTCATCACAAAGGAAAACATCAAAAATCACGATATCATAAATCACATCAATGCCAAATAAATGCAAAGCACAACAAGACGCATGCATGTGGTACCAATCGTCACAATCGATGGACACTAGGCCATCACCCTCCAAAGACCCCCGTCATTAGGATCGATTCTACACAAGAACCGGAGCACGTCAAAACCACCTCACATCCACACAATGGGATGGAAGCCACAATAGACCGAAGTCTAACATCACTGTAATGCTATGAATGCATAATACACAACGTCATAATCATCATCATCAACACAAGTCATTACGTGCATCATCATTCATCACAATCTCATCATATCGTCATTCATTCATCAAAACATCATGCATCATCATCTTATAATCATCAATACAACTCATGGAAATTCACATCAAAATAGTCATGCATCTTCATCTCACAATCAATATAACTCATGGTCATTCACATCGTCATTTAATCATCGAACATCACATATACGCAGCTCAGAACGTCAATATACATCATGGTAATTCATATCATCAATTAACCTTCAGAATCAAGCATAAGCGGTTCATAATCATCAATAAACTCATAGTAATTCAGATCATCAATTATTCATCAAAACATCACGACATCATCATTTCATAATCATCAATAACATCATGGTAAATCATCAGAATAATCACAGCTTAAACGTCAAGACAGCACAAAAAACATAAAACAAAGTTCGCGAACAGCAGCCGTTCGCTACAAAGTTCGCTGTGCGAACTAGTTCGCTGGGATGTTCGCTTTGCGAGCTTCCAGCGAATCCCAGTATCACATAAAAAAACCAGAGAATTCCCCCTTCTGTCTCACCTCGCCACCCTCATTTGCCTAGCGAGCTACTCGCTGGAAAGTTCGCTTTGCAAACTCAAAGGTCATTCTCAATTTCATCTCAGTATCACAGAACAAAAGTATCGCGCATTCGCTGCGCTATTTGCCCAGCGAATCTGGGGCAAAGGTTCGCCTTGCGAAGGATTCGTTCGCTGTGCGAACGTGCGATTTCCTGCAATCGCAGCTACGCATCAGTAGCACTTCAGACCACTAAATTCTTACGGGTTCAATCTCAATTCACCCCAAAATATCCCCAAAACCTTCCTAAGGCATCATGGAAATCAAAGGCATAAAACCTACGACTATTAGGTTGAATAATTTCACTATCCTAACTCAAACTCACCTAAACCTTCACAAACTCTCAAGATTCTCATAAACCTCATAAATCCATTCCCTATATAAGATCCCACATATCATCAACAGAAGGTTTAGCCTTGAAGACCTACTTTTATCCGAATCAATTCCATCCTTCATATTCATCATCAATCCACAAAACAACGCCTAAATCACCAATTTACTCATAAACCCACAAACCCTCATAAACCCCAAAAAATCTGCTTTAAACACATCGAATCCCTTTATTGAAAACAATGAAAGGCAATACTCCCCATACCTTAGATTGTCGATTCAGAGCTTTCTCTATTGAGTCTTTGGAAACCTTCTTGAATCCTCGCCTTTTCCTTTTTCCTCAGAGCTCTCGTCTTCTTTCTTTCTTTTCACGGTCAAACAAAATGAATCTCATTCTCAAACTCTCATTTTTGTTAAACCTACTCTTGGGCTTCTAAAATGGGATTTTCCCAATTTACCCTCACTAATCCTCCTCAAAAGTCCACCTTACCCTTAATTATAATAATGCTAATATATTTCATATTATATACTATTATTTAAATAAATAACCAAAACTCCACAAAATCCCACACATAGCCAAACCACAAAAATTCACCAAAAATCACGAATATTATATTTAAATAAATTAAATAAATATTCTTACAAATTTGGGGTGTTACAATATTTGGGTCAATGAGAGGAGTTACTAAGTTCTTGCTTAGAAGTCAATAAGATATTGATTTAGATGACAATCGAGTCCTAACACATATATTTTCACTCCCAATTAATAAAATTATGAGACATTAGTGATTGCTCTAGTCTCGACATGAATATTCTTTACATACTATAAAACCTTCATTAGTTGCGATTATAATCCCCTAACATCTGGAGGGTTGCTTCATACAAAGAGGGTTGTGTTGTGATTATGTGACCCCGCACATAGGGGTTGCAAGATACTAAAATCGTTATGAAAAAAAATATTCTCACTTCTGTGTTATAAATCCTTTTTCCGTTGCGATTATATGCCCCTAACACCTGGGATCGCTTTAGACAAAGCTAGTTGCTTTGTGATTATATTCCCCTAACACCTCAGAATCACAAGATTGTAAAATTGTATTTTGTAAAAAGTCACAATTAAAATAGTGTCATTATAGTATTCAGTCATGAGTTCATCACAAATAATGGTAGATGATTCGAATGGGGACTTAATCGTTATTATAATTATTTTAGTTAACCTTTAGCTTAATTCACTAGCTCACAATTATGACACTCACACAAATCAATCGCGCTTAATGCAATGCACCCCTTGTTAATATTACAAACTCTTGCATTGAACTCACAAGTATATTCAGCTGTCCTTGTATGAAGTTAATGCAATTTTCATGGATACGGTAATTTTTACAAACAACTTTGTGGTTTTTATTGGCACAATTAATGTGTCTGCAATTTTCGCTCCAACATGAAGCATCTTAATAAGGATTGTTATTATGAACAGGTATGCTATTCCTACACCCATTTTTTACACCAATATCTACACCAAACACTGTTCACCGTATTTATACGGTGAACAGTATTTTTATTTTTTTAATAAATAAAAAATAATATTTATAATACGTGAATAGTGCGTAAAAAGTACATGAACAATGCGTGAACAGTACCTTTAAAATAGTGGAATAAAATTGGTTAATGAAATATAAAAAGTTGGTTAATGAAGTGATAAAGTTTATTAATAAACGTCTAGATGTTAAAAATAACTTTTAGTAATAAATCAAAATTGGTTAATGAAATGTAAAAAGTTGGTTAATAAAGTTATGAAGTTGGTTAATAAGCGTTTAGATATTAAGAATAATTTTTAACAATCAATAAAGTTGGTTAATACAATATAAAAGATTGGTTAATGAAGTTATACAATTGGTTAATAAACGTTCAGTTATAAAAAATAATTTTTAGAAACAAATAGGGCTGACAATGAACCGGACCAACTCGAAAATAGTTCGGAACTCGGTTCGACAATTAATTCCTGGAACTTGGTTCGTGAACCTAATGAGCTGAATATGAGCGAAACACTAAGGTCTTTAACTAAATGAGTTGAACTTGAACTATACATAGTTCGACTTGTTAGGTTCATGAATCAACTCGATTATATATGAGAATGATTAAATTGTCTTTAAGAGTAGGTTAAAAGATTTAATATAAATTTTCACCTTATATTATTTTAGTATAACGATGTTAATTGATAATTTATATTCTCAAGTGAGGAAAATACTTCTAAAAATAATTATATAAATAAAATTAGCATTATATAAATTAATTAATTTTTGAATTAGTATATTTTTTAGACAAAGTTAAATTCCAATCTAATAATTTTTATTTTATTTCAATACTTTATTTTAAAATAATATTAATTTAAAATGTCAAATATATACAAAAAAATATATTTTTTAAAAAATAGCTTTTAAGTCCGTGAAGCAAACGAGCTGAACCTAATGAGATGAACCTAACAAGTCGAACCAAGTTGCTCGTGAACTTATAACGAGTCGAGTTTGAACTTAAAAAAAATTTGTATCGAACTTGAACCAAGATTTGAGCTGAACCAATTCTTAACGAGTCGAACTGAGCTGAGGCGAGTTCGACTCGACTCGACTCATTGTCAGCCCTAACAACAAATAAAGTTAGTTAATAAACTGTAAAAAGTTGGGTAATGCCGTTATAAAATTGATTAATCACACAATTTTATATCAATTTTATTTAATTTAAAAATAAAAAATATAAACAAAATATTAAAATAATAATTTTTTATTAAAAAAATATTATTATAATATTTTACTGTTCACCGTATAGATAAACAATAAAATAAAATTTTGGTGTAGAAATATCATTTTTCTATTATAAAAGGATGGTAACTATACATGTTTTATGGTGTAAGGCACAATTATCATCTATCTCTGTCACAACTACATGGGTTGCTATGTTCTCGTAACTTTATATAAAAACTACTTTATGTTCTTCTTATTAAATTATAAAATGGTTAGATAAATTTCCTCTTGAAATCATGGATCGCTTTAGAGTTACTTGGCGATTATATTTCCCTATCACCCGGGATTTGCAAGATTTTAAAATTGTGTTTTGTAAAAAGGTCATAATTAAAACAGAGTCATTATGAATTCAGTTATACGTTTATCATATATAGAGGTAGATGATTCGAAGGAGAAACTTAATTGTTAATATTATTATTAGCTTAGTTAACCTTTAGCTTAATTCACTGGCTCACAATTATGACACACACTCAAATTAATCGTGCTTTATGTATCCCTCGTTAATATTACAGACTCGCATTGAAATCACAAGTACATTCGCTTTATACGTGTACGAAGTTAATGCAATTTTCATGTATACAATAATATATAATATAAGAAATCCATGTGTTGTTGATAACACCAATTTAACCTTTGCTCTTGGCTTGACAACTCACCAAATTAGGGGCAATTTGTGTCTTAATCCAATAATTTCCAACCAAATCAGCATCTAATTAAATACTACCTCCGTTCTTTTTTATAAGAGACAACTCACTTTTTAGATTCATTGAATAATCAATGTATCTAGTCTAAAAGCTGACCAAATACATTAATTATTCAATGAATCTAAAAAATGAGTTGTCTTTTATATATAGGAACAGAGGTAGTACTAACTATCTATTTTGCACTTCATATACTATATTTAATCCAAACCAAATTGAATAGTGTCTATTCAGTTATCCCACACAACTATCTCTTTTACTAATACTGATTTTGCTTTTGGTCTGATTTGACATTTGGAAACCAATTTTCTCTTCCCGATGCAAACCATGGAAAAGGGCGCTGCATTTGTTGTTCTTCTTCTTCTCACACTCACATTTGGACCACATCCTATATTTGCTCTCACTTTTCACTTCCCGTCTTCTTCTTCTCACGGTCGCTTTGGAACAACATTTGTTATTCTTCTAAAACTAAGCAAGAATAGCAATGGCGAGACCCTTTTCCATGGTTAAGGACATCAATGATGGTAAGGAGCTTTGGAAGATTGCGGTGAGAATCCATCACAAGTGGAGTGTGGTTTCAAAGAATAAAGAGCACTTTGAGATGATTGTGGTTGATAAAGAGGTGATTTTGCTTGAACTTTCTTCAATCTTTGTATATTTCCCTTCAGCTGCTTATAACCGTTAGACTCAGTTTTCATTTTTCCCAAATGTTTATTGCTTAACATGCCATTCCTGGATTTCTTTCCATTTACAACTGGAAACATTGTGCATGTATTGTCTGAGTAACCTTCGCACTTCTTTGAAACTTTCAGGGTACAGACATACAAATCAAAGTTCCAACGATGTTTAAATAATCTTTTGATTCTGTTTTGACTGTCCATAACACATATACAATTGCAAATTTCCAAGTGCTTCCGAATGATGCCATGTTCAAACCATCTATGCACATGTATGTCTTGGTTTTCACCGGTGGTACTTCTGTCTGTGACAAAAATAAACACGAAATACCTCCAAAGAAGTTGATCTTCACACCATTTGCTGATATTATTACTGGAAAGTGGAAAAAGGATGTTTTAATTCGTAAGTTTGTATATAATGGAAGCATAAATTTCATAATGTTATGCCATACTGTGTCATAACTCTTTGTTTCTTATACTATTATCTGTGTTGCAGATGTGATGGGCATTGTAACTGACATTGGCTACACACAGATGCAGAGTGGCCACAAAAAACAACAAGTTAATTTGGTGTTGAAGGACTTAGGGTTTGTATCCCAACTTTTTGTGTCTTTTTGCATTTTGGTTTTCTGTCTCCATCCATAGAACCTTGCCTGACTATCTTATTCCATATTCATGCAGTAACAACACAATACATTGTACCCTGTGGGAAGGTTATGCTCTTCAGTTCCATCAGTACCTACAAACTACAAAAGACACTTCGGCACCGACAATTATCGTTTTACAATTTGCTAAAGTCAAAGAAGAAGGTATAAAACTGTTAAATTTATCTGTTGTGGATTACTTCTGTATCAACTTCTTACACCATTTCAATATTTCTTTGAAATTGGTTTTTTAGGCAAGTATCCATTATGTGTTTCAAACACATTCAATGTTACAAAATTGCACATCAATGACGACTTACCTGAGATTCGTGAATTCCTAAAAAGGTAACGACTTATTGCGTATGATGTCATGTATGTTTTGTTGTATTTTGTATTCTGCACATATCCTTCTTTCATGTTTATCCTATTTTGATGTGTTGTCACATAGATTACCAACAATGGTAGCTAAAGAGGGATCAAATAATACTTTAACAGCACTCTCACAGAACTGGTCTCAGACTTCCGGTTCTTCTCAACTCACACCTTATGACAAATTCATGTATAAGGCTATACTACTTCCTCTAACTGATATTGTGCAACTTAAAGATGTAATAAATATTCTTATTCCTTCATCTTCGTTGTTCTATCAATATTGGTTGTTTCTTTTACTTATGTTATATGATTTAAAACTTATTGTGTTAAATAACAGATCACACAATGTGTGACGGTGGCGAAGACCGACAAACTGAAAGCATCCCACGGGGGCTGGTATTACCAAGCGTGTCATGAGTGTCCAAGGGTTGCCAAGGGTCAACAGCCACCATACATATGTGGTGCTGGCCATAATACGGAGACTGAGATTTACAGGTCATTATATACTAACGTCAAAACATTAATCTTCCATGTTTTTCATTTCTGTGTCGACATAATAAACTGGCATAAATAGGTATAAGATAATGCTTGAGGTCGCAAGTCACGGTTGTCGTGCGACATTTGTACTATGGGACCGTGAGTGTTCACAACTGTTGAAAATATCTGCTGATCAAATGTGCATCAACATGATCAAGGTCAATCTCTATTCTTTTAATCTTCAATTGCACATAATTCATGTCTATTGACTTACACAGTTTCAAGGATGTAGCCCTACTAATTCTGTTCATTCTCATACCCCTTCCCAAATAGGATGGAGTCACGGACCCTCTTGAATTTCCTTTAGCCCTCGATGCTTTGGTAGGTCTCAAACTTGCTTTTAAGGTTAAGTGGCAACCAACATGGGCTAACGGATCGGTTGTCTCCATATATGAAGATGAAATTGCCATTCAACACATTGAATTAACAATTGCCCCTGTCGTGGTACAATTCATGTGTCCTGACTTTACTCCTTCCACTTCATACCTACTGGTTGAATTTTAACATATTTTTTTATCTATCATTCAGCCAACACACACTACTCCTCAGTCAGAAGATCTCCTGCAGGTTATTCTTTTAACCATATCACTTATTTCATGATATTTGCTGTTGTGTTACTTCTGTACTTATTATTCACATCACACTGGTACAGTTCAAGTGTCCCAACCTTACTGCCTTCCACTTCATTTTCACTGGTTTTATTTTAACTTATTTTAATTCGTTTCTATCAATCAGCCAACACACACTACTCCCCAATCAGATGATCTCCTACAGGTTAGTCTTTGACCTACATAGCTTATTTTTCCTTCTATGCTTATTTCATGATATATGTTGTTGTGTTGGTTGTGTACTTATTATTCACATCGTTTCTTTCTTTGTAGATTACAGAAAGTGTTGATGAAGCCATGCCAATTGGGGAATGGAATTTAATAGCAGTAACTTATTCTAATTCTTCCAAACTTTACTTCCTTCTTACTTGGTCACTTTTTATGTTATCTTGAATCGTGTTTTCTTTTTTACAACGAATCTACAATACGTTCTATGTCAATTCCAGGAAATTGAATTCACCTCCAAAAACAACACCGATCCGATTACACCTGTTTCTACCTCAAAGCGACTGGCTGCGGACGTTGTAAATGCCTCTGCTCCTTCAAGTGCATTGGCGGACTGTGAAGGTTCCTCCACCAAACTCAAGAAGCATATCAAATTGGAAAAATGATGATTTCAATCTATGAAGCAATATTTAAGCATTATGTGTTTTGTCTTTTTTTTTTATAACCACTATGCATTACATTGTCTTCCTCTTCTTGAACAATGAAATCTATGTGTAATGTATATTTGAAATGAATCACTTAGTCGTAATCGACACAACGTTGTCAAACTATCAGTTTCATCTACTTCAAACTAATGTTAACTCAATTTATATACTGTCATACCCCTTTAAATCTTTGGCTTATTGGTCAGCTTCTCAAACACTTATTTACTGCCAATTAATACACTGACTTCTCTAACACTTCAATATTTGCTCCTTTCAATTTATACATGAACCATTACAAGACACATTATGGACTAAAATCATACAATATTTTTAACAGCCTTTACACTGGATCCATTTTAATTAATTATTTACAAATACAGTGGATCCTTTTTACTTTTACAAACTATGTGTTCAACTTTTATACCTTTACAAACCACACGGGTGGGTCATGTACTGCAACCCCAATACAGTGGATCCATTTTAATTATTGAGATTACCACATCATTGCATATATTACTATCTCACTTCTTATTTAGTTATCATAATTATTAATATTTTATAACAAAACCCAGTCTACTTCCACACCAATGCAACTTCTGCTATACACAGCCTCCTGTCCACAGCCATGTCAACATCAATCAATTTTGTTGTCCTATTTCATCATGCCTTCACTTTTTTCAAGATTTAATATTTCTGGCCGTTTACTTTTCCAAGTTAATCACTTATCTCAATAAAAATTTATAGTATCAAGGCTACCTAATGATTTTTATATCACTTCTTTAAACAATATTTTTATACTACTGTTTTCAGTATTGCCGCCATTTACCATCACCTTCTTAATATGTTGTTGTTTTTCTTTACTTTCCCACTAAACAACTTCAGTAAATATTAGTTTACACATTACTCAAAAAGTATGTTATTCTTCGGATCCAAATATGGAAACCAGGACTATCTTTTTATGATGTTTGCTACAACCGTTTTCCTTCTCACATTACTCATTTGTATTATGCAAGCTGTTAATTCAAATTCATCATAAAGGCATGTTATGAGAACATTTTAACACAACTGTTATGGATTCATCAATGATTTCCAACAATGAAACACCTACATCTATTGCAAGAAAAAAAAGAAAGCTTTCGATGTTGAGCAAAAAAATTGCCACTGAACAACGCAACAAGGAGAATGTTTCACCCCTGCAAGTTTCCAACAACAATTACACACCTTCCTCGAGCAGAATGTCTGTTAATATTACTCCACTGTCTCAACATTTGTCAAATGAGCAGCATACTGCTGAATCTAATCGTCATAAGTATGATCAAAACACTTTTAAAAGGCCAAGAATACCTATGCAACCAGGAGTCAATCTAATCAACGTCTTCAACGCGGTGGAGACTCCCCCGCCTTCATTTCTCATCCAACCACCAGCGATCCCGGTGGCCAGTATCCACCCATTATGTCAACCAACTACATCTACACACCCTTCCCATCCTATGAATTCAGCTACTATTGATACCGACAGCTCAGAAAATTCTGATGACGACGACCCTTTTGAAGACAATTCTGAAGATGAGGCTGACCACAACTCTGTTCCATTGGGAAATTCACATGCTCAAGGTTTGTACATTCTTTAACACATTGCATACTAATACCACCACCTTCTTACAATGTCTACCTCTTTAACATTTCTGTTTTTTTCCTGTTTCAGTTTATTCAGACATAGGTGACCAGTTTTGGGAGTGCGAAGAATGTCATGCCATAATGTGGTACCAAGAACGTTCAAGAAAGTCAAGACACTCAACTGTTCCAAAGTTTACATTATGTTGCAAGGGAGGCAAAGTTGTCCTTCCAATGCTGAAACCTCCACCACCTGCCTTGCACAAATTTCTGTTTGATCCTCAATGCAAACATGCTAAGAATTTCCAGAATAACATTCGAACATATAACGCAATGTTTTCTTTTACATCCCCGGGAATGAAATTTGGCACTTCCAATACAAGGGGTGGACAGGGGCCACCTACTTTGCGACTACATGGTCAAATATGCCACCGAATCGGAAGCTTGTTGCCTGAATTAGGCCAACGTCCTAAATATGCATAATTGTATATTTTCGACACTGACAATGAAATAAACAACAGGATTGGCTGTTTCAGGTTATGCACTTTTCATTACTACTTCAAAATTAGTATTTTAACTTCCAATTCCAACTAAATTTGCATTTTCCTTCTTTCATTACAGTGACAATCAACAAATTGATAGAACAATTGTGGCAACACTCAAGTACATTTTAGATGAGAATAACCCTCATGCAAAGGCTTTCCGAATGGTAAGGGACACGTTGAGGAATAACAATTATCAAGATTTGAAACTACGACTTATCTCTGATAGATCCAATGATGGTCGTGTTTATAACTGCCCAACAGTGTCCGAAGTCGCAGCTCTAATAGTCGGGGATATAGATTCAGCTCCAAAAAGAGACATAATTGTGCATCACCGTGATGGTCAATTACAAAGGATTGACGAATTTCATCCAAGTTACTTGGCGTATCAATATCCGTTGATTTTTCCATACGGTGAGGATGGATACAGGCCTAACATACTACACAAATATCGGCATGAAACGGTTGTTACCAACCAAAACCGTCAAACCATAAAGGATTGGCTATGCTTCCGGCTTCACGAAAGAGCATCTGAGGCAAAAACACTCCTGCATTCGCGAAGACTCTTCCAATAATTTTTGGTCGATGGTTACACAATGATGGAAACAGAACGTCTTAATTGGTTGAGGAAGAACCAGTCTAAGCTAAGGGTTGGCAAGTATCGACAACTTAATGATCGGCATTCCCCTGATCAACAGAACGAACAAAGCAAAATGGGCAAAAGAGTGGTATTGCCTTATTCGTTTGTGGGGGGGGGGGGGGGGGGGGGGGGAAACGTTACATGGATCAATTATATTTTGATGGTATGGCTATCTCAAGCGCACTTGGGTTTCCTGATTTATTTATTACTTTTACATGTAATCCCAATTGGCCTGAGATTACGCGCCTGCTGTCGAAAAGTAATTTAAAGCCACATGACAGACCTGACATTGTTTCTAAAGTGTTCAAGATCAAATTTGATGAACTCATGATCGACCTAACTAAACGACATGTCCTTGGGAAAGTATTGGCATGTAAGTCATTTAGTAGTTATCACAAGTATTCTGGTTTTCTTATTCTTGCTATTCTTATTAACTAATCATTCAAGTCTATTGCAGACATGTACACTATCGAATTCCAAAAACGCGGGTTGTCGCATGCTCACATACTAATTTTCTTACATCCATAAAGTAAGTATCCCACACCACCCGACATTGACAATATAATCTCTGCCGAAATTCCGGACCCTGTGAAACATCCAAAACTGTATCAATTAGTCAAATCACACATGATGCACGGTCCTTGTGGACTGGCAAGGTTGACATCTCCATGCATGAAGAATAGAAGATGCTCAAAGTTTTTCCCTAAAAAGTTCAATGAGGAAACAGTTGTTGACAGTGATGGTTTTCCACTTTACAAAAGAAGTTCAAAAACACACACAATTATCAAGTCGGGCATTACTTTGGACAACCGGCATGTCGTTCCTTACAACACATGATTGCTCCTAAAATATGAAGCTCACATCAACATGGAGTGGTGCAACCAAAGTACTTCAATCAAGTACCTTTTCAAGTACATCCACAAAGGATATGACAGAATCACGGCAACTGTTGTTCCAAAAAATAATGGTACATCCAATCATCATGATGGACTTAATGAAATAAAGGAATACTTAGACTGTAGGTATATCTCTCCAAGTAAGGCATGTTGGAGGATCTTTTCTTACAAGATTCATGGTCGAAAACCTGCTGTTGAACGCATGTTTTACCACCTCATTGGTGAAAAATCTATCTACTATACTGATTTCCAAAGGATGGAGAATATTTTGGAAAAAGAAAGTGTCACAGAATCTATGTTCACATCATGGTTAATTGCGAATGCCAAGTATGACGAAGCAAAGCACTTGACTTATGCACAATTTGTCTCTAAATTTGTGTATGTCAAAAGCAGTCGAACGTGGAAGCCGCGTAAAAAGGGTTTTACAATTGGCCGCTTGATTTGGGTTCCCCCTACTACAGGAGAACTATTTTATCTGCGAATGATGCTAACTGTTGTCAAAGGACCTAAATGTTACGAAGACATTCGTAAGGTTGGGGAACAACAGTATGATTCTTTTAGGGATGCTTGCTTCGCCATGGGTTTTCTTCAAGATGATAGGGAATACATTGGAGCACTTAAGGAGGCAAGTGAGTGGGGGTCTGGCCACTTTTTGCTCAAATTATTTGTTGTAATGCTGCTGTCTGGGACAATCAATAGACCGGTCCATGTATGGAATGAAACCTGGTTGTTCTTAGCTTATGGAGTTTTGCACAAACAAAGGGAGCTTGCTAATAACCAGGGTAATTAATTTTAATCTTAGCAATATATATGTACTGCTGCCTTATTTTAGTGTTTCTGTTTAAGTTAGCCAATTTTTCGTTATTTGCCTTTTATCATTTATTATGAACCTCATTGCGTGCTTCTGACAAATCATACTGCAGAACTGTAATTGAATGAGGTTGAGCTACAAAATTTAACTTTGATTGAAATTGAAGCTTTACTTCAAGCAAACCGTCGCAGTCTTAATGATTTCAAGCCAATACCGTATCCTGATGGTTATGTTATAAAACTAATGGGTAATAGACTTATCTCTGAAGAGAGAAGTTATGATACTACGATTATGAAATCCGAGTTCAATACTCTTTTCAACTCACTTACTGGTATGGAACTTTTTAACTGTTACGGTCTTACACAATTCGCACTTCACTCTATAACCAATATTACTACTTTGATATTGTTTTGTAGATGAACATCACAAAATATATGACAAGATAATGCTTGCTGTTTCAAATCAGAAAGGAGGCGTGTTTTTCTTGCATGGCTACGGCGGAATCGGCAAGACGTTTATGTGGAAAACACTTGCAACTTCATTGAGGTCAAGGCATCAAATCATTTTAACAGTAGCTTCAAGTGGTATTGCTTCTCTATTATTACCTGGCGGTAGAACCGCTCATTCCAAGTTTAAGCTACCTGTCCCAACTTTGGAAAATTCAACCTGCAAGATTGACTTTGGTGATGAGCATGCCGAACTGCTACGCCAAACTAAACTGATTATTTGGGACGAAGCCCCAATGTGTAGTAAATTCTGTTTTGAGGCACTGGATAAGACTTTAAAGGATGTCATGAGTAACTGCGGCAATTCTGAGGTTGTGTTCGGAGGTAAAGTTGTTGTTTTCGGTGGAGATTTCTGACAGATCTTGCCTGTGATCCTAAGAGGGAATAGATCCGATATTGTACACTCAGCCATTAATGCGTCTTACATTTGGGATTATTGTGAGGTGTTGACCTT